>CM035418.1:34859993-35459993 GCA_020310875.1 Ceratopteris richardii | reverse complement strand
TTTTTGAAGGTTATTATTGTTGGCACGATATCTTTAAGGTGTATTTGAAGTGTGAAAATGATTTTTTATGTGTATGCAAACGGATTTTTCTACTATACATGTTTGTGAGATATTCTTGAGTATGAATGCCTAGTTGAAGATTGGTATGCAAGTTATGTGTTAATGATTGAAAGTATATATGTATGGATGCAAAGCATAGTGTGTGCATGCAATTTATGCATGAAAGGCCTATGTGTGCCTATTGGACAAAGTAATGCTATGCAATGGTATAATCGTCTTGTGCTCATGTGAGAGCATGAGATTGATGTATGAAGTTTGTGGAATATGTATGAACCTTGTGGTATGCAAAGATGTATGATAATGTGGTTGATGATACAATAAATAAAAAAGAGATCTAAATTGATCCAAAGCTAATGATCCTTCTTGTACTCATGTGAGAGCATGAGATTCATGTATGAAGTTTGTGGAATATGTATGAACCTTGTGGTATGCAAAGATGTATGATAATGTGGTTGATGATATAATAAATAAAAAAGAGATCTAGTTTGATCCAAAGATTATGGTCACATATCACTACATTATACCATTCACATCTTATTTTCTAACAAAAATTAGGGTTTTGGGATTATATGACCTTATATATAGATAGACAAAGATTTAGGGTTTAATAATTTCGGTTAGTACATATAAAAAGGGAGTGTTAAATCTTCATATTTCTACATCCATAGATACATATGAAAATATGGTTTTATGAATAATAAGGACTAGATCTTAATAATTTAGAGTAGTACATATGCATAACTACATAGAATATTAGGTTATATATATATATATATATATATATATATATATATATATATATATATATATATATATATATATATATATATATATATATATATATACATATACATACACACACAAAGGTAAAGACTTAGGATTTTAATATCCATATTAGTATACATACATAAATACATTACAAATAGAGTTTCAAGATTTATATTTCCAAACACATAGATAAATATAGAATTGGGTTTTTATTATTTAGATTATTATATATACATAAATACATAAATTTAGAATATATATATATATATATGTGTGTGTGTGTGTGTGTGTGCATGTATGTGTGTGTGTGTTGGAGTTTGAGATCTGCGGAAGCATGTGAAGAGCACAAGTAAGAAGAAGAAGCTTGGAGCACAAAACACAATATTGAATGTATTACCAAGTAATATAAAAAGATAAGTGATCCATTTGGATTATAGGTGTATACACAAGCCGGGGGGAAACCTCCTAAATAGAGAAAATGGTACCCTGACTATCTTAGTGTGTTCATGCACATCACTATTAAAATTTATCAAAAAACACCACCTTAGAGTGATGCACTAAACAAGGATCTGGCACTTATGTATAAGGAATTGCCAAGCCATGTGGAAGCCAATCAATCAAAAAAGAAAGTAAGCCCAAAGCTTTGAGGAAAGCTTCAAATTTCTCTCGAGGTAGAGCCTTTGTGAGAATATATGCAATGTTATCCTCTGTGGGCACATATGCCAAAATAATCTCCCCAACAAAGAAATCTCCCTGACAAAATGATAATGCACTTCAATTTGCTTTGTGCGAGCATGGAATACATGGTTCCTTGCAATTTCCAATGCGCTCTAACTTTTAGTGAAGATCAACACCTTAATCAACCAAAAAGGCATGTGAGCAACACACACTCAACGCTCCCTATGAAAGCTATCCTATACTCAGCCTCACAACTAGAAGTGGCCACAGTAGCCTACTTCTTACTCAAATAGTATATGCATGAGCTACCAAGCATGAAGCAAAAACAAGTAGTGGACACATGAGTGTCATAGCAACCAGCCCAATTGGAGTAAGAAAAAGCATCTAAATGTCTTAGTAGTGATTCCCCTTGGGATAAAGCAATCCAAGTAGTCAGGTACCATTCAAGTAGCCAAAGATGTGCTTAATTGCCTACCAATGCTTGACACCTGGGCAATCCTTAAACCTGTTTATTCGTTAGATAGAAAATTGAATATCAGACCAAGTTATGCATAAGTAAATCAAACATCCAATAGCTTGTTGATAGAGAACATCATAAAATGCATCTCCAACATCATGAAGACTCAACCATAAACATGTTTCCATAGGAGTGGCAATAGTTTTTCAATCTCGAAGGCCAAAATGCTACAATAATGTGTCAGTTTATTTTGTTTGACATAGAGCTATTCCACCATCAACTTGTGTAAATTGAATGACCAAATAATGATGCAAATGCCCCAAATTCGGCATCTCAAAGGAGGCATGCAAATCAATTTTTTAAATCAGCATTATCATAGGATCAGTTAGCAGTATGTTAGCAACATAGATAACAATCATAAGACACACATCATTTGCATGCTTAACATAGAAGGTAATCTCAATTGGACTCTTCTCAAAACCATATGCAATCGATTAGGCATGCATCTTTTCATACCAAGCATGTGGTGCTTGATTCAAACCATAATGCCTTTTTCAACCTGTAAAATTTGTTTTCATTCTCTTTCTGCAAAAACCATGGGGCTGAAATACATACACTTCTTCATGTAAGGAACCATTCATAAATGCAATTTTAATGTCCAAATGATGTATATTCCAACCATGATGAGATACAAGTGCACAAGTGCTATGAATGGTGGTCATTCGACATGTGGGAGCAAAGGTCTCATCAAAATCAATGCCTTTCTCTTGAGCATAACCTTCTACAACAAGCCTAGCCTTATACCTATCAGCTGTTCCATCAAGCTTACACTTCACCTTGCATACCATTTAGTGCCAATGGCCTTTTTGCTACGAGGCAAATCACATGAAGGCCAGGTCCCACTCTTGATAATAACATCATATGCTAATTTCATAACAACCATCCAATTTTCTGAATTTTGTGCTTCATAAAAGAAACGAAGCTCGTTCTCATCATAAAGACTAGAGGGAGACATAGCATAGCAATCTGATGCAAAACAAGCACTATGAGAGAGCATGAACTAGTATGGTATGAGACTACTGCATCTAATTTTCTATCTCGCAAAGTCTACACAAGCCATTTAGGTGTAGTTTCTGCCTCCTCTATATCAACCCTCTCATCAACAAGTTCATCATGTAAATGTGCATTAGAAATGGAATGATCTTCATCGTCATGTGAAAGCTATAAAGGCTGAGAAATTGCCTCATTCAGACTAGTACTTGACTATCCACTTGTAAAAAGAGGGAGCAAAGTGTTATACATGTCTTTGGAGCTAATTGGTAAACTTGTAAGTTTCATACTTAAGATGTCATGATTTATACTTGAAAACACTTTTCTTTTAATAGTGATTGAATCTTCATTCATCTACTTCTTAAATAAGATGCAATGAAAGTACCTATTCTACTTTATTTGATAACAGAGGTAGTATTTTCACACTAGATATTTTTTGTTGGCAATGCTAAGCACCTATCTCCAAAGAAATAGGCATGTGCCCATCACTAACTTAGCCAAATAGTAATATCCCTAACCATATTGGAAAATTGTTGCTTATCATAGGACATATTTGCAAATAATGGTATTTAGGGATCATTTTCCTCAACGATAAGATCTTTGGAGGTCCTAGGGGTTTTCAATTTATTGTTCTCACCCTTGGTATGTTCAACCTTGTTCACAACCTTATATCTTGAACCTTTGTGTTGCCCATGGTTGGCATATTTTAAATTTTTTTAAAATCCAAGTTCTTATTATTACCATTCATGGTTAAATAAGAAGATAAGCATTGTTCGACTTAATGCTTACGTCCTTGTCCTTATTAATAAGGCATTCCATGGTTTATATGGAACTTTAAAATTCATGAAGAAAACTTGTAACTTAAGGTTTTCCATATAGGTTGGATTTTGGATTAAGACAACACATAGAAAATCCAAAAATAATAATGGTCACAAGGCCACATGAATTAATAAACTACAAAAAATTTACAAATTGACTTCATATATAGAACTCATTTATATATTAAGCTTAAACTAAGTAAACTTAAACTCTCTCTTGTCCCCTCAACCCATCAGTACATGAGTCAATTCATTGGTATTCATACATAGTGTTTGCCAAGAACACATACATATTTGTTTGAAGATGTTGAGCATGCATATGGTTCAAAAACTGAACCCTTTTTATAGCATGCATGGAATTCGCACATTAAATTCCATTTAATACCTAAAGGATTATCTATAAAATAATCATGCTATCTATTCATGCTCATTCCATGCTATAATGAATGTACTATAATCAATCTCTAATTATCATTATGAGATGAGTCCATTCCGTGCTAATAGAAATCCTTTTTTGATTTATCTATGTCTTAAATGCACTCATGAGATGAATAAACGCATGCACCTCTTTACGTGCATATGGAAAACCTTCTTCATTTCAATTGCTTCTCTATTTGCATTAACTTAGCATCGAAAAGAAATAAAAACTAGGTGGATGGTTAAAACAAATAACATTTAACTCCATCAAAGCTACACCCATCCTTTGCATCCTTGCGCAGTGAGGCTTATCCATTGATTTTTATAAACTTGGTTCAATTTATCTTATTGGATTTATTTTTTCCATTTTTGGGCATTTACATACTTACTTGCATGCCCCCAAATGAATCTATGATGTCAGAAAATGCATACTTGCATTCATATATGAAAGCCCTCCTCTGGTTACCAATCAAATATGGGATGATTTCAGTGCCGTTTTGATTTGAACTTCTCATTGCATAGTCCATGTGAAGATTTTACTTATCATGCACATACAAGACATATCCATATATGCATTGGCTTTTATCATTTCTCTTTATATATGTAAAGAAATCTTGAATCGCATGCTGAAGAAGGTAAACAAAAACAATTATTTAAGTACCTTTGTAATCAATGATGATCCATTTTCAGCTCATTAAACTCATTTGAGGCCACCTTTTCTTCGTCCTTTCCATTATCTACCTCTTGCTTTCTTCAATGATAATTCTTCATGACTTTGATTCACTTCAAATCACCGAGATTCTTTACTTGTTTTGGTATTCCTCATTATAAGGAACACCCTTCCTTTGTTTATGATAGCACCAAAAAGTACCCAAACTAGGTGATTCAACTATATGTAGAGACTAGATGAAGTTTGAGGAAAAGCATCATTCAAAATACTAGTTGAAGATAGGGGCAGAAAAGTGATAGTTTGTGGTTGGCCTTTTGCAGATAATAGTAGAAATATATGCACATGAGAATCAGAAGACTTTTAATTCTTGAGAATGGGGCACAAATTATCTTGTGTGCATATATTTTTGCCATTTGTATTGCTCAACTTGACTAATGTTTTATAGAGAGACGAGTGAGGCATACGGGTACTCTCTCATTTTCATCATGACTTTACACACATGTGAGTGTGTGAGACCATCTTGATTGGCTCGGTTGGTAGTCCATAAACCTTGGGTGGCTTCTTGGCCACTCATTAGATTGGCTTGGGTGCGCCGAAAGCCTCTATCTTGACCTCCCTTAAGAGAAGCATCCTAAAATCCTTTGGAACCACCATACATTTGGGGATAACTCACAAATGTGAGATACAAATTTATGGAGGGTTCGGAAAAAATATCATGTATCAGATGGCTTACAATTGAGTATAAATTCCTCACAAAAAAGACTTTACTAGATCAACTTACAAGCACGAAGAGAAATACCTAGGCTCTAGATATTGATACCAATATTGACAAACCAACCTAAACTAAGTTACCTATCTGAAATATTAAAAAAACTAGTCTAAACCACCAATGATAAGAGAGAGAATGTATATATCCATCCAAATCTGCCCATTTATATATCTTTAGGCCAGCAAAGTGCTCTCCTTGGCTTTATCCAAGTGTCTTGCCAAATGTCCCTTATGTGGGAACTTTCCCAAAGCTCATCACATGCCTTCTAATTTCCCAAGGGCTATCACATGCCCTCTAAATGAAATTAAGATTCTTCTGTGATGTGCACCCCAAGGTTTCACTTGAAGATGCTTCTCCCATAGCTAAGTTCTCACACCTTAGTATAAATCAAGCCTAAGGTTCTCAAGCATTCAGTTAGGAGCTCATATTAATAAATACCTCAAGGTTTAAAACAAAGGGTTAAAACCAAATGTTCAAGCATGTTCTTGGGCTAAATCAAGTGCTAAACCAAGGCTAATATACATAATATGTTATCCTTTGGAATCCATGTATACGACCTTCTAAACCCATGATTATACAACATAGGGTTGGCACATCCTTCTTCAATAAAGACAAATAATTATTTTCTAATAGGGTTGATACATACTTCTCCAATAGAGACAAGTACTCATCCTTCTCCAATAGCGTTAGGGCATCTTTTGCCAATTGGGTTAGAGATCCTTCTCTAATAGGGACAAATAATCCATCTCCAATACATTCGGCACATCCTTCTTTGATAGGGAAAAGTAACTCTTCTTTGATAGGGATAGAAAAACCTTCTCAAATATGGACAATTAACCCTTCTTTGATAGGGACAAGCAATCCTTCTCCAATAGGGACAAGGACTCCTCCAATAGGGACAAGGACTCCTTCTCCAATAGGGACAAGGACTCCTTCTCCAATGGGGAAAGCCTTTCTTCTTATAAGGGTTGGCACTTCCTTCTCCAATATACACAGAGGACTCGATCACCAAATTACTTATATCTTGCTACTTTTTTATCCATTTTGTGCATGTTATTACTCCTTTAAAAACTCTCATTCATATTCTACAATCTCAAATAGGAGAGAAAAAGATGGGGCTTAAGATGACTATAGGGACTTCACAATCTTGTCAAAGATACTCCTTTACTTGGTTAAATCACCTAAATAATTATATTATCAAGAAAAAGTGATTCAATATTATGCAGACATATTAGTTAATGTATCAATTACTTTTGTGTTAAAATACCCAAAATCGAGAAATATATTTACTCAATTTTTTTGGGAAATCCAAGAAACGAGTTTGAAAGAAGAGGGATCTCACTAACTAACTTTATAGAAAGTCTTTACAAATGAGGGTCTTGGAATTTTCATAGTGGTTGCGTCAAGGAAACTCCTTTTTTATTTGAGAAGTCCTAGAAAATAAAAGAAACTACTATAAAATGGGTATTCTCTTATAGATTTTTAAGGGAAGACACCTCGCAAATATACGAAAGCTAATTCCACATATACATACAACTCTCCTTGTCTACAAAAATGATATGGGAAAGTGCAAAAAAATTAATGTGACTGTCACATTATTCAATAGATAATCTCGTAATGTTGAACGCTTGTGGTTAGCAATGATCTAATCTAGGTGATCTAGTAAACCCTTAAAGTGTATTTTCAACTTTTGGGATTTAGAGAGGTTAAATTGTTGATTGTCCTCGAACATGGCCTAAGATAATTGCACTATTTTTGTAAAAAATTGCATACATTCACTCTCTAGTTCTCTATAAGGGAAGCATTTCCCTAGGTATTTTATACTTGGTCACGCTTGGATGTGATCTACCTATTCCTGGAACATCATATCCAATTCTTTTTTAGTAGGTTCTATAGGGATTGATCATTATCAAGTGGTCAAAGCAACAAAGGATGTAGCATAAGAGAAAAAGATGGATGAAGGTGGCATGTGAATTTCATTTTAGAGAGAGTGAGGTTGACATGTGAGCTCCATAATATTTCTTTTTAAGGCTATCCTCTAGTTCTCAACATTCCTTCACCTAATATGTCTTGGATCTATGTCTAGCATCTCTCTAGGTTCTAGCATTTTTCTTGCTAGTTCCATCTTAATTGATTTAGTTTTCTTCTCTTTCTCGATGTAGAAATTTACTAGCAACCAGTAACTTAGGTTATTTTCATGTCTCTACCTTGATAACTACCATCATGAGGACCATCTTCTCTTTTTATAGTAGTTCCCTGAGGCAAGGGATGCAAGAAATATCAAATAGAATTATCACTTAGGAATTAGAAATGTGGGCTTTGAGGGGCTTGGGTATAAATTCTCTAGCCATGGGCCTAAATTGTTTATCCACGGGCCTTGTAGATTCTCATATTCTTAAAGCTCTTGATGTTGAAGAGACTCTCTATAGTAGGATAGTACGTTTTCACAAATATTCTCATTATGATCACCTTTAGTGAATTTCAAGTACATAGGCACTAGAGCTCAGTCTTGGTTCTCATCCACCCCTGCATATTTGATAGAGACTACATTAGCAAGAGGAGGAAATTGTTATCCTAGTATAGGATGTGGTCCTAGTTGATATTTCATCTCAAACCTAGGATGGGGTTGGTCCAGTATGTTTGTTGATGATTTTGTTGTGGACAATAGTCATTTTTCTACTAATAGGCAAGGGAATAATAATTCCAATAATTATGTGCATGTTGGTATGTCATGCTCACTACATTTTTGTAGGGCTAGTCAAGAGTGGTGTGATTGTAGAAATTTCTTTCTCGGGAGCAACAAAGAGTTCTTTTTTGCACCAGCCTATGCTAGGGCAGGGCAAGCATTTTCCATGTGATCACCTCCATGAATGTAGCAATACTTCAATGTGGAAATTCCCTTTGGGTCTCCTATTTTTCTAATTTTACAAGTTACTTCCTGAATTATAGGCAATTAGCTCATCTATCTCCTCCACTATTTGCAACCACTTATCATGCTCTTCTTCATCCACACAACAATTAAGATCTCCTTTATCGTCCTATTTGTAGATGCTTCCAACATGGAACTACTTCAAGGTTGAACAAAGATGCGTGAAAGGTGATCTTCCATAAGGTGGGTCCTACCTTTTGTAACAATGCTTCAAAATCATATTCCATTAGTAAGAGAAACCATCTTACTAATCTATGGTTATTTCATGGTGTGTTCATCAACCATAGTAAGGGTTGGTGGTCTCTAAGGAATATGAAAATATTTGTAAGAAAAAAAGTCAAAACTTCTTCACTACATAGAGAATGCATAATCCCTCCCGTTTGGTTGTGTACTTCCTTTCTACAGAGTTTAAATCTCTACTTGCATATGCTATGGGTAATTCTATGCTTTGGTGTCTAGTTAGTTGTGCTAGCGTGCATCCAATAGTGAAATTGGGGGCATCCACATGGAGAGGGAATGGCTTATTCCAATCATGGATTGTCAAAATTTGGATGGAGAACAAATGTTGTTTTAGCTCTATGAATGATTTTTCACATTTGTTGTTCCACTCAAAATTCATCAAAATGTTGTACAAGGGTTTTGCTATGATTAGGATCATGTGGATGAATTTAGTATATTTTTAATGGTCTTCTATTGAGTTTCAAGAGCTACAAAGAAACACTCCATGTGTTGGAGACTAATGTTGGTACATTTAGCAGGCCTAAATGCTTAGCTAAATATCCAGGATTAATTCTCAATTCATGTACCTCACATGGAGGACCACATATGAACACCTTCTTGTCAGTTTTGGAGTATCTACCCTTGAATAAATGCAATAGAAAAAGAATATGGAATCTTGTGAAGTTAGGGAATTGAACCCATGACTCGTGTGGTAGAAGGAATCAAATAAAACTACCCCTAAAGTGTAGGAACACTTTTAGGTGAGGAAAATTTAAAATTCAAATTCACTAGCTGAGTATAAATACAGAAGCTTTTAGTCACAAGTTATAGGAGTCGTTCCCAGAGCTATTGAGATACACCTTTGAGCATACCTTGAGCTCAACATACGTATGAGTAGTCCATTACACTTTCCTTGTATCATATAATCATTAGCATACATAATTTGATACATTTCTTTAAGTTTATTTGTGTCTGCTATTTTGTATTGCATCTTCATCATTTCAGTGACTTTGTAGAAGTGATTTCTCTTGTGTGCACTCAACCATTTGATGCACTTTAACTTGGTATAGTTAGAATGAGGACTCCATTATCTAATACAAAGTTTCATTGTTTTTGGTTCACCCAATCTCGAGATATGAACTGATGAAGTGGACTATGTCTGCACATAATCTTGCTCGTGAAATATCAGGATGACCTCCTTAGTTGCTAAACTCATTTCTCAATGTATAGTGCCTCTAAATTCATGAAATAACTTTCTTTAGTTAGTTATAAATGTATTATATGCGTGCAAAAAGTCTCTAGTCAATTCATACTAGGTTGTGAGTGCTCAACAAAATTCAGAGCACCTATATTCCCAAAATAGAAGGTTTTCTCTCATTTCTTGCATATGTAAGTTATCTATTTTGGTGCAAACTTTTGGGAATGATGTCCCAAAGTACCTAGTGGTTTTAAATGCATTATTATGAAGCAAAATAAATCTATTAAGCATCCCAGGATTTAACTTGGAAGGTGTAGAGCAGGTCTTCTGCAATACCAACTTATGTCTAGATCATACCTAAACATCTCCTCATAGTGGTATCAGAGCAACAACAAATCAACATGGGAGATGGATGTCCATCTATAGAAAACTTGGATCGAGGTAATTTCTTAGTTTGTTCACTTAGAATGGAAGTTTCTCTTCAAGGTTAATTCTTTGGATATGAGATGATGTGAATCCTCAGAAGCAAAGGACAACCAACTCAAGAAGAACAAGAGAGGTTAACCACATGGTGCTCAAAGGATGCTCTAGCCAGGTCATACATTCTTAACTCAATCTCTGATTTTTTTACTTCCACACATCATAAATTGCAAAACTTCACAAGAGAGTTAATTCTTTGGATATGAGATGATGTGAATCCTCAGAAGCAAAGGACAACCAACTCAAGAAGAACAAGAGAGGTTAACCACATGGTGCTCAAAGGATGCTCTAGCCAGGTCATACATTCTTAACTCAATCTCTGAATTTTTTACTTCCACACATCATAAATTGCAAAACTTCACAAGAGAGTTGGAATGCTCTTGAAGCATTCTTCTCATCAAGTATCAAGGCAAGAAAAAAACAACTATGGATGGAGTTCACTTCACTCAAGAAGATGCCCAAGAAAAGTGTGACTGATTTTGTCACCAAAATCAAGGACATAGCAGAACAACTTAGGAGCATTGGAAAAATCATTGATGAAGAGCAGATAGTGAGGCAAGTTATCAATGGAATAAAGACAGATGACAAATGGAAAGCTTTCAACACAACCATGGACCTCTACATGGATATGCAGGTTCCTAATTTCAACACTCTCATGGGACAATTGTTCACACATGAGGAAAAGATTATGAAGAATGCAGACAAATCAAAAGTAGTCAATCCTCTACCCTATATACAGATAACAATAAGAATATAGATGGTAAAGGCAAGAGTAAAAAGTTAGATGATGAAGGTACTACCTCTCATGCAAACTTTGCATGTAGAGGTAAAGGTTCAAGAGGAAGACAAGGTAGGGGGGATCTCAAAGCTACTCTCTATGTGCCATAGGTGGCCTAAGTAACTACACTATTGAGAATTGTTTCAGGAGCCCTCAAAACCAAAGAGTAAGAGGCCGCAATAGAGGAGGCTATGGAAGCTCAAGAGGTAGATTCAACGATAACAATCGTTATAGAAATAACTCATACAATAAAAATAATTATCAAGGAGGACATAGAGGAAGGAGAGACTCATTACTTCTGATGAATATGGCCATGAAGCAAGGTAAAATAAATGAAAATGTATTCTATATAGACTCGGGTTGCTCAAATCATGTAGTAGGAAATGTAGCTCTACTCTTAAAATTGGAGGATCCAAGGAATAGACATGAAGTCTAAATTGGAGATGACACAAGGCATCCAGTGGAGAAGAAAGGCAATGTAAAGACTTTAGATGGTAATATGAACCTATTGAGTAAGGTATTGTATGTGCCAACCATAACCAACAATCTCATAAGTGTTGGTCAGATTGTTGAGAAAAGATTGCAGGTGAGATTTACAAAGATTGGAGCATTTGTTGAGGATCCACACCATGGATTCAAGAGGATGGCAAAAGGAGAAAAGTTAGGTAGACTATTTACATTTGAACTCCATGATACTAGGAACATTGCCTTGTTGAATTATGGTTGTAAAAAATTATTAGAATTGGAAATTGGTCATAAGAGGTTAGCTCATATAGGTGAAAGGGTTGTGAAGCAAACAATAGATATATGCTATGGAGTTACTGTGATTTGTCAATTCATGCGAACTACAAGCAAGCGTCACATGGAAGCAGCTAAAAGAATCTTAAAGTATTTGAAGGGCACAATTAATGAAGGACTATATTACCCTTACACATATGATCCATTTACATGTAAAATTCAGGCTATAGTTTGCCTTTGATAGGCTTTATAAATATATGAATTTTCATGTGATTTGGAGACATTGAATTTTTTTCCCTAATTTCCAAAATTTGACCAACTTTGACCGCTACCCTGGATTTGCTTGATTTCTTCCAAAGTTTGCATGTGAACTCCTTTTGACATCCTTGACACATCTTGGAATTCTTAGGGAATTCTAGCTACCTTCACTGAATGTGTTTCTTGTAGGCCTTTATGAGTGAGAGAGGAGAGAAAATCTCGACGAGATTCACCCGCACTAAACCTACGATTCCTTTGGAAGCGCCACTTTAGTATCTCTGAAAAACAAAAATGTTATAGGCATCAAATTCTTTTATAGGCAACATAAGAAACATGGAAGAAAAAATTGATCATATGCATAAATGAGTAGGCACCATGACATGAAGCAAAATTTGCATGAAAGAAAGAATTGAAACAGGCAACATGAATATGCATGAACAAATAGGCAACATATATGCAAATGAACAAGCAACATTGACAACAAGAAAGAAAACAAACAAGCATCAATATGAAGTGGAAGTGAATGTATTGAGTCATTTTAGGCATTATTTCCTCTCATCTTGAAAAAAAAAATTTACCTTTTTCACAAAGCAATCTACCTTAAATAGGATTATAAACAAAGATTTAGGATTTCAAGAGACATCTTTCATCTTTAGCTTATTTTAGATCAACTGCTTTCCTACATAAATATGAATATGCTCTTTCTCTACTTACAAACAAGGAAATCTAACTAAACTCCACTAATGCATAAATCTACCCATATAGCCCATGTTTTAGCTTCCTCTGGCTTGCCCTTTTTTTTAATGGAAGATTCGGTGACTTTAATGTTACATTCACTTTTTTTGGGGTGGAAGAAAGTGTAAACTTCTTGGTAACATGTACTAGCTTATCTTTGTTTATTTTGTGATAGGGAAAAATTAAACCCCGATACAAGGTACAACCACTTTGGATGACGGAGAATAGTCGTTTAAACTTTGGTACAAGTGTTGTGAGGTGGAGGAAGGATTTAGAAACATGGAGTAGCAGGAGCTAGGACTTCAACAATTATGCTTTTGATACAAGATACATATGCATGTTTATATATGAAAGTCACCAAAATAAACCTCCAAGTCTACATGCCCTATCTTTCCATAATCCTAGATTATAATCAATTTTTTAGTAGATAATATACTACTTAAGATACAATTTTACACAAGTAGAGAAACCATCATTTTCCCTTTTGAATCAAATGATGTGGATATGCAATGCAATGAAAAGATTGAAAAGAAACATGCATGAAGTGAACTTGCAAACAAGCAAGAATGGAAAAAAAAAGTGGAATGAAATTGGAAAAGCATGAACTTGAAAAAGAAATGATATTCTTATTTTTTTATTGTTTTATTCTTTTATTTTTATTTTATCATGGATACTCCTGTTCACGAGTCAGCCTCATTATTTTCATCTTCTTCAATGTCCTCATCCAAAATGTACTCGTCATTATCACGTTTCTTGAATAGCTTTATCCTTTTACCTGCAATCAAAGTTTTTAATGCAACACCATTTAATTCACAAAGAGCATACATACCATTGTTGTTGATTTTTGACACAATGTATGGACCAAACCACCGTTGAGTGAGATTTTTGTGTGCATCATATTGAGAGTCAAATGTACGATCATAAATGAGCACCCAATCTCCTACTTCAATCAGCTTAGGATGCCATCGATGAGTTTTGTCAAAATAAAGCTTGTTCTTCATTCTAGATTCTTTTAATTTTTCAATAGCATCATCAAGTGTTAATTTACCTTGTTCTAATTGTTTAATGCACAAACTCAAAAAATCATTAATAGACATGTTTTCAGACCAAGGTAAATTTGACCATGTAGAAATATGAGACTGAATTGGAAACAATGGTTTTTGATAGTACATGAGTTCAGTAGGCATATACCCTGTGGTACGTGTGCACGTCATTCTATCTGCCCAAAGTGCAAAAGGGTAAGAATCTAGAACATTGTTTAATATCATTGTTACATGCTTTAGATATGGCTTTCACAATAGGTGGATGTCCTCTCTCTATTTTACCATTGGCCTTTGGATTATATGCACTAATGAGAGACAAACGAATACCGTGGCATTCAAAGAACTCTTTAGCTTCTCTCACATTTAACTCTTCATGATCGGCAACTACTTTCTCTATGTACCCAAAGTGACATATGACATCTTCAAGCAAGAATTTGCAAACATTGTAAGTGGTCTTAGATCATAGTGCACGCCCACCTACATGATTAGTTAAGTCTTCTCTTGCAAGTACAATGTAATGCATTTTGTCAATACCTTTAGGCATAGTTACAAGAGCTACTACCCACTTGTAGTGAATACAGGCTGGATAAGTAGGATGCATTGGATCTTTATGTTTGACTAACAAATGAAGTTGACAAGTAGAACATGTAGAAACATAGCTACTAATGTCAACCTATATCCTTGGCCGATAATAGGTACTAATGTTTTCATATGTTCCAAAAAATCCTTTATGACCTGCCCATAATGTCTCATGCATTTTGTTCATTACTCAAAATTAAAGACCTCCCTTTCCTAGGACTCGTTGTGGATTCTTAACCTTACCCTTAGCATGTCTCCAAAGATAACCGTTATGTAGGAAAAAATTATAAGCTTGTTTCCTAATCTTACGGAATCTATTTGTTGTCCAACTAGGTAATGGTTTCAGATACTTTCCTATGTCTCTCTATTCATCTTCGTACTCATTCTTGAAATTTTGCATACTCGTATATATGCAAAACATATTCAACTAAGTTCACATTCTTTATTAGATTACTTTCAAGATGATCATCAAATCTAGCTCTCCATAACATATCAGCAACTGAATTTGAATTACCTGAAATATGAACTAACTCAAGATTTATGATCTTAATATATGAGATCCATCTAAGCATGGCTATATCAGGAGATGAACAATTGGCTATCATTCCAATGAGAGGCAAACAATTAGTTTCAACCTTGACATTTGCACCAATGAAATATTCTTTGTCTGTTTTTAAAGCTCTCACTATACCACATAGTTCTTGTTTGATCTATGGATACTTTCATTGTGTTTCATGTAAAATTTTAGCACCAAACCTAATTGCATATCTATTCCCTTAACTACCATCTTGACTTATGACCCAACCTATACCAATAGGACTAGTATCAACAGTCAATATAACAGGTTTGTTAACAGAATAGTCTACACACTTGGATGGGAGCTTCAAGCAATAGTTTCTTCAATTTACGCATAGCCTGTGTGTGTTTGTTAATCCAAATAAATTTTTGTTTCTTCCTCAACAAGTCATAGAGACAATCAGAAACATGAGCAAAGTGTGGGATCCAATTAACATAAAAGATGGAAGCACCAAGAAATCTACATACCTCACTCACATTAACACATGTTTCAGAAATCTGGCTAATGGCATCAACTTTTTGTGGGTATGGCTTTCGACCATAATGACTGTTGGGGGATTCTTAGACGAGAAGGAGTTTGAGGGTTTGTAGGAGAAAAGGGAAGAGACAAGAAGAGAAAATACACCGGGAAGCTTCTGCCGATTGTAAGACAATTACAATGTTTGAAGTACAAGACAAGCCAATACCTCTGTGCACAATCCCACAGAGTGCCCAATTACAAAATACCCAATATCCCAAAGTCTTCTTGCCGCCAGCCTCCTCTGCACCAGACCTCCACCTGCTTCAAGCTTATCCTTGTGCACACCTTGCACCAAGCTTCCACAAAGGGGGAGGAGTGAATACCTTCTGTCGGCACGCGTCCACTGCAATGGGACCTTGAGATACTTGGGGGGACTAGCTTAGAACTCTCTGCACAATCCCTTAGGCACTCCACTTCCACTTCTCTGCGTCGCACACTGGTGACTCTTGCACTTCTCTCTCTTTTCTTCCTTTAGACTATGCTCTCTTGCTTACTCTAAGATTGGTCCAAGAATGGCCCTTGCCTTGATTTTAGTGTGTCGATCATGTACGCTCCTAACTGCAATGGTATCTTGGTGCTCACTTTGATGTCCCAAGATTTTCTTCACAAGTGGTAGCCAACGACTCACTGTTTTGTCCTGTAGTGACTTTAGACTAAAACCAAAAATTTTAATGGGGGGGCCATACTTTCACCTGTGCGTATGTTGCCGCTTCACATACCTTCACATTTTCTTTTAAGTCCTCACTTTTGCACCTAAGGGGGGGTTCACCTGAACCTTCCAAAATACTTTAAAACACACTTTGAACCTTAGGGAAATTAGAGAAAATACCTCTGCAACCTGCAACCCACTTTCTCCAATTTACCCTTTGTGGACAATTCATTGTGCACTACCTGTGCACTTTGACACTTGCACTTATGCACTTTGACTTTGCACCTGTTGACTTTGACCTTGACCTTGTTGACTTTGACCAGTTGACTTTGACCAGCTGACTTTGAATGTAGTTGACTTTGACCAACATGACTTTTATGGGCTCAATAGTTGCCCACCACCTAATGTGCTCTCCGTCCCGGAGAGCTACAGCCAAAACTTTGAACATAGAGGACACCATGAGAATAGAGCTGCAACAACTTGAAGAGAACATCTGAGCAGCAACCAATTCCACCAGAACAAGCACCAAAAAAGAACGAAAAGTGGGATTTTGTTATGGAAAAGCAAAAGAGGGGCAATGGGAGGTTAGAATGGAATGGGAAGGGAGGGCTGAGGGTATGAAGATGGATGGGGCCGGGAGGGTGAAGGATGTGGCTGTGCAGATTGGTAAAGGGAGGCGTTGGAAGTAGGAATCAGGGCCTGGAGGGGGGCTAAAATGATCAAACTGGAGGGCTACAGAGGGTACAGATGGAATATTATTAAACATAAGGAAAGAGAAGGTGAGAATAGACCATGTGGACAATGTGGGTAATTAAAAACATGTGATAAATGTGTGCAAATAATGAGGGTTTTGACCAAAAATCAGAGAAAATGTGAGAATTAGGAAAAATAAAGCCAAAAACTGAGTCCAGAGGTGCCAAAAAACATGAAAATGACTCCTTTTTTGTAAAAAACGGCCAACCAAGGCACAATCCAGAGCCAAAAGCTTTGAGCCATAAAAATGAAAAAAAAATATTATTATATATATATTAAAATATAATAAGAAAACAAAAAATAAAATAAAAAGACTTTTTTTGTTTTGTTTTTGGAACGCCTGTGCGGATAATAAAATAAAAATAAAATGAAAATTAAAATTAAAATAAAAATAAAAATTAAAAAAATCGTAAATAAATTAAAAACAAAATAAAATAAAAAAGAATAAAATAAAACAAAAGAAAAATAAAATAAAAAAAAAGGAAAAAGAATTGGGGGGGGGGGGGGGGGGGAGGGGGGGGGGGGGGGGCTGTCAGAACGGGGGGGGGGGGGGGGGGGGTTTGGTCGGTGGTGGTCGGTGCGGGGGGGGGGGGGGGGGGGTTTGGTCGGTGGTGGTCGGTGTGGGGGGGGTGGGCGGGGGGGGTGTTTGGTCGGTGAGGGGTTGGTCGGTGGGTTTTTTTTTTTTTTTTTTTTGCAGAGAAAGAAAACGCCCCTATGGGGCCTTTTTTTTGTTTTTTTGTTTTTTTTGTTTTTTTTTTTTTTAAATGTCCCAAAAATCAAAGAAAATACGTAAAAATCCACAAAAATTGCAAACAAATCCAAAAAATTCTCAAAAAAATTCTCAAAAAATTTTCTATAGGCCTAAGCTAGAATTTTGCGATCAAACCTACAGAGAGCTTCCTTTATTCCTCAGATTGGCAAGAAAATGACATTGGAAAGAGATAAAAAATGCCAGAAAAATGCTAAAAATGCTAGAAAAATTTCCAAAAATACCCAAAAGTTTTACTTTTGTAGAGGTTATGAAATGCCTTCTAGGTTTTCTAAAAACACCAGTAACAAGGATGAAATTGATAAAGAAAACTACTAAAACTGAGCAAAACGTGATGAGAAAGCTATGTACAACCTAAACAGATATGCAGTTCCAGGGGATCCATACTTCTTCAAGTGTGTTGAAGATAGGCCTTGAGCCTGGATATGTTGACCAGTGGCAAGGCCTCTCCTTTCAGCGTCTCTAACTCCACAGCACCCCAATTTAGCATTGTTTTGACTCTGTAAGGTCCTTCCCAATGTGGAAGCCATTTTCCTCTCAGTTGTGTATGAAGATGAGGTCTATGGAGAAGAACTAACATGCCTACTTCAATGTTGTTGCTCCACAGATGTCGATCATGTGTCTTCTTCCTCTTCATCTGAGTTTGTATCAATTGTTTTGTTGCTAGTAGACGAATCTCCTCCACTTTATGTAGTCCTCCGAGCCTCTGAGAGACATCACAATCCTTCTTGCCCTGCATGAATGCTATCTTAGGTGATCCATGTAAGAATTCAAAGGGCTCAAGGGGCAATATGCCATAAACCAGTTGAAATGGAGAATATCCTGTGGCCTCTTTGTAGGCTAACCTGTATGCCCATAGGGTACCTTGATAAGCAATGCCCCAGGAAGTGGGCTGTAACATACACTCCTTTCTTAACATTGAGATTAAAACCTTATTTGTCGACTCAGCCTGTCCATTGGCTCTTGGATAGTAAGCACAAGAGGTCCTATGTAGAATTCTATACCTGTTGAAATTTTCCTGCAGGACCTTATTGACAAAATGTGTACCTTGATCTGTACAAATTTCAAGTGGGCATCCGAGCCTGCAAATGATGCTACTATAAATAAAATCAGCAATAGTTTGGGTAGTGCAATCGGGGGAGGCAATAGCTTCAGCCGACTTTGTTGCATAATCTGTAGCTATCAAGAGATATTTTTCTCTTTTTGGAATTGTGGGAGGGTAGATGGGCCCTACAAAATCTAGCCCCCACTTCTCAAATGGTTGCCAGGAAGTGGAAACAACCAAGGGGTTATGCCTCTGCTTTGTTGGCTTAGGTCCACACCTCTGACAAATGTCACATGCCTTTCCCCATTCATCTGCATCCTTAAATAGTGTAGGCCACCATAGACCAGCATCCAGTATCCTCTGACTCATAATATGCCCTAGAAGGTGCCCACCACCTGTTCCTTCATGTGCAGAGTGAAGGACTTCCCTCACTTCTTCTTCTTCCAAACACTTCCTGAACCTGTCATCCTTGCCCTGTCTATACAATTTATCTTCAATGAAGGTATATGGTCTACTCTTGATTAGCAGTCTCTTCTTTTGCACAACACTAGCCTTTTCTGGATACAACCTAGTTTTAATGAAATTTTTGATATCATAATACCAACCTTGAGCTTGTACAGCAAACATATGAGCATCTCGAAAATCATCATTGATTCCACTAGTTTGATTCATCATATTGATTCTGGATAGGTGATCCGCCATAACATTTTCTTTACCTGGTTTATGGACTACAGAAAAATCAAACTCTTGGAACAACAATAACCACCTCCATATTCTACCAGTGGCTTGTGGTTTGTTGAGTACGTATTTTAGTGGTTGGTGATTTGTTATAGTAATAAATTTTACTCCCAGTAAGGAATGACGGAATTTTTGGACAGCAAAGACCATTGCTAGGGCTTCCCTTTCTGTAGTACTGTAATTCCTTTCAGCCTTGGTCAAGATTCTACTGGCATATTGAATTGGTCTGTCCACTTTAAATTCTTCACTGCTTTGGGTCAAAACTACCCCCACTGCATAGGCACTGGCATCTACATGCATATGAAAGATTTTTGACCACTCAGGCGTGACCAAAATAGGAGGAGACACTAACCTTGACCGTAATGTTTGATATGCTTTTTCCTCCTCTTCTTCCCATTTAAAAGGTACTTCCTTACCTGTAAGTCTAGCCAGAGGTCTGGCTATCTCTGCATACATTTTTATAAACCTTCTATGGTATTCAGTATGCCCCAAGAAACTCTGAATCTCTTTTGGGGATTTAGGTTTAGGCAACTTTAATATAGAATTGATTTTGTCAGGATCTGGGGCCATACCTTTAGCCGACACCACATGTCCTAAGAGGGTTCCTTCTGTCACAAGGAAATGACATTTGTTTGGATTGAGCTTTAACTTAGTCTCCCTGCATCTTTTGAAAACATTCTGCAGCTGCCTCAAGTGGTGGTCCAAACAATCTAGAGGAGTTTCTTTGTGAGATCCTGAAAACGAAGAGAAGTCATCCATGAAGATTCTAAGTGATTCTAGCAATAGGGGGCCAAAAATGAGATTGACCGTTCTGTTAAAGGTGGCTGGAGCATTTCTGAGCCCAAATGGCATTTTTACATACACATATGTTCCCCAAGGTGTGATAAAAGCAGTCTTTTCACGATCCTCTGGATGTATTGATATTTGATTATAGCCACTGAATCCATCCATAAAGCTATATAATGCATGCCCAGCCACTTCCTCAATGACTTGTTCTGCAAAAGGCATTGGGAAACCATCTGGAATGGTCACCTTGTTGAGTGCTCTAAAGTCAACACAGATTCTGATTTTATTAGTATTCTTCTTTGGTACTATAACCATAGGTGAGAGCCACTCTGAGTGTTCTACAAGAATGATGATTCCTGCATCCTCCATCTTCTGGATTTCCACATAGATAGCTTCAGCATATTTTGGATTAAGTCTATAACTCTTTCCTCTTATGGGTTTGGCTCCATCAACCAGAGGGATTCTGTGCTCTCCATAAGTTGCAGGCACTCCTTCTAAGTCTTTATAATGCTAGGCAAAAACATCTATATACTGGGTCAATAATGATTTTACCTTTTCAAGGAGCCCTGGGTGGCTCCACAACCAAGTGGCCACCAAAACTGGCCGATTATTGTCTTGAGTAATTGTATTTCTTGGACAGGATTTCTCTCTACCATATTATCTTCGTGTGCATCTTCTTCCTTGTCTTCTTCTCCTAGCTTTTCGTGCATTGCTTCATAAGCAGGTGTATTTTGGACTTCAATGTGTTCCTCCTTGTCCTGCATCCATCCTGCAGGGATTTCTTGAATTGGGAAAGAACATTCTTCACTAGAATTTTTTACCTTGCCTTTAGCTTTAGTAACCTCTTTATCTGTGGTTGTCATATCCTCCTCCAAGTTGTATTTGAGGGGTGTCTTCCTGCCCCTTCTGTGGTCTGTGATGGGCTCTCCCAATCCATCAACCTAGACTTTCTCCTTATCTTCATCATAACCTTCAGGCGTGCAAGAATTATTAAGAAAAATTCCAAAACAAGAGGAAGAATTGTCTACTTGGAGCCAATTAAGAATATCCTCTTCTTCCTCAAAATCTATTTGGGGTTGATCCTCCGATTTTGTTTCCATGCAAATGCCAACTGTTTGCATCATACTAGTGTTTCCTTGATTGTCTGGGCCCTCTTCTAAATGAATCTGTGTCAGCTCCTGCCCTTTCTTTTGTACCCACATAGTGTCCTTGCCCCAATCATGAATGACACTTGCATGCCTCAGCCATGGTCGTCCAATTAAGAGAGGAAATCCTCCTTCAACCTGGGGCAATCTTAAAACCACAAAATCTAGAATGAATAGATTACCTTGTACTTCAAGAGGAACTTTTGGGATCACTCCCAAGGGCCTTACTTTGCTCTGATCTGCCAAAGTAACAGTGAAATTTGCAGGCCTTGAAGGGTGGAGTCCAATCTTTTCCATTGTATGTTCAGGCATCAAGTTAATGCCAGAACCACCATCCACAATAACTCCTTGAAATTCATGACCCTTGATAGATACTGTAAGCCGAGGACTTTTATAATCTGTAAGGGGTGCTTCATCTACAATTTTTCCTTTATGTGAAACATCCGTCTTTGCCACCAAACTTGTAGTGGAAGCTTCATCAATTATCTGCAATAACTCTAACCTGAATTTCCCATCCATCTTTACTAAATCAAAAATACTAACCTCCTTTTTCATGGACTTGAGTAGTTTTGAAGCCTCTGATTCCTTGAGATCATGGGCTCCAGTTGACTTATCAAGCTCCTCATGAGCCCTGTTCAAGGCATGCCCAATGGCATCACTGGTGCATATGAGATCTCCTTTTTGACTTGAATCTGCACCTGTGTTGACTTTATCTTCAGATGTTTCTCTATTTTGAATCCCCTCCTTAATCTTTGATTCTTGTCCTATGTCTGCTTGAGCTTTCCCCTTGCTTCTTGTTTGCACAGTCAAAGATTCTATTTCTTCTAATTGCACCACCCTGGTAGATGGTGATGGCTCATTGACCAGATCACGCACTTCTTCTTTGTGTACCGAAGTCATTTGAATATGAGGCCCGGATGAAGAGGCTTGATTCTTAGGACAACAATTTGTATAATGGTCTCTTGCATCAGGGCAGTTCCCGCAAGGAGGGGCATTTTCTGGTAGGGTGCACCTACTTTGATAGTGCCCACATTCTCCACATCTGAAACAGATGATTGGCCTCCTAGGCCCATTTCCAAAGTTATTCCTCTGTCTAGGATTATAGTTCTTACCTTGATTTGGTGCAGCAGCCATCACATTTGCTGGTGTTGGGGGTCCTCCTTGTGTCCAGTATGTCGTTGCAGGCATTCCTCTTGATTGGCATTCATGGGCCTCATGGCCAACCTTCCTGCATAATTGACAAGTCACACTTAACAGGGGACATTCACTTACTATGTGACCTTGCTTGCTGCACATGGAACACCAAAGTCCACTCTTGATGCCACCTCCTTTGAGCTCCTGCAACTCCTGTCGCAGCTGAGCCAATTCCTCTGCCTGGGCCTCCTCCTCCTTTTGGAGCTTTAGTGCTTCAATCTCCCTTCTCAACTGAGCAACAGCATTCTCTTCCTCTTTGTAGGGCTTATTTCTTTTTAAGCCCTCCAGCTCTTTCCTTAGCTGTATCACTGGATCCTCCATTTCTGTACCATATGTTGGTTGGGAAGAGGTTGCTCCATACTAGTACCTTATCTGCTCCACGTGTGTGGCTGTGCTGATGAACTCCTCTATGGAGCCTGTAGGTAGCACTAATTCCTTTATTTTGCATTAGGTGGCCACTGGTAGGGGCTTAGCCAACCATTTCTTGACAAAAAAATCGTGGGGTGGATCTGGCAATTTAGCCATTAGTGCTTTGGCCCGAGTCACAAACTCTGGGAACTTTCCTCCTGGACCGAATCTTAAATTTTCTAGCTCTTCTATGATAATCTCCGCAGTGTTGCCATGCTGGAACTGATTTTTAAAAGCATCTTTCATCACATCCCAAGTGGTAAAATGGTTTTCAGCAAACTGGCTAAACCACTTATCAACTAATCCCTCTAATGTGGTAGGGAAGAGAATCAAAAAAGCATCCTCCCTACCCATTAGGCCTCTAGTCTTACATAGTGCTAAAAACCTTCTAATTTGTTCATCTGGATCCTCCTGAGCTAGGCCTTTGAAAGAAGGAAACTTTATATTTAATCTAGAGAGTAAAGTTTCCAAGTCTACCTGACCCGCCATGCTCTTGACTGATGATGTGGAAGATAGTGGACTGGGGGACCTTCTAACAACCTTCCTCCTGGTCTGCTTGTAGGTGACCCTCAATACTTGGGACCGGGTTGCGGTCATGAGCAGCTCATAGCCCACTGAATATGAGACACTTGATAAGAATATTTACCTTTTGTTTGATGAAGTAGCACTGTGATTCTATCGACACTTGATCTCTTCTATGCTTTGCACTTGGATTCTCCTAAGCTCAAATCTCCTTGGAGGTCCCACCGGGCGTGCCAAATTTTGTTGGGGGATTCTTAGACAAGAAGGAGTTTGAGGGTTTGTAGGAGAAAAGGGAAGAGACAAGAAGAGAAAATACATCGGGAAGCTTCTGCCGATTGATTATAGTAAGACAATTACAATGTTTGAAGTACAAGACAAGCCAATACCTCTGTGCACAATCCCACAGAGTGCCCAATTACAAAATACCCAATATCCCAAAGTCTTCTTGCCGCCGGCCTCCTCTGCACCAGACCTCCACCTGCTTCAAGCTTATCCTTGTGCACACCTTGCACCAAGCTTCCACAAAGGGGGAGGAGTGAATACCTTCTATCGGCACACGTCCACTGCAATGGGACCTTGAGATACTTGGGGGGACTAGCTTAGCACTCTCTGCACAATCCCTTAGGCACTCCCTATGCACTCCTTCACTTCCACTTCTCTGCGTCACACACTGGTGACTCTTGCACTTCTCTCTCTTTTCTTCCTTTAGACTATGCTCTCTTGCTTACTCTAAGATTGGTCCAAGAATGGCCCTTGCCTTGATTTTAGTGTGTCGATCACGTACGCTCCTAACTGCAATGGTATCTTGGTGCTCACTTTGATGTCCCAAGATTGTCTTCACAAGTGGCAGCCAACGACTCACTGTTTTGTCCTGTAGTGACTTTAGACTAAAACCAAAAATTTTAATGGGGGGGCCATACTTTCACCTGTGCGTACGTTGCCGCTTCACATACCTTCACATTTTCTTTTAAGTCCTCACTTTTGCACCTAAGGGGGGGTTCACCTGAACCTTCCAAAATACTTTAAAACACACTTTGAACCTTAGGGAAATTAGAGAAAATACCTCTGCAACCTGCAACCCACTTTCTCCAATTTACCCTTTGTGGACAATTCATTGTGCACTACCTGTGCACTTTGACACTTGCACTTATGCACTTTGACTTTGCACCTGTTGACTTTGACCTTGACCTTGTTGACTTTGACCAGTTGACTTTGACCAGTTGACTTTGACCAGTTGACTTTGATTGCAGTTGACTTTGACCAACATGACTTTTATGGGCTCAACAATGACCACATAAGTTTCCAACAATAAGAACCTCATTGATACCAAAAACAGATTTTTCTATGGAAAATGTGAGACCTACCTCTTCAAATTGTTGAAATTCATTCACAATCAGAGATATGGTCAAAAACAAATTTACGACATCTAGATGAATCTAAAGTAATGTCCTTTACACATTCCTCACTCCCCTTAATTGGAATATCATCAATGAATGGCATGGTTATATGAGGGATAAAATCATGTAAGACCATATTCATAGCACTCATCATATGAGCCACAGAATTAGTTGCTCCTTGAGTTAAAGTAAACATTCACACTAAGCCTACAGGATTTTTCATTGTGGTTATGTCACAAATATCAATTGCTAATTTGAATTGGTCATACACAGAATATAAATCACCCATTGAGTAGATAGAATGTCCTAAATATGATTCAACAAACTCATCTACAATGGGTCTTGTTCCTACATTCCTTATGGTGACTTTATTGATGGGTTGGAGATCTTCAATAAAACGTAGTTTCCCATTCTTTTTAGGCATAGTGAACCATCTATTTGAGTAAGGTGCAAAAGATGGCTCTAAAAATTTCATGTTTATCTTCTCCTTAAGTAGTTTCATTAGCTTAAGTAAGTGAGCCTTTTGAACTGGTGTAGGCTGTAGATTCCATGGAATATGTGGAATAGTAAAGATTATCATGGGTGCAACTAGCTTAGGATTTGTGCAACCAATCTTATGAGGATACATAGTAAAGGCTTTTCCATGGCTACATATGACTCTCTCAAGTTTATCTCTCTCTGCTGGCAAAAGAAAGTCATCATCTCTACCAATTTTCACCTCTTTGATTGTCTCATCCGTGAATGTATGTCCTATGTTTTTCTTATCCGAAAGAATTGGATCATTTTTCACATCAATAGTTTTTTCATTACTTCCTTGAGGTAATGGTTGAGCTATGGGTTTGATTTTTTTTGTCCATCATTTTGTACTTTTTTTCAATTAAGACATCATGTGTTTGGTTAAATTTTGAGCAATTGTCAACATTGAGAGCATACTCTTGGATTAGAGCATACTCATCATGGGAAGAAAGAAGAATAATATGGGAATTAGAATTTTGTTGAAGACATAAGTCTAACTCCTCAAGGGTAGAGAAACAATGAGATGTCTCAATCACATACTCAATGTTCTCATCATGTTCCATGATTTTGTTAGTTTTATAAATTTTTTTGTTTTTTTGTATAAAATACTTGGACAATTGACTCTTATAAAGAAAATATAATCTAGAATGTGGTAAAACAAAGTGACAAAATATTGTACAGGTTGGTTGGTTGTGAGATCTCAAACCAATGTCCACTGTTGTCCCGCTTAGCAATGGATTCTATCCAAAATTTTGATCGTATGTAGCTCCAAATGTGAATTGAGGTGCACAATCACTACAAGCATGCTCATGACCCTGAGTAACAATAGGTTTCTTTCTAATTGAAAATAGATTCCTAGGATGATTCAATTCTACCTTCATGACTTGAAGTGATCACATTCTATCCATAGACTTAATTCTAACATAGGTAGAGCCATCATCCATGGCTTTCGATTCCATATGACTCTCACAAATAAAGGGCTGACCTAAGAGAACTTCATAGGAGCAATTATTGTTGGAACAAGTCCATGGCAAGTCTAAGTGGTGGATTGAGTCATCAAAAGACAAGAAGCTTGAAGGAAATGTCTAGTCTTTGAAAAGTTCACTTGTGAACTCACCCTTGTAACTTTTTGAGTACTTACTTGATGTAAAAGTAAAGGAATCTAAAGTGGTTGAGTCCACTTGATGAAGTAGGAAGGAGAAACCCATGAATTCGTGATTGAGTGAGTAGGAGAATTATCCACTAGAAGAGTGGAGAATGATTTTAGGAGAGACTCAAACTCAAAATTAGGCTCCAACCATCACTATAAATACATGGTTATTTAGTTGTAGTTTTAGACCTCCACGAGTAGATCTTTATGCCATATCAAAGTGTGGTTTCAAGCCACACATATGTATCAATAATTCCATTGTATTTTACAATCAATATACATTTATTTTCATGATCATTTGAGTTCACATTTTCATGTCTTTTTTTAATGTATTGTTTACTACCATATCTCTCAGTTTCTTTAGTGAGTTTGGAGAGATGATTTCTCTGATCATGATCCATCATTTTTAATGATTTTAATTGCTAACGTTTAATCCTTAAGTTCATTGTATACTCACAAAATTTCATTGCAATTGGATTTGAAACATCGTGAGATATGTTCAGTTGAAGTTGCCTATATGTGTTCATACTCTAACTCTCTATCAACACTCCATTAGATGAGTGATCTTCTCAGAGCTTGTTCTTAGTGTGAGTTCATCATTTTCCATGATTTAAAGCTTGATAGAATCCGGATGCTATTTAGTATATGCCTATAAGATTCATACGCATTGCATCTTGAAATCTGGAGATATTAACATATCTTTGCTTATGGATTTGAGGACTGCTACAACCCGTGAAAATTGGGATGGTGCTATAACTTGCTAAACTATTTTCTCTTTATGTAGTCCATCATTTTTTATGAAATCAGTCATGGTTGTTAGCTTACTAAGGTAATAAGAGTTCCCCAAAAGGAATTAACTCAATTGCTACTGTGGCCAGAGAATGGTTCAAAACAATGAACAAGTGTATGAACCAATATAGCAAGTTCTTTACCTTTGGTTCAACTTCTACCTATCCGTTTTGATTTATCTTTTTGAAAGTGATCTTCCAAGGTACATAGGGTGTCTAATACATAATCTGGCAAGATAAAAGGGCCCACTTCATATCCTTGAAGTTTATTTGGCTGGTGTAGTGCAAAGTTTTTGCAGCACCACTTAATCTTCTCGAAGTTCAAATCCATCTCTTCAGAGTGGTATCAGAGCAAGGTTGGACAACATGGAAGATACATTTCCTTCATCAATTCCCAAATTGGATAGAGATAACTACTCAACCTGGTCATTAAGGACGGAAGCTTATCTTCAAGGCAAGAATTTATATGGTTATATAGCTGGAGATGAATTTATGCCAAGTTTCACAAACAAAGGTCAACCAACACAAGAAGAGTAAGAAAGATTGAGCACATGGTGCTCCAAGGATGCACTTGCAAGGTATTATCTCCTCAAGTCTATCTCTGATTTTTTTGCTACCTCACACTAGAAGTTGTAAAACATCTCAAGAAGTGTGGAATGCACTTGAAGCCTTCTTCTCTTCAAGTACAAAGGCTAGGAAGCATCAACTATGGCTAGACTTCACAACTCTCAAGAAAGCTCCCAAACAAAATGTGAGTGATTTTGTCGCAAATCTCAAGGACATAGTAGATCAATTGAGAAACATTAGAGAGGTAACAGAGGAAGAGAAAATTGTAAGGAAACTCATCAATGGCTTGAAGGCAGATGATAAGTGGGAAGCATTCACCAAAGCTATGGATTTATACATGGATATGCATGTACTAGATTTCAATACAATCATAGGACAACTACTTAGCTAAGAGGCAAAGCTTATCAAGAATGGAGAAAGCTCCAAAGGTAATCAAGCTTCTGCCTTGTATAGTGATAAAGGAAAGTCCAAAGAAAAAAAAGGGAGAGGAAAGAAAGTGGATGATGAAGTAGGTACATATCAAGCTAACTATGCAGGTAGAGGAAGGCAGGGTAGAGGTAGAGGTAGAGGAGGAATGCAAGGGGGGAGATCCCAAGACTCTAATTCATGCTCTATTTTTGGATTAACTACTCATACAACTGAAAATTTCTTTAGAAATTCCAGGAATCAAAGAGGCAGAGGATACAATGGATGAAATTATGTCTACTCTAGATGAAGGAACAACAACTTCAATGGCTACCACAACAACTAAAACCATTCAAACTATCAAGGAGGCAATAGGGGAAGAAGAGACTTCAATAACTACACAGAAGACTCAAATCAAGAGGACTCATTGCTAATCATGAATATGGCCATGCGACAAGGTAAATCTGATGAGCATGTTTTCTTCATAGATTCAAGATGTTCCAATCATGTGGCAGGAAATGTGGCACTCCTATTAGATTTAGAAGATCCAAAGAACAAGCATGAAGTGCAGACATGTGATGATACAAGGTGCAACAACCTAAAAATTACAACCACCACGTGCTAGAGAGATGACTCTCCTCCCAACCAAATGCCTCTATATATAGCTCTCTCCAGGGGACTGCCTTCTTGGGCAGGTGGATACTAACCATCCATGTGTCAGCCATGTAATTGCATGTGCATCAAGTGTCCCAATTAACTCGAGTTAAATCAAATGGATGCTTCTAGAAGGCTCTTGATCTCTTTGGCCAAAATACTCTCGCCATGTCTCCCATGGGGATTGAACCCAAGACCTCCTCCTTCATCTCCTTGAGACTTAACCACTAAGCTAAGTGGATCACTTGTTCATAAGAGCACAAGACCTCCTAGTAAGTCTAAACTCGAGATCTTTGGTCATACACACGGATGACCAAACGGTGTCCGATTTCATATTTGTCTGAACCGACCGAGCCTTTAGATCATAGAATTACTTTATTACACAAGGCATTTGATGGAAAAGATGGGAAATGTGAAAGCATCTGATGGAAATTTCAACTTACTTAGCAAGGTACTCTATGTCCCTACCATCACAAAGAATTTGATAAGTGTAGGATAGATTATGGAGAAAGGCCTATAGGTTAGGTTCACAAAAGAAGGAACATTTGTTGAAGATCCAAGTCAAGGATTTAGGAGAATTGCAAAAGGTGAAAAGAAAGGTAGATTATTCACATTGGAATTACAAGACACTAGGAACATTGCTCTCTTTAATTTATGGTAGTTAGACACTCATATAATTGGAAGCATATTTGACTCCTTTCTTCAAGAAAGAGGAATCAAAAGAGAGATCACTACAAGGTACTCTCCTAAGCAAAATGGAGTGGCAAAAACAAGAAATAGGACAATTACTGAAGCTGCAAGGTCTATGCTAAATGAGAAGCACTTACCTAATTACTTATGGATTGAGGGTTTATCCACACCTATTTATTTGATTAATAGGTTACCTTCAAAATCATTTGATGGCATGAAACCATATGAGGCTTGGAATGGAAAAAGACCAAGCTTGGATCATTGTAAGATTTTTGGATGTATTGCTTATGCTCATGTTCCTTCACAGGTTAGAGGGAAGATGGATCTCAAAGCAAAAAGGTGTGTATTCAATGGATATGACAACAATCAAAAGGTCTATAGATTATACAACCCAACAACCAAAGGATTTTTGGTGAGTAGAGATGTAGTATTTGATGAGAATAGTTCTTGGTATGAAGATTCATGTAGAAAGGTCAACTTACCTTATGATCTTGAAAAAGATTTTCCAAAACTTGTTAAGGATAATCCTTCTAAAGTTGAAGAGTAGGATACCTTAGAAGATGATGAAGCAACTTAGTATGAAAAACTCAAAATATGGAAGTCTAAAGGTAAAGCAAAAATACATGAACTTGGACAAGAGGTAGAATCATCACATCATGGCCTAAGAAGGTCCATGGGTTTGCTACTTCTCTAGTCACTAAACATTCAATATATCTAGCACAAGACATAAATCAAGAGGAACCCTCAACATTTGAGGAAGCAAAGAAGAAATCAAAATGGAGGCATGCAATGGAAGAAGAAGTTGAAGCTCTTAAGGAAAATAACACTTGGGAGTTGGTTACCAAGTCTCCATCAATGAAAGTGATAGGTTCAAAATGGATCTACAAATTGAAGAAGAACTCAAATGGCTCCATTAACACGTATAAGGCAAGGCTAGTGGCAAGAGGCTTTGCACAAACTCAGGGAATTGATTATGAGGAGACCTCTCTTGTGGCAAAGATGCCTACAATTAGGGTTTTTCTTAGTATTGCCTCTTCCAAGAATTGGAAGATACTTCAATTGGATGTAAAAAATGCATTTCTTAATGGATGGATAACAGACGAGGTATATATGGTGCAACCACCTGGTTTTGAGAATCACATATATCATGATTATGTGTGTAAACTTAATAAGGCTTTATATGCACTCAAACAAGCCCCAAGGGCTTGGAATCACAGACTTGTCTCATTCTTGCAAGACAAAGGATTTCACCTAGCAAGGCAGATCCATCACTATTCATAAAAAGGAGTAATTCTAAAGTCATCTATTTGTGTGTGTATGTGGATGTTATACTAATAGGAAATGATGTGGATGGAATCAAGAAAGTCAAGATGTCGATGAAAGACGAGTTTAAAATAAGTGATTTAGGGACTCACATACTTTCTAGGATTGGAAGTGGTTTACAAGGATCATGGACTATATCTTGCTCAAAGAAAGTACATTCAAGACTTGTTGACAAAGTTCAAAATGAAAGATTGCAGGATTGAAGGTACTCCAATGGAGGTTAATCATAAATTGAGCTCACATGAAGGTGAACTCATAGAAGATGTGATAGGTTATCAAAGCCTTGTGGGTAGTTTGAACTATGCCACATTGACAAGGGTAGATATATGTTATAGTGTAAGTGTACTAAGTCAATTTATGCACACACCCAGGAAACCTCATATGGAAGATACCAAGAGGATACTCAGATATCTCAAAGGGAGCATGAATGAGGGGTTATACTACCCTTATGTATCTGATTTAAGTTTGAATATGTTCTCTAATGCATATTGGGCTTGCTCCAAGGAAGACAGAAGGAGCACCTCAAGATATCTTACCTTTCCAGGTTCAAAACTTTTCTCATGGTCATCCAAGAAGTAACCCGCAGTTGCACTCTCTTGTACTCAAGTTGAATATAGAGGTCTTGCCATAGCTACTCAAGAAGCAATGTGGATGAAGACACTATTTACAGATCTTAGATTGGAGTTTGGAACTCCAAGTATCTTTGGTGACAATATGAGGTCCATTCAATTGGCTGCCAATCCAATTTTTCATGCAAGGACTAAAAATATTCAACTACATTATCACTATGTAATAGAGAAGATTGTGAGCAAGGAACTTCAGCTATCTTATGTATCAACCCATCAACAATGTGCAGATACCTATTCAAGGCACTAGATGGAACCAAACGCAGCAGGTTTAAAGGTATGATTGATGTGTAGGTAATTTTGGAAGATTCAAAACCTCAAGCTCACTTGAATTGAGGGAGAGCTATTGGAACAAGTCCATGACAAAACTAAGTGGTAGCTTGAGTCATCAAAAGACAAGAATCTTGAAGGAAATGTCTAGTCTTTGAAAAGTTCACTTGTGAACTCACCCTTGTAGCTTTTTGACTAGTTACTTGATGTAAAAGTAAAGTAATCTAAAGTGGTTGAGTCCACTTGATGAAGTAAGAAGGCGAAAGCCATGAATTTGTGATTCAGTGAGTAGGAGAATCAATCAAAGAGTGGAGAATGATTTTAGTAGTGATTCAAATTCAACATTAGGCTCCAATCATCAAGATAAATACATGGTTTTTTAGTCACGGTTTTAGACCTCCATGAGCAAAGCTTTATGCCATATCAAAGTGTGTTTTCAAGGCACACATATGTATCAGTAAGTCCATTGTATTTTACAATCAATATACATTCAATTTCATGATCATTTGAGTTCATATTCTTTTGTGAATGTACTGTTCACTGCCATATCTCTCAGTTTCGTCAGTGAGATTGCAGAGATGATTTCTCTGAGCATGATCCATCATTCTCAGTGATTTAAGTTGGTAACATTTGCTCCTTAAGTCTACTATATACTTACAAAAGTGCATTGAAATTGGATTTTTCAATCGTGAGATATGTTCATTTAAAGTTGCCTATATCTCTTCATACTCTACCTCTCTATGAACACTCCATTAGAATAGTGATTTTCTCACATCTTGTTCTTAGTAATGTAGTTCATGATTTTCCATTATTTAAATCTTTATAGAATCCACATACGGTCTAGTATATGCGTAAAAAATGTCATAAGCATTGCATCTTGGAATCTTGAGATATTAACATATCTTTGCTTATGGGTTTGAGGACTACTACAACCTATGAAAATCGGGATGGTGCTATAACTTGCTAAACACCTTTCTCTTTATGTATTCCATCACATTTTATGAAATCACTCATGCTTGTTAGCTTACTAAGTTAATAAGAGTTCCCCAAAAGTAATTAAGTCAATTGTTGTTGTGGAACTGAATAGGTGTATGAACCAAAATAGCAAGTTCTTTACCTTTGGTTCAGCTTCTACCTATCTATTTTGAATTATCTTTTTGAAAGTGATATTCTAAGGTACATAGGGTGTCTAGTACATCCTTTATCAAGCTAATAGGGCCTACTTTATATCCTTGAAGTTTATTTGACTCGTGTAGTGCAAAGTTTTTGCAGCACCACTTCATCTTCTCCAAGTTCAAATCCATCTCTTCACAACTATCTTGAATAAAAAAGTAAAATTCTTTTGTGATTCCTCCTATGGATATGGGCACACTAGCACAGGCTCTTATGATGATGCCTTTTGGACTCACGAATGCACCTGCTACTTTCCAAAGGCTGATGTGTCACATCTTTAAAGAATTTCTATGGAAGATTATGGAAGTATATGTAGATGACTTATGCATGTACTTAGGTCCCAGACAAGAGCACATTCCAGAGTTGCGAAGGATATTTGAGAAGTGCTAACAATATAGAGTGTGCTTGAATCCTGAGAAATGTGTCTTTATGGCGAGGTAATTACTCTTCTTTCTCACTTAGAATGGAGGCATATTTTCAGGTAGAAATCTCTATGGTTACATATCTAGAGATGAGATGATGCCAATACTTAGAAGCAAAGGTCAACCTACTCAAGAAGAACAAGACAGGTGTTGCAGAGAAAAGAGGCATAGAAGAGGAGCCCCAAAATTTTCAAATTAATGAGCATAAATTTTCTTCTTCAAAATCCTATGAAATTCCCTTGAAGCTATGTAAATGCACTAGAGGAGTCCTCTAGATGCATAAGCCCACCTCATTGTAACATAACTATTGCCTATTAGTAGGAAATTAGAGTTAGTCAATAAGGTGCCGCTCTCTTGTGTGAAAGGACCATTTTTAGGGCACATATATAAGTCACTTTGTGGCTCATGTAAGAAAGTTTTGCCATTGTGAAGAATTAGATAAAAAATTTTGAATTTGCTTCTTACCTACTGATTTCCTCCTTCTCCATGATCTTTTGTGTGTGTGTAATGATTGGAATGTGTGTGTAGGACTGTTATCTATCCCTTCCCATCGCTCTTGAACTCCTGGAGTGTGTGTGTGAGCCATCACGAGTTGTTGAGCAAGTGTTGGTGTTTCCACCATTCACTATTCTACTCATAACTTGAAGACCATTTGTCGGATTTGAGTGAAAATACTACCATTAGATGCCTCTTGTCGAGAACTTTGAGAGGAACTTGGTATTGCCCATATTCAGAGTTTGGATCTAGGAGAAAACCTTGAATTTATGCTTATTTCTATAAGTGGTATCACGGCATGCATTTTCAGAGGATTAGTGAGTTAGAGAGGTAGTTAAGTCTTTTCACATACATTGTAGCATAGCCACTTAACTTTCCATCATGTGTGCACACATCTTCATACACTTGGTTCATATAGTTCCTCAGATTGATAATTAAACATGTATCGATCCACCACTATATGGACTTGTGGGGCGATTGAGGTCTAGTCTCATCGACATAAGTCCCTAAGGCTTCACAACTTAGGTACACACGTTTTTGGTGCCGTTGCTCAGGAAGAAATCTAACCAAGGTGCCTTCATGATGGTTATAGCTATGGAGTGAAGGAATTGTACTTTAGAGGTGAAATCGTTCAAAGGAAAGTAGTCAAGCACTTCAGCACTTATTACTTCACACCCTTAAGGTGTGCGTAATGAGTTTTTAGGCTTATGGTTAGGAGTGAGGAAGAAAGGGAAGAGTTAGGGTTAGGCAAGAGAGAGAAGTAGAGTAAGGAAAATAGAACATCTCAAGAGATCCAAAAAACAAAATTGTCCAAATTTGTTTAGTTTAGGCATTAGGTAACCCAAAACTATAAAAGCCAAAAAATCAGTTTAGTTGGGCAGTTGTGAGAATAGGTATCGTGAGCAGAGCAACGATCCATATCGCCAGTGTGGTATCGTGCCTAGTGAGCTAAGGAGTGACACTAAGAGCACAAAGTTTGGTTGAGGCATCCTTGAAGGTAAGCTAGAACAAGTTTTTGATATCAAAGCTACTTCAAAAACACACTCACACGTGATTAAAGGATTTTCTCGTATCATGGGGCACAACAGAGAGCTTTTTGATGTCCATTAGGTGATATAGGGGGTCAAGACTAAAGAAGGGAGAGAAATAAACACCCTTGCACAAAACTTTTTGATTTTGGAGCATTTTTGGCTGAAGTATCATGATTGGTTGAGCTTTGGTATCACGATACCAAAATTCCCTAGTATCAGGATACTCGCCTAGTATCGTATTGTTGCATACCCACTTGAGGTATCGCGATACCATTCTGGTATCGTATTGTCAAGTGCTCGTATCGCGATCGTTGCCTGGTGGTAGCATATCACGGTCCAAGGAAGTGTAAGCATGGTGAGAATAGTCTAAGTTAGGCAAGAGAGAGAAGTGCAAGAGACACACGGTGTGCAACATAGAGAAGTGAAGTGAAAGGTGTGCATGAAGAGTGACTAAGGAAGTGTGCAGAGAGTGCTAAGCTAGTCACTTCAAGGATCCCAAGGTCTCATTGAAGTTGTGCGCATGCCGACAGAAGGTGTCCGACCCTCCCCCTTATTGGAAGCTTGGTGCAAGGTGTGCACAAGTGCACGCTTGGAGAAGGTGAAGGTTTGGTGTAGAGAAGGCCAACAGCAACATGACCCTTGGGTATTTGGTATCTTGTGATTGTGCACTCTATGGGATTTTGCACAGAAGCATTGGGTTGTATTATTGGATTGTATTCTGCATCACCATTGTATTTGTCTTCTTATAATCAATCGACAGAGGCTTCCAGTGTGTATCTTTCTTCTTGTCTTTCCCTTTTCTCCTACAAACACTCAAATCCCTTCTTGTCCAAGAATCCCCCCCCAACAAAATTTGGAATGCCTGGTGGGACTCCAAGGAGATTTGAGCATAGGAGAAACCAAGTGCAAAGGGTAGAAGAGTTCAAGTGCCGATAGTACTACTTCATCACACTAAGAGGTAAATATTCTTATCAATTATCTCATACTAAGAGGGCTATGAGTAGCTCATGACCGCAATCACATCCCAAACATTGAGGAGCACCTGAAAGGCTACAAGAAGGAAGGCTGTTAGAAGATCCTCCAGTCCACTTTCGTCAACCTCATCAATAAAGAGCATGGCAGGCCAGGTAGACTTGGAAACACTACTATCAAGATTAAATATAAAATTTCCTTCTTTCAAAGGCCTAGCTCAGGAAGTTCCGGACGAGCATATTAGAAGGTTTTTAGCACTATGCAAAACTAGAGGCTTAATGGGAAGAGAGGATGCCTTTTTGATACTCTTCCCTGCCACATTAGAAGGGTTAGTAGATAAATGGTTCAGCCAGTTTGCTGAGAATCATTTTACCACTTGGGACTTAATGAAAGATGCATTCAAAACTCAATTCCAGCATGGAAATACTACAAAGATCATCATAGAGGAATTAGAAAACTTGAGATTGAGTCCAGGTGAAAAATTTCTAGAGTTTGTAACTAGGGCCAAAGCACTAATGGCTAAGTTGCTTGATCCTCCACATGATTTTTTTGTTAAGAAATGGTTAGCTAAGCCACTTCTAGTGACCACCCAATGTAAAATCAAGGAATTAGTATTGCCTACAGCCTCCATAGAGGAGTTCATGAACACAGCTACACGACTGGAGCAGATAAGGCAACAATATGGAGCAATTTCTTCCCAACAACCCTATTCTACAGAAATGGAGGATCCAGTAATCCAGCTAAGGAAAGAGTTGGAGGGATTAAAAATGAATAAGCCCCTCAAAGAGGAGGAGAATGTTGTTACTCAGTTGAGGAGGGAGATTGAGGCATTAAAGCTCCAAAAGGAGGAGGAAGCCCAAGCAGAGGAATTGGCTCACTTGCGACAGGAGTTGCAGGAACTCAAAGGTGGTGGCATCAAGAGTGGTCTTTCGTGTACCATGTGCAGCAAGCAAGGTCATATAGTGAGTGAATGTCCTCTGTTAAGTGTGACTTGCCAATTATGTAGGAAAGATGGTAATGAGGCCTAGGAATGCCAATCAAGAGGAATGCTTGCAACAAAATATTGGACACAAGGAGGACCCTTACCACCAGCAAATGTGATGGCAGCTACACCTAATCAAGGTAACAATTACAACCCTAGACAGAGGAATAACTTTGGAAATGGGCCTAGGAGGCCAATCATTTGTTTCAGATGTGGAGAATGTGGGCACTATCAAAGTAGGTGCACTCTACCAAAAAATGCCCCTCCTTGTAGGAACTGCCTAGAGGCCAGAGACCACTAAACAAATTGTTGTCCTAAGAATCAAGCCTCTTCATCTGGGCCCCACATTCAAATGATTTCTGTGCACAAAGAAGAAATGTTAGATCAAATCAATGGGCCATCACCATCTACTAGGGTGGTGCAGTTAGAAGAAATTGAATCTTTTACAGTGCATACAAGAAGCAAGGGGAAGGCTCAAGTAGAAGTAGGTCAAGAATCAAGAATTAATGGATTGAATAAAGACAAAGAGACATCTGAAGACAAAGCCACCACATGTGTAGAGACAAGGCCAAAAGGAGATCTCATATATACCAGTGATGCCATTAGGCATGCATTCAATAGGGCTCATGAGGAGTTTGATAAGTCAATTGGAGCCCATGCTTTTAAGGAATCAGAGACTTCAAAACTACTCAAGTGGATGAAAAAGGAGGTTAGTATTTTTTTATTTAATAAAAATGGATGGCAAATTCAGACCAAAACTCTTGCAGATAATTGATGAGGCTTCCACTACAAGTTTAGTGGCAAAGACTGTTGTTATGCCTAAATGTAAAATTGTAGGGGAAGCACCCCTTACAGATTATAAGAGTCCTTGGCTGACAGTATCTATCAAAGTTCATGAATTTCAAGGAGTTATTGTGGATGGTGGTTCTGGCATTAACTTGATGCTTGAACGTACAATGGAAAAGATTGGACTACACCCTTCAAGGCTTGCAAATTTCACTATTACTTTGGCATATCAAAGCAAAGTAAGGCCCTTGGGAGTGATCCCAAAAGTTCCATGGGAAGTACAAGGTAATCTCTTCATTCTGGATTTTGTGGTATTAAGACTGCCCCAGGTTGAAGGAGGATTTCCCCTCTTAATTGGAAGACCATGGCTGAGGCATGCAAGTGTCATCCATGATTGGGGTAAAGACACTATGTGGGTACAAAAGAAAGGGCAAGAACTGACATAGATACATTTAGAGGAGGGCCCAGATCATTAAGGGAACACCAGCATGATGCAATCAATTGGCATTGGCAAGGAACCAAAAATGGAGGACCAATCCTAAATAGAGTTCAAGGAAGAAGAGGATATTCTGAATTGACTCCAAGCAAGGAACTCTTCCTCTTGTTTTGGAATTTTTCTTAATAATTCTTGCCCAGAAATATGTTATGATGAAAATGAGGATAAAGTTCAGGTTGATGGATTGGGAGAACCCATCAGAGACCATAGAAGGGGGAGGAAGACACCCCTCAAATACAACTTGGAGGAGGATGCAACAACAACAGAGAAGGAAGTTACTAAAGTTCAAGACAAGGTAAATCATACTAGTGAAGAATGTTCTTTAACAATTCAAGAAATCCCTGTAGGAGGGATGAAGGACAAGGAGGAATACATTGAGATCCAGAACACTCCTGCTTATGCAACAATGCATGAAAAGCTATTGGAAGAAAACAAGGTTAGAGATGAGCATGAAGATACCATGGTAGAGAGAAACCCTGTCAAAGAGATACAATTAGGCACTCAGGAAAATAATCATCCAGTTTTGGTAGCCACTTGGTTGTGGAGCCACCTAGAGCTCCTTGAAAATGTAAAATCCTTCTTGACCCATTATGCAGATATTTTTGCTTGGCATTATAAAGACTTAGAAGGAGTGTCTGCCAATTATGGAGAGCACAGAATCCCTCTGGTTGATGGAGAGAAACCAATAAGAGGAAAGAGTTATAGACTTAACCCAAAATATGTTGAAGTCGTTTATGTGGAAATATAGAAGATGGTGTTGTATATTATTGAACAATACATTGCTGAAGTGTTATATTATTAATATATTAATATGTTTTTGATGTTTTTGATATAGCAGCCGAAGGTTCGTGAGGAGCGTGTAAGGCGTGAAAGGGCGGACATCAATAATCCGAATAATTATTATTTATTTTGTAAATAAACTTGCGTAGAAGGTTCTATTGTTAGAAAAGTAATGGTTAGAATAAGGGTCGTTGTAGACCACAATTTCTGTTATTGAAAGCAATGGCTTTCTGTAAAAGTTATCAACTTTTAGTTTCACGCCTACTTTTCGAAGCCGCCCTCTTGTAACCACTCTTTTTGACGTAATCAAAAGTCCTATAAATACATGCACTCTGTGGACTGTCGAAACAGAGTGCATGGGGGGAGATTGCACCCAATACTGCGTTGTGTCTCGTCTCTTGTTGCATCTATTCTCTGTGTGTTTTTTGTGTCCGTAATCTCTGTATGCGCGTGAGCGAGATCCTGACAACAATGGTATCAGAGCTCTGCACGCGTCAATACAGAGGACTCTGTTCGCGATTCTGAATCTGAATTCCGATTCCGATTCTGATTCCGTCTCCGTCTCCTGTTCTTGTTCCTATTCCTGTTCCGGTTTCTGTTTCAGTTTCTGTTTCTGATCCTGATCCAGAACCAGAACCTATGTCTTCACCTACGTCTTCACCTATGTCTTCTCCTTCGGAGTAAAGTGGTATCAGAGCTCTGCACGCATCAATACAGAGGACTCTGTTCTCTGTTCGCGATTATGAATCTGAATTCCGATTCCGATTCCGATCCCGGTTTCTGTTTCAGTTTCTGTTTCTGATCCTGATCCAGAACCAGAACCTACGTCTTCACCTACGTCTTCTCCTTCGGAGTAAAGTGGTATCAGAGCTCTGCACGCGTCAATATAGAGGACTCTGTTCTCTGTTCGCGATTCTGAATCTGAATTCCGATTCCGATTCCGATTCCGTCTCCGTCTCCGTCTCCGTCTCCTGTTCCTGTTCCTGTTCCTGTTCCTGTTCCTGTTCCGGTTTTTGTTTCAGTTTCTGTTTCTGATCCTGATCCAGAACCAGAACCTATGTCTTCACCTACGTCTTCACCTACGTCTTCTCCTTCGGAGTAAAGTGGTATCAGAGCTCTGCACGCGTCAATACAGAGGACTCTGTTCTCTGTTCGCGATTCTGAATCTGAATTCCGATTCCGATTCCGATTCCGGTTTCTGTTTCAGTTTCTGTTTCTGATCCTGATCCAGAACCAGAACCTACGTCTTCACCTACGTCTTCACCTTCGAAGTAAAGTGGTATCAGAGCTCTGCACGCGTCAATACAGAGGACTCTGTTCTCTGTTCGCGATTCTGAATCTGAATTTCGATTCCGATTCCAATTCCGTCTCCGTCTCCGTCTCCTGTTCCTATTCCTGTTCCTGTTCCGGTTTCTGTTTCAGTTTTTGTTTCTGATCCTGATCCAGAACCAGAACCTATGTCTTCACCTACGTCTTCACCTACGTCTTCTCCTTCAGAGTAAAGTGGTATCAGAGCTCTGCACGCGTCAATACAGAGGATTCTGTTCTCTGTTCGCGATTCTGAATCTGAATTCCGATTCCGATTCCGATTCCGGTTTCTGTTTCAGTTTCTGTTTCTGATCTTGATCCAGAACCAGAACCTACGTCTTCACCTACGTCTTCACCTACGTCTTCTCCTTCGGAGTAAAGTGGTATCAGAGCTCTGCACGCGTCAATACAGAGGACTCTGTTCTCTGTTTGCGATTCTGAATCTGAATTCCGATTCCGATTCCGTCTCCGTCTCTTTAAGGCAAAGAACTTAGGCAATACATTGGCAACATTGGCACCCAAGGCTCCCTTGGCGACCGTTGGCAGCCGTTGGCTACGCGCGAGACAATTTTAATTTTTGAGTGGTAATAGAGAGGTTTAGAGTCCCTAAGCTAGGAGGATTTGAACCCACAACCTCCTACTTTCAAGGGAAGTACTTTGACCACTCCACCATCTCTTGGAATTGTTATTCAAGCTCTTTTTCTTTGGTACTTGTGCAAGGCGCTCGCGGCGATTTCAAGGATGGACCCAACAAAGAATTAAGTGTAACTTTCAATCCGTAAGTCGGATTGAGGCGTGTAATATACCGTTGGAAAGCTCTCGGAACGAACTTTCCAATGAGCTAGCTCATTAGGGGAAAAAGTGAGCCCTGCATGGACCTTGTAAGGATTCCTAATTTTTAGGGATTAAAATTAAGATTATAGAGATTAGATGGATGAAAAATACCACTAGTGGTTTTCTTGATTAAAATACAGAGAAAAAAAAGCCACAACTAAATGGTGGGTCGAACAAGATTAAAACCATTAGATCTTTGACTGTGAACGGCTAAGATTGGAAGGCACGAGGAGACCGCAATCATTGCGTGGATAGGCGCAGTAGAGAGAGAAACTGGAAATCGCTGTTGCAATAGAGAGAGACCGAAAATCACAGTCGATCGGGGCCATTGATTATCCTTCATCTAATGGTCTAGAGTGAATCTTGCTGCTCCAAAAATCGGAGGTTCTCACAGCCATTAGATCTCTGCAAGATCCAAGGGCCGTCCGTGATTTCCGCTGATCTACTTCTTCCCTCCAATCTCAGATGTCCGACGAGCAGCTAATCCAACGGTGCAAAACAAATGGCGCCTTTTCTTACAATGAGTGATCCTCAACCCTTCGATGGGAAAGCATATCCAATGGTATGCATTATTTGGTGCATCTCTTTTCGCGATTTACATCCATACCACACGATCTCTAGATGATCCAATGGTTTATCTTCCATGGAGCCTTGACTTTTGCAAGATTACACCATCCGTTGATCATTTGGACCATCGAATGGTTACGATTCAAAGATTTGAAATTTGAAACCACTCTACAATCAGAACCCACGAATTTATGGTGGTTTTAGAGGCTTTGACTAGCACAAACCAAGGGAAGGCTAGGCCTAGTCTAGTGGATTAAGAAACTAGACTATGTCCACCACCCTCTTCTCATTGGTCCATCACTAATCACTCCTTAATCTAAAAGGCCCATGGAGGGTTCATTTTTTCCCCTAATGTTGCAAGTGTGAAATCCTTGGTCATATTTGGGTGGCACTTGATTGAGTGTTCAAGATACCAAGCAAGGTTGAGAACACGGGATCGAGACACCAAGGTTGCAAACGAGAAGGTTCAATACACCAAGGTTGAGAGCAAGGGTCCAAGAGCACCATGGAGAATCACAGTAATTCACCTTTACCTGGAGTCTCATTCGAGCAAGAGTTAGAGATTATGAACCAAGAACTTCACGCACTTCAACAAACCATACAAGGACGTTATGCTATGCTTCAATTCGACGGACGAAAAGATGGCCGCTTTGTCTTATCATGGCTATCCCTATTCAACAATTTCTTTTCCGATGGGTTATATTCAGAAAATCAGAAAATTGAGTTTCCCACCAATTATTTGGTAGGACGAGCGCAGTTATGGTGGAATGATCTTTCTCGTCGTGCAGATTGTCCACGCACCTAGAAGGCTTTTCAAGAAGAGTTTAAAGATTCATTCTTACCTTTATAGTTTACCTTACCTGTTTGATAATTGTGATGTATTTACATATTGAATTTAGTCTATAGGAGCATATTACCTTTAATTTTTGAGATTTTGTTTTACTGCTATGGAAAGATATCTCCGATCTCTTTATAAAGTAGCTATCACATATCTTTTGAGCTTCTCTTCCAAGATCAAAAGAATTTGGACTTTACCCATTCATCCTGAAGGCATATTGTCCTGCTATTATGATAAAGGGGTGGATCATCTTCAGCACCTGCACACATCGGCAAATTACTTTGTAACCATCCAGATATGTTTCTTGTCAATTTATATGCATAGTTGTCTTCTTTTTGCATCCACTTACATTTTGGACATGCATGTTTTGCATCGTACATGGAATATACGCATCATTTAAACATGGTTTGTCTTGTATGGTACATGAATTCTTATTGCAGGGACAGGTATGTATTTTATTGCAAGTTAGCGAGGAGGAAAAAAAATACATATGTCAGGGTGTGTAATCCCCTTTTGGTCTCTTTATGTATCATGGAAATTGTTTGTCGGAAATTTTCTGGTTTTCAAAATCACGCCGTTATGCTGCTGAAATTTTTACAAAATTCATATGCACATGCATTCAAGTATAAATTCCTGATTAGAAAATTCATTATTATTTTATCATATCCAGATATTCATTTTTATCATCACTTTTGGATTACATTTTTTTTTTTACTTAATTTCTGCATATCATACACAAACACATTAATATAACAGCTCCATGAACATTTCCATGCATGTATTTTTACATGGCACATGCCTATTTTCTTTATTCAGTGATGAAACATGTGACTGGCCATCCATGTTTATTCTTTTATCAACTGAGGTCAGTTGCTTGTTCAACTGAGGGGCATGTTATACCTTATGGAATATGTTGAACAATGCATTGTTGGATTGAAATATGGAATAGCCAATGCATTGTTGGATTGAAATATCAAATAGCCAATGCATTGTTGGATTGTAACATGAAATATGTTGGCCAATGCATTGTTGAATTGTAACATGGAATATGTTAGCCAATGCATTGTTGGATTGAAATATCGAATGCCAATGCATTGTTGGATTGTAACAGTAATATGGAATATGTTGAACACTGCATTATAATTGTTAGAGTGTTGAATTATTTTATCAACTGAGGTCAGTTGCTTGTCAACTGAGAGGCATGTTGTATATTATTGAACAATACATTGCTAAAGTGTTATATTATTAATATATTAATATGTTTTTGATGTTTTTGATATAGCAGCCGAAGGTTCGTGAGGAGCGTGCAAGGCATGAAAGGGTGGACATCAATAATCCAAATAATTATTATTTATTTTGTAAATAAACTTGCGTAGAAGGTTCTATTGTTAGAAAAGTAATGTTTAGAATAAGGGTCGTTGTAGACCACAGTTTCTGTTATTGAAAGCAATGGCTTTCTGTAAAAGTTATCAACTTTTAGTTTCACGCCTGCTTTTCGAAGCCGCCCTCTTGTAACCACTCTTTTCGACGTAATCAAAAGTCCTATAAATAAAATACATGCACTCTGTGGACTGTCAAAACAGAGTGCGTGGGGGGAGATTGCACCCAATACTGCGTTGTGTCTCGTCTCTTGTTGCGTCTATTCTCTGTGTGTTTTCTATGTCCGTAATCTCTGTATGCGTGTGAGCAAGATCCTGACAACAAATGGAGGATGCAGGAATCATCATTCTTGTGGAACACTCTGAAGGGCTCTGGTGTCCAGAAGAAGAGGAGGAAGGAAGAGATGGAGCGAGAGAGAAGAGAGGAGAGACGCGCGGATATGCGTGGGAGCCTCGAAACCCACATAATGATCTCTCTTGAGGCAATGCTCTATATATCATGTATATATATGAATATGGGGGTAAGGTCACATGACCCTTACATCCCCAACAATCTCCCACTTAAGGGTCAATGTGACCATAAGTGGTAACATATACAAAGAATGATGTAGGACTATACAATAATTTACAAGAAGAGTCTGGATCTCTACCCATACCAGACCAACCTACACCAACTGCCTCGAACAAGGTGTATCCATGCACCTCAAACTGCTCTAGACTCATATCGATAAGAGTCGAGCTCACATATGACTGATGCAAGAACTGATGAAGTTCCTGCAAAGCTCCCACTCGCTCTATGCCTACATCAATCATCGAACGACTGATAACTCCAAGTGCAAATCCTCCAATAGCAACTGCAATGTCTGGTCTCGAGCATAACAACTCGTATATCAGACTCTCGAATGCTGACGAAACATGTGCTATCCTGGCTAACCTAAGTATGTCAACCATGCCTATATCCAAGGCATCCAAAGCACCATCATCAAGACCAACATGTCCTGACATATCTGTGTCAACATCTGGCATGAGCGAATCCAAGAATGACTGCATAACTGCTGACTCCTCAGCATCTAAATCAGCCATGCTGACAACCAAGGATGTATCTAGCTGTGCATCCTGAGAGCTAGAATGCTCTGGCATACACTGTGTATCATAAGAGCTATCTTGCTCTACCACACCAAGTGTATCATCATGCTCCACATGAGCTAACTGCACAACATCAACACCAAGGTCAAACTGATGATCACACTCTAACTGAGTATCATCATAATGCTCTATATGAGCATCCATATCATGCTCTAAAGCATCCAAATGATCATCCAAAGTGTGCTCTATAAGAGCATCCATATGATCAAAACAATCATGCTCTCCATAAGCATCATGAGCATCCAAAACATGCTCTACATGTGCATCCATCTGAGCATCTGAATCCTGCCATATATATGCATCATGAATGTCAACAGACCTATCTGTAGGTAGATAAAATGAGACATGATGAGTCTCACATCGCACATAAGGCTGAACTCCCACTGAGACGAGACTATCTCTCACATGAAGTACGTGTAGTGGATACCTGTGCCCAATCCTAGCACCTCTGATAAGCATAAGCTGTCCCAACTGCAACTGAAAATGATGCTCACCATGGAATGCATAATATCCGCTCTCCTGTAACTGGCTAACTGAAATCAAGCTCATAGGGAATGAAGGCACATAGCATACATGTCTAAGAATAAGTGATGCTCCACTAGGTAGCATAAAGCATATATCTCCTGCACCCTCAATGTCATATGCCGCACCATTAGACATGTGCACACATCCACGACTCTCACCTGAGAATCGACAAAACCACTCATGATATGGAGTAACATGAAAAGTGGCTAATGCATCAAGCAACCAAGCCATATGTGTGCTATCCAATGAACAAGAGGAATCATGAGATGAACTATAGGAGAAAGTGATATCACCATCACTAGCATAATCAACTACCATAGAATCTCCTGAAACCACTACCTGACCTGCATCACGTGCATATCTCTGACGTCGTCGTCGCATCCGCCTGAAGCAACGTCGTCGAATATGGCCCTCATGACCACAATGCCAACATCGAAGTCGTCGATGTGATCTATGTCTCACATGAGTCAATGGACTCGCATACATGTCATGTAGTCTCTGCCATAATGCACTACTCGTCTCCTCATACATAACAGACTCATATATAGAATCCACAAGCTGTAATCGGATAGTGGAGCTGGCCAATGCATCCATATCCATCCATACATGATCGCGCATGTCACGAGGCCTCTGTGCATCTCTATGCACATACATGTGTAACCCTGCACGAACCAATGTATGCCACATCTGAGCTTTCCATCTCGGAAAGTCAGTGCCATCAAATCGAGAAGACACCATGCTGGCAATCCAAAGACACTAGAAATGTAACAAGAGACTAGAAACAATACTCTATCCTCAATAGGATCACACCTGCATATCCATATGCATAAATCACATCACATATGTCTCTGCGGAGAAGAAAACCATGTGAACCACCTGTCACATAACCATGCATCTAGCATGCACATAAAACCATGAGCATAAGCCTACTCACCAAGTCTCCAAAGTGACCAAGTAGATGTGAAAGAATCCTGGGAAAATTTCGACAAAGTATCCCCTGTAAACTGAGCAATCAAACAAGATAACCAATAGCAAAAGAATAATGATTAATGTGTCACCACCTGTCACTGATCCAACCAAAGACAATGGCAACTACATATGCCAAAACCTAATAGCAATACATGCCAATATAATGATGATGTATCTCCCACTCAAGAATTAATCCTGCAAGATGGTCCAACCTATCATAAATAACGTGTGACCAAGTCCAAATGAATGGAGATAAACAATGATCCAAAGCTATCACACAAGCTTCAAGATCCACTAGAGCTCCTTTCTAGCATAAAAGCTGGTGAAATTTTGACAGCATCTCCTCTGTAAAATGGACTCTAGAACCAAATAAACCATGTGGGAATCACCATCCACATATCCCAAGAATCACACTGGCACATAGCTGTCAATCAATGACCAAATGCTAATAACGGTGACAAACAAACGTGTAACTGAGGCTCAAATCTAGATCATGTACCTGCAAAGAAAACAAAAGATACAAGTATCAACTAAGATCCATAATCAACTCTCACAAAATGATGTGCAATCGATAAGTAAATCCATAACCAAGTGGCATAAGCAAGCTATAGACCACAATGCCACTATACATCCATGATCAAACTCATGATGACATAAACCTCAAAAAAGAGTATACCACAATGTCATCTTACATGCCAAACGCATGATAAGATCATGCTCTACTCTCATATGGAGTAGCTACCACAATGATCATACATGTACAATGCTTTAAAGCTCTGAAAATAAGAGCTTGCACACCATAAATTCTCTCTCGAACAAGTTCCAAAGCAAATTCAACCTCTAAGTGCAATTAGTGAAGATGTGCTGCTCTGTGTTTTGCTGTTTTAGAGGTGATAACCTCTGAATCTGAACTTTTGGTCTTCAAAAAACTTCAAGATCTGAGTCTTGGCTACGTAACGAGATAAAGAACACCTCAATCGGAGGTACGTAGCTCAAGATATGCTCAAAACAAGCACCTGCTATCAATTTCACTATCACCTACAACACTGCTACTCTGTATATTGTAGTTTCGGTGACCTTGCACTGAGAATCTGAATCTGAATTCTTTTACAAAGTTGTAGCTATCTTTCCAAGCTACGAGCAACAAGTTGAATCATTGCATTCCGAGCTGTAGAACTCAAGTTATGACAAAAAAACCGACCTGCTGTCCTACTCAATGTAGATTCGTCTTCTACAATTCTCTGTGTTTTTCGAATTTTTGGCACTTCATAAGTCCAAACCAAGTTCTGCGCCCTTCTGTCAAGTTGTAGTTCTCTGTGTTAGCTACGCACAGAACTTTAAAACACATCAATCCGAGTTTTTTAGCTCAAGTTACAGCCGAAATACTGAACTGCTGTCAAGAGATGCCGACCTGCACTTCTACTCCTTCTGACCTAAGCTTCCATTGAAGCTTCTTGCACACCAGCCTTCAACATGCTCTGATACCAATGAAGGGCTTTGGTGTGCAGAAGAAGAGAAGCAAAGAGGAGATGGAGGGAGAGAGAAGAGAGGAGAGACGCGTGGATATGCGTGGGAGCCTCGAAACCCACATAATGATCTCTCTTGAGGCAATGCTCTATATATCATGTATATATATGAATATGGGGGTAAGGTCACATGACCCTTACATCCCCAACACACTCGGAATGGCTTTCACCAATGGTTATAGTACCAAAGAAGAATACCAATAAAATCAAGATTTGTGTTGACTTTAGAGCACTCAACAAGGTGACCATTCCAGATTGATTCCCCATGCCATTTGTAGAGCAAGTCATTGAAGAAGTGGCTGGACATGCATTATATAGCTTTATGGATGGTTTTAGCGGCTATAATCAAATATCCGTACACCCAGAGGATCGTGAAAAGACTGCTTTTATCACACCTTGGGGAACATATGTGTATGTAAAAATTCCCTTTGGACTCAGAAATGCTCGAGCAACCTTTAACAGAATTGTCAACCTCATTTTTGGACCCTTATTGTTGGAAACACTTAGAATTTTCATGGATGACTTTTCTTCATTTTCAGAATCTCACAAAGAGACCCCTTTAGATTGCTTGCATCATAACTTGCGACAGTTGCAGAATGTTTTTAAGAGATGCAGGGAGACTAAACTAAAGCTCAACCCAAACAAATGTCATTTCCTTCTGACTGAAGGAACCCTCTTGGGTCATGTGGTGTCAGCTAAAGGTATGGCTCCAAATCCAGATAAAATTATTTCTATACTAAAGTTGTTGAAACCTAAACCTCCTAGCGAGATTCATATTTTCTTGGGCATACTGGATGCCCCAGGAGATTTATCAAAATGTATGTAGAGATAGCCAGGCCACTGGCTAGACTTACAGGTAAAGAAGTGCCCTTTAAATGGGAAGAGGAAGAAGAGAATGCTTATAAGACATTAAGGTCCAAATTGGTGGATGCACCAATTCTTATCACCCTAGATTGGTCAAATACTTTTCATGTGCATGTAGATGCCAATGCATATGCAGTGGGTGCAGTCTTAGCTCAACGTAGTGAAGAATTCAAACTTGATAGGCCTATTCAGTATGCTAGTCGAATTTTGATTAAAGCTGAAAACAATTATAGCACAAGAGAAAGGGAAGCTCTAGCAATGGTTTTCACCGTACAAAAATTTTGTCATTATTTGCTGGGTGTGAAGTTTGTTATCATCACTGATCATCAACCACTCAGGTATTTATTGAACAAGCCACAAGCAACTGGGAGGATATGGAGGTGGCTACTTTTGTTCCAAGAGTTTGATTTTTCTATGTCCATAGACCAGGTAAAGAAAATGTCATGGCGGATCACCTATCCAGGATCAATATGATGAATCAAGCTATTGGAGTCAATGATGATTTTTGAGATGCTAATCTATTCACTATACAAGCTCAAGGTTGGTATAATGATATCAAGAACTTCATTAAAACTGGAGTGTAGCCAGAGAAGGCAAGTGTTGTGCAAAGAAAGAGACTGCTAATCAAGAGCAGACCTTATACCTTCATTGATGATAAGTTATATAGATAGGGAAGGGCACCTTCCAGGACATATTTTGAGTCGAAGGATCCTTGATGTTGGTTTATGGTGGCCTACATTATTCAAAGATGCAGATGAATGGGGGAAGGCATGTGACATTTGCTAGAGGTGTGGACCCAAGCCAACAAAGCGGAGGCACAACCCTTTGATTATTTCCACTTCTTGGCAACCATTTGAGAAGTGGGGGCTAGATTTTGTAGGTCCCATCTACCCTCCATCGATTCCAAAAAGAGAGAAGTATCTATTGATCACCATAGATTATGCGACAAAGTGGGCTGAAGCTATTGCCTCCCTTGATTGCATTACTCAAACTGTTGCTGATTTCATTTATAGTAGCATCATTTGCAGGTTTGGATGTCCACTTGAAATTTGTACAGACCAAGGTACTCATTTTGTGAATAAAGTGCTATAGGAAATTTTCAACATGTACAACATTCTCCATAGGACCTCTTGTGCCTATTATCCAAGAGCTAATGGACAGGCAGAATCCACCAACAAGGTATTAATTGCCATGTTAAGGAAGGAATGTATGTTACAACCCAGTTACTGGGGCATTGCTTATCAAGGTACCCTATGGGCATACAGGTTAGCTTACAAAGAGGCTACTAGCTACTCTCTATTCCAACTCATTTATGGGATATTGCCTATTGAATCCTTTGAATTTCTACATGGATCACCAAAAGTAGCATTCATGCAGGGAAAGAAAGATTGTGGTGTCTCTCAGAGGCTTGGAGCATTGCATAAAGTGGAGGAGATATGTCTTCATGCAACAAAACAATTGATAGAGACTTAGATGAAGAGGAAGGAGGCACATGACCAGAATCTGTGGAACAACAACATAGAGCTAGACACGTTAGTTCTTCTCCATAGACCTCAAATCCAAACACAAGTCAGAGGAAAATGGCTTCCACACTAGGAAGGACCTTATCAAGTTAAAGCAATGCTGAATTGGGGTGCTGTGGAGTTAGAGATGCTAAAAGGAGAGGCCTTGCCACTGGTCAATATATCAAGGCTCAAGGCCTATCATCAACACTACTGAAGATTTATGGATCACCTCAAACCTGCAAAATCTGATCTGTCCAGGTTGTACATAGCCTTCTTATGTCATTTTTGCTCAGTTTTAGTAGTTTTTATCCTTTTTCATGACTTTTCTATGAGTTCTTACCAAATTTAGAAACCCTTTCATAGTCCTTGGCATAAGTATAATTTTTGAAAATTTTTGGGAGTTTTTCAAGCATTTTTAGAATTTTTCTAGCATTTTTAATCCTTTTCCAATGTCAATCTCTTGCTAAATTGGGGGAATAAAGGAAGATCTCTATGGTTTTGAGTGAGGAAAGTGACCTAGACGTGTAGGGAATTTTTTGAGAATTTTTTGGATTTTTTTTGCATCTTTTTTGGATTTTTTCTGTATTTTTCTCCAATGTTCTTTGATATTCTCACCTTCAAAAAAACCTGTGGAATTTCTTTTTTCCAAAAAAAAAGGAGGAGGCAAGAAATTCGGAAAAGCCCCCCTCTCTCTCTCTCTCTCTCTCTCTCTCTCTCTCTCTCTCTCTCTCTCCCTCCCTCCCTCCCTCCCTCCCTCCCTCCCCCCCTCCCACCTGCCCCCCTCCTCCCCCCCCCTCCCCCCCCCCTCCCCCCCCCCCCCCCCCCCCCCCCCCCCGTATATAAACCCCCATAACCCTTTCTTTCTTCCCAGATGCATTCGAATCATTTTCAGGTACGATTTTTTTTTCTTTATTTTATTTTTATTTTTTATTTTATTTTTATTTATTTTTAATTGTTATTTTTTATTTTTTGTACTTTTCTTTTTATTGTTTTACTTTTTATCCTCTTATTTATTATCTATTTTAATTATTTTATATTTTTTTCTTTTCTTTTAATTTCTTTTCTACCCTCCCTTCTCTTTTTTTTCTTTTCTTTTTTTCTTTTTATTTTTTATGTGTATATTTTCCCTGTTCTGTTATTCCTCTAGTACCACTCCGATTTTCACATTTTTAGGGTTTTCGGCCATGGTGAATCCGCTTTTTGGGTTCAATTGCCCAGATTGTGATGTTGTCTAGGTGTTTTCATCAGTCCACTTCAGTATTGTCTTCATAGATATTTCTTTTATATGCCCATTGGCCCTCCCCTATTGTCTGCCTACTCCCATCCTATTATAGTCCTCACTATTTGTCTATGTGTTTTCAGCACTCGCTTGCAAACCACGTTCTTGCTCTACATCCATGGCTTCTTCAGCTCCCCAACAGGCTTCATCCATGGCCACCGAGGCGTACTCGGAGCTTCCACCTTTGGCTTTGGACTTAGCCACCATCCCTACTGAGGTAGGCCTTACCCTTCCTATGGCCCCGACACACACCGCACCGGTGGCATCCACCCCCACCGTCCCTGTCGCCCCCATCCACCTAGCACATATGGTCCCCCCACCCTCTATCATCGCCACCTCCGTCCCCTTCGTTCCTCGTGCCCCATTCCCACGCCCTCCTCTTTCAGCCCCTCCCCACCTCCAGGGTAGCCAACCCTTTGTGGCTTCCCTTCCTTGTTTCTCCCTCTCTGGATCATCGCTATATAGCCGGGGGGCTCCCCCACTAGGCCTCCACCTTCCCACTACAGCTCCGACACACTCCACGGGATCCAGTGGTCATCCCGTACCCAGCTCAAATAGCCATTCCACTTCTCCTATTCCATGCCCACCATCGTCATCCATTGTTGATCATCGGGTCTTGTCTTCGTCCCTCTCCATCCGCCTCCACTTAGCCTTGCCATCGATTTCCCTCATCAACCTCATCCTCGAGCGATGCCTTCGTCGGGCTGGTCTTTGGCATCTAGCCTCCCTCTTATTATCCAAGGCTGAGGGTGCTGATATTCACGCACCGCTTCTCGATTTCCCACAATTTTCATCCGGTTCACTGACCCCTACAGTCATCGGAGCGGGCATCGGTTCCAGCATCTCTTCGTCTCGTGCCCCACCCTTCCTCTACTCTGGGTTGTCTCGGGAAGAGACAATCGCGTACTATATATTGTTATATGGCATTGATGCCATGCCTACCCCATACCAGCTAGCCATCCTACATTCTTTCATTTTGTACTTCTTATTCCATAGCCCCTCCTCTGACATTTCGTTGCATGACATCCATATTGCCGACACACTGGTCTGCTTTCTACATGGCCTCCCTTATCCATATGGCTCACTCATGTTTCAGTTCTTCCTACTTCGTTCTCATCGATTCCATGATGCCCTACACCATAACACACGTTCGTTCTCTATATACTCTGCCCCGGTATTAGCATGGATCTTTCATCTTCCTAGTACACAGTCCATTGCACCAAGCCATAGCATTGCCCCTTCCCACCATGCACGCTCTATAGCCCATTCTCCTCATCCACCTCCCCCTCTAGCCGTCGTATTGCCCCCACCCCCTAGCTCCCTTCCGCAGGAGTACACTCCCATCATTGCGTCCACTCCACCACCTACTAGGAGAGTACGTGCACGATTGATGGATTCTTTTCCAGTTAGTAGCTTACAGCCTCCTGCCCCTATTCCTCCCGTAGCTGACTGGTGCCGCTCAGCCTCTTCCATCTCCGGCCATTTCCATTAAGTCTGCCTCCACCTCCCCTCATCATCATTCACCTCCTGCTTCTCCCTCTTACCCCTAGCCTACCCCCCCCCCACTTGCCTCGCCACCTTCCATCCCTGATAGCCTCACCAACGATCCCCCATTCCTAGGCCTTCTTCGTGATCCGAGCCTCGTCGCGAGCGATGGAGCCGATGCTGCGCGTCTCTCCCTTGATTCTATCTCTGTGACAGCTACACTACACTAGCAGTACGCTTTGATGATCGAGCACATTCGTGCTTCCACTGTCGGAGAGAAATTGTTACTCTTAAAATATTACAAAAATTAAAAGATTAATTGATTGATATAAGTTTGGTTAAATTATGGAATTTTGACTAATGTTTGACTTTAATTTTGCAGGAAAAGAAGGTTGCTGACCAAAATTAAGATGGGAAGTATTCGTTTAAGTTTATTCAAGGGTATTATAAGGGTTACTTAAGGGGTAAACTAAGTTTTGGATGAAAATATAAAGATAATTAAGGGTTAATTATAGGTTTTGATCATACTCTAGCTAAATTACAAGGGTAAGTAAGGGTTAAATGTATGTTTTGAGCATGGATTATAGGGTTCAAGTTAAGCTTTAAGGTTAATTATGGGTTAATTATTCATCCTAGTGGGTTATGGAAGGTTAGAAAATAGATTTATGGGTTAGTTGGAGCTAATTGATGTGGTTTAAAGTTAGTTGTAGGGTAAACCTAAGGTTAAATAATTAAATAAGTGGGTTGTAGTCCATAAATGAATTATTCAATAGGTTAATTATATCTTAAGGAACCTTAGCAAATTAAAAGGAATATATATTGATTATTTATTTCCACTAAGCCTAAGGTAATAATTAAAATGGGTTAAATTAAATTTTAGTCTAAGTTATAGTATTTATTCTAAAAGTTTAGTATTCAATTAAATAAAAAAGGAGAAGTGAAAGGTTATTTAAATTCTAAAGTATATGGTCCATAGAATATTTAAATAGTTGGATGAAATTCACATAAAGGAAAATCCCACGCCTTTTTTCTTGTTGAGTGTTGTTGGAGTGATGTGGAGTCAATTTAGGTAATTGGTTGAGTTATCTAAAGAGAATTGTAGGCTATGGTGGGCTACTCACATCTATTTAAGAAGGGAGTACGTGCTCACAAGTTCATGTGTTTTTTTTCAGGTATTTACTATGCTCTAGACTATAGTCATATTGTTTGCACTTAGTTCTATGAGAGCTCTCTGACAGGAGGAAAGAGAGAAGACCATCTCTCTTGTCCTTCATTCATGGGAAAGCAAAATTTTTTTACTTTTATTTTCTGATGTTGCAGAGAATTGGTGAGGTCGACTTTTTTTTCACTCTTCATTATTTTCTTCTCTTCCTCATTTCTTTTTTCTTCATTTCTTTATTTCTCATTTTTCCCCTCTCTGTTCTTTAATACCCCTCTTTTTCCCTCTCTTTCTCACTCTCCCTCTCTTCTCTGCCAGTGGCGCAGCAGCGCTGCGCGCGCAGCAGAGAGAGAGAGAGAAAGTGTGAGAGAGAGAGAGCAGTTGAGAGAGATTTTGTTTTTTTTTCTTTTTTATTTATTTTTTTTATTCCTCCCTCCCTCTCTTTCCCTCTCACTGCAGCCGACGGCGCAGTCCGCCGGCGCCGTAGAGAGAGAGAGAGAGAGAGAGAGAGAGAGAGAGAGAGAGAGAGAGAGAGAGACACAGAGAGAGAGAGAGAGAGAGAGAGAGAGTGAGTGATTTGTTTTTTATTATTTATTTTTCTTTTTTCTTTTGTTTTTATTTTTTATTTATACTATTTATATTACTTTATATATTTTACTTATATTAAATGATGATTATATATTAAGATGTTTTTTGTTATATTTATAAGTATATTTATTAAATAACTATTAAAATATATATATATGAAGTAAAAATATTTAGATACATGTTTATATATTTATATTTGTATAAGGATGGTTTAATATATGATTTCTATGTATACATTTATGTAATATATATATGTATGTGTGTGTTTTTTTTAAGTTATAAGATTGACTGTTTATAGTATGTTGTTATCCTAATGTTTTGTTTTATTTGCTCTCAGGTTAGCAAGAAGAAGAAGAAATTTAGCCTTATTCTTTCCCAATGAACTCATTTTTCCATCCAACTTCTCTTTTCCCAAACATTTATCATGTCCATTCTTAGCTTCTTCCTTTCTTACCCTACCCTTAACCCAAGCTTCTTTAACCCTTAGGCTGATAGACACTTGAGTTCTTTTCCCAAGTATCAAGTTAGTGCATGTTAGATATTAGGATTTAAACCCATGTTAGTTTAAGTATATGAACCCATGATAGTGATAGAACTTGATCCCATGTTTTATGTTAGTACATGTTAAAGAAATTAGTGATAGGCATGTTAGTTAGTCTAGCTAATGCATATTAGAAATTTATCCATGTTAGTTCATGCATGTATATGTTAGTAAGTGTTAGTTGTGCTTATTCATGTATGTGTTAGTAAGTGTTTATGCATATATATGTTAGTATGTGTTAATGTATGTATATGCATGTATATGTTAGTGTAAGTTCATATATGTATGTGTTAGTATATGTTCATGCATGTGTATGTTAGTATGTGTTAATGTATGTTCATGCATGTAAATGTTAGTATGTGTTAGTGTATGCATGTACATGTTAGTATGTGTTAGTTTATGCATGTATGTGTTAGTGCATGCATGTGTGTGTTAGTGTATGTTTATGCATATGTCTGTATGTGCATGTATGTTTATGTATGAATATTTATGCATGTATGTATGTTAGTTAAATGTATGATTATGAGTAAGCAATGTATGTTAATGTATATTAAATAATTATGTAAATGAATTTTTTATTGTAAAGTATATATTTTAATAAAAGAATGTACTTATTATATATGTGTTTTTAGAAAGATAATTACTTTAACGTTATTAAAAAAGAAAATGCTAAATGAGTGTTATTTTTTATATAAAAGATATACTAAATTCTGTCATGTCTTTTTTTTTAGATTTGATTTATGAAGAATTGTTGCCCTCTTGGTGAACTGAAGGCCTGTTGCCCTCTTTCATATATGTGTTTTTTTTCAGATTTGATTTATGAAGAATTGCAGCCTCTTGGTGATTTGAAGGCCTGTTGCCCTCTTTCATATATGTGTTTTTTTTCAGCTATTGGCAAACTGGAGATACACATGTGACCTGAAGTTTGAAAAGCAGAGATTGTCCTTAGTTTGAAACTTTTATTAGCTTGTATAGGCTATCTTTTAGACTGTCATTTATAAACATCATCCTTGAGGTTGTATAGGACTTTGGTTATTAATTTAGTATCATCTTTTATGTCTAAAGAAAATTCTTCTAGTAACACCTTTCTACCTTCATCAACTTTTGAATTGTTGTTTCCAAAACTAATAGAAGATAAAGAATTAATAAAAGAAGTAATAGTAGAAGAATCTTTGTATGATCCTAGGACAACTATAACTTTACTTTCTACTGTTCCTCCTAGTGTTAGTGAAGAACCTTTTCCTCCAACTGTAGATAGAAACGAAGAAAACATCCAAGAAGAAACAAACGAAACTATAAAAGATCAAATAGTTAGTGAAAAGATTATCCCACCTTCTTATTTTGACGTAATTGAACTTTATAGGAACGCTTCACCTTACGGACCCTAGGAAAACTTAAAACTTGTACCTGTCCTGCATAGTCACCCTGCGTGCGCCGTTAGCGAGGCGACTGAATTGATCCGCCAGTCGTCAGAAATCGCGCCCACACTTTGAACCCGACGTGAAACAAACGGCCTTGCAGCTCAGGTATAAATTTTAAATTTTGCATTGCATATACATTCATACGATTCTACATCAGTGCAGCTACGTCTTCATCCCTGGAAGCTGTGGCATTTACGTGAGCTTGCAATCTTCTTGGTGTCGAGGGCTGGTCTTGTGACCTGAGCGCCTCCACGAAGATTGGCAAGTAGGAGAACCTCGTCACGCCACCCCTTTCATCAACAATTGAAGCACAAAATGTTTGCACCCATTTTAGCAAACTATGTATTTAGGTTTTGATTCAAATCAATAAATGTATTGAATTTCACAGAAAGCACTATTTTGAGCCTCATCTTCGAGCAGTTGGTATAATTTCTTTACCCTTACATTCTTGGGTGCAAAATTTTATTTAAGGTTAAATTGCTAGTATAGGTTAAAGGCAACTGGTTGTTAAACATAGGTTAAGCGTTAATCATAGCTTTATTTGCAACATTTTTGCATAGTAAAAACTTATCAAACTGGACTCTAACGGAATTTCAGAATTAGTAGCTGAACATAAGGAAAGAGTAACAAAAGAAGTTCAGGAAATAGTTAGAATTGTTCAAGCTAGGTCAAAACAAACTTCAAAAATGGACGAGCTATTTCAAATTATGATGCACGAGACGCAAGGACAAAAGGTAGTTGAAACGTTATTAAAGGATAAAGGGAAATTTACTGGTATGAATGTTACAAATTATTTAGAGACGTTTGAGGAATTAGCTAAGTTACACGGTTTATCTGAAACAAAGTGGAAATCCTATCTTGGACGTCTGGCCATAGGTACTGTAAAAGCTATTATGGATATACATGACAATAAGGAATGGGATGAGTTTAGAAAAGAGCTCCATAAGGAATTCTACTTAGAAGACTACAGTCAACATAGTCGAGAAGGATTTATGAAATGGATTAGTTCACCTAAGCCTCACATTTCGTTAACTCAACTCCATAGTGAATTTATGAAAAGATTCTCTCAATTACCTGAACAGGATAGAGTTGCCCTTACCCCAGATATCATTTTATATTTTCTTAAAATCTTGACTCCAGATATAAGGGTAGAGGTTGAGCGTAGGCTTGAAGAACCGGGAAAGAAATATGGGCTTACAGATGACTGGGGTGTAGTAAAAACTGTAGTTGAGGCGGTTGCTCACATGATCCAACGTAAAACACTCCTTTATGAATCGATGTCTCAACCATCTTCCAGTTCTCCTCCTATTCAGGCAACTAGGGATACACATATAGATTCAAAAGTTGAGCCTACAACATCCACATCTAGAGTACCAACCGAGTTACAATTTGAGATCTTGTTTAATAAGTTGGACAATATGATGCATATGCACGAGAATATGTCTAAAGAAGTAGCGGCTTTGCAGAATGTGGTGTATGCTTTAAACCTACAAGATAAACCTGCAATGCAAGCTCATCCGACTATTTATCCTCAACCAGTAAATGCTCCTAATCCACCTTTTATACCTCCTAATCCTCCCGTTGTACCCCAACCAATTCCTCAACCGATTCCTCAAGCATTTAACCAAAGAAATTTCAATGAAAGGAGAAATGCCAATGTGAGGAGATGTATCTGGTGCGATGCCACAGATCATTTGACTTACACATGTGAAGCATTGAAAGATGCGAAAGAGAAAAGACTTGTAATTGATATTGACAAGCGATTGTGCGACTATAGAACACATTTACCCTTAGCTGCCAATTGGGGAAAGGGAGGGATGCAGAAGCTGTATGAAAACCTTTCTGAGTCTTCGAAATCTGCTTCTGCTGTTAAACTAGAATATGTTGATAGTGACTCTGCTTCTGAACAAACAAGGGAAACGAGGAACTACTCAATTGAAGCTTTGATAAAGGCGAGAGATGATATTATGCAGAAAACTGCATGGAACTCTCCTGTCGATCAATTCTCGATATATTCGCATATTGCGAATGTTGAAGAGAAAAGAAAGAGGGATGATGAGCAAGATATAAATGATTCAGGTAGACGAATGACTAGAAGTAAGATGAGAGATGAGCCGAAGCCTAAGAAAGTGCAGTTTGAACAAGGCGAAAGTTCTAAAACAAATGAGGAGCGAAGAAAAGAAATTAGGGAGGGTAAACAACCTGTGTTTAGTGAGCTAACTCAAACATCAGACAAAGTAGAGCAAATTCCTAGAACTGAAACAAAACCTGAAGAGAAACCAGAAAAGAAACCAAAACGAGTACCGAAAGCTATTCTTATTTCTGAACTTGAACAAAAAGTTGATTCGAAAGAAATATTGTATGACATCTTATTAAAAAGTGCAGTAACAATGACTTTAGAACAAATCTTTTCAATAGCAAAAATTGAATTTAAGGAAAATTTTATTAAACTAATTAAAAGGAAGAGATTCCCTCTGTCACAAGAGGTAGAGATGCAAGATGTTGCCGATGTAACTCACTTGATTCATGAATCTCTTTCTTTAGACTCAGAGGATGAAGAAGATAATACCTGTAATGTGAACAAAAATTTCTTAGGGCCGATTGTACCAGATGACAAAACAAAAAACTCAGAGAGTGATTTTAGAAAAAGTTTTTGGGCGAGAGGCACACCGGAGATTAAAGTTAACTTAGGAGATCAGAAGAGATCATATTCTGCTTTAGCCCTAATTGACTCTGGGTCTGAAATCAATGTGATTTCGAAAGGATCATATGATAAGTTTAAATGACCTATTGATAAAAATCACGGCTGGATAATGCGAACCGCGGACAATGGTTGTGGATCACTCCTAGGAGCATGTGCCAACATACCTCTAATGATAGGTGGAATCTCTGAGACATTCCACTTTTTCATTCAGGACAAATGCTCTTATGAAATTATCTTAGGTCAACCATTCATATGTGAAGCCAGAATGGAGACTAAAGTAATAGATGACGGCTCAGCATACGCAAGAATTAGATCTAAAGATGATCTACAATCGCTCCAAGTTATGATAGTCAGCCCAAACCATGTACGAAATAGGGAACAAATTAGGAAAACACCTATCAGATCACAAGAAAAAATGCACGAGAGTCATTTACCTCTTAGTGATTTTGGAACATACTTTGATCAAAATTTTTACTAGAGACCATTGTTGAGCGAGACAACAGTGGTAATTGGTTTGATATCTCGCATAAATGTGTAAATAAAATAGAAAATGTATCTGTTTATTTTTCATCTTCAAAATTACAAATTCTGAATAATAAAGATATTCCTAGAAAAACAATAAAAAAATATGAAAAATATTTTGAAGATAAAGGATATATGTCTAAAACTGAAAATATTGAAAACATAATTGAAACTTCTTTTTCTTCTACTTTAATTGATGAAATTGACGAAACCTTACATGATGAAAATTTATTACATTAAATAAATATGATTTAATTCTTCCTTATGTAGTTGTAACTATATTTGAAAATGGTACATTTAACCTTAGAGAATTTGATGGTTCTTTATTGAAAAATTTGATTGCAGAAAAAAAAGTTAAACTATTTAAAAAGAGAAATAATGAGGAATATGAAATTGAAGAAATTGATGATGATGATGATGCTGATGATTAAAAATCAGGTGAAACAGTTTTGATTAAAGATTCTTTGATTTTTTGTGTATATGCATAAGCATTACTGCATGGATTAAAAGGATATGTTTCAATTTATTTAAAAAAAAATCAAGTAGTATTAAGATATAGAAATATCTGAAATATTTATGATTGAAGCATAATAACTCGTATTTATATGAACTGAATCAGGAAGTTAAATAGAAATTTTGGAATTGGAAACTTGTAAAAGGAAAGGTAGTCTTATTTTGAATATATGTATATGCTTAAAAGAAATTTTATTCATTAGTAAATGGGATTTTGTATCTTGCTTTTATTTTTTATGAGATCTGACCTCTAAATAAAATAAAAATTAATAAAAACTTCATACCCAACTAGTTTATATGTATGTGTCTGTTGTTAGTGTGCTATGTTGGGCTAGTAGGCGGGTGGAACAACCTTGGTCGGGTGATCAAGGCCACGAGCTGCAGCTAGTTTCATCATAGGCCTAACCTATATGTTGTCATGCGCCTGCATGGGTCGGTAGGCGGGTGGAGTTACTCTGGTCGGGCGATCAGAGCCATGAGCTGACGTCGATTTCATGTAGGGCTGACATAGTTTGTCGTGCGCTATACCGGGTTGGCAGACAAGTGGGGTAAACTTGGCCGGGTGGACAAGTCCAGGAGTCGCACCCAATTTCGGTATAGGCCGATTTGTTAAAAATTAAAGAAAAAGCTGAGTTGGGATGAAGTAAGAAAAATGAAATGATTTAAGCAATAAAAGAGAGTCAGACCATAGGAAATAAAAGTAGGAGGCATATAATTCTGTTATCTGATGGGAAAAGTTTTCTTTTTGTATATGCTGTTATGAAGGATAAGTTACTTATTCTTAGCAAGTGACATGAACAGGACTATAAGACTTATGATTTATTCTTATAAATATTTGTTTAAATGTGGATTCAAAAATATGACATGATATTTTATAACTTATTTCTATGTTGTTTTTTTTTTAAATGATTTGTACAAATCTTTTTAATTGCATAAAGTGTGAATGCATGATGTAATAAAATTTTGAAATGATTTAAAATTATTTTCAAAAGAATTTGATTTGTTCCACTTGAAACTGCAGGTTGGCCCATCGGGACGATTTTTATTTCTCATTTTTCCCCTCTTTGTTCTTTAATACCCCTCTTTTTCCCTCTCTTTCTGACTCTCCCTCTCTTCTCTGCCGGCGGCGCAGCAGTGCTGCACGCGCAGCAGAGAGAGAGAGAAAGAAAGTGTGAGAGAGAGAGAGCAGTTGAGAGAGATTTTGTTTTTTTTTCTTTTTTATTTATTTTTTTTATTCCTCCCTCCCTCTCTTTCCCTCTCACTGCAGCCGACGGCGCAGTCCGCCGGCGCAGTAGAGAGAGAGAGAGAGAGAGAGAGAGAGAGAGAGAGAGAGAGAGAGAGAGAGAGAGAGAGAGAGAGAGTGAGTGATTTGTTTTTTTTATTATTTATTTTTCTTTTTTCTTTTGTTTTTATTTTTTATTTATACTATTTATATTACTTTATATATTTTACTTATATTAAATGATGATTATATATTAAGATGTTTTTTGTTATATTTATAAGTATATTTATTAAATAACTATTAAAAAATATATATATATGAAGTAAAAATATTTAGATACATGTTTATATATTTATATTTGTATAAGGATGGTTTAATATATGATTTCTATGTATACATTTATGTAATATATATATGTATGTGTGTGTTTTTTTAAGTTATAAGATTGACTGTTTATAGTATGTTGTTATCCTAATGTTTTGTTTTATTTGCTCTCAGGTTAGCAAGAAGAAGAAGAAATTTAGCCTTATTCTTTCCCAATGAACTCATTTTTCCATCCAACTTCTCTTTTCCCAAACATTTATCATGTCCATTCTTAGCTTCTTCCTTTCTTACCCTACCCTTAACCCAAGCTTCTTTAACCCTTAGGCTGATAGACACTTGAGTTCTTTTCCCAAGTATCAAGTTAGTGCATGTTAGATATTAGGATTTAAACCCATGTTAGTTTAAGTATATGAACCCATGATAGTGATAGAACTTGATCCCATGTTTTATGTTAGTACATGTTAAAGAAATTAGTGATAGGCATGTTAGTTAGTCTAGCTAATGCATATTAGAAATTTATCCATGTTAGTTCATGCATGTATATGTTAGTAAGTGTTAGTTGTGCTTATGCATGTATGTGTTAGTAAGTGTTTATGCATATATATGTTAGTATGTGTTAATGTATGTATATGCATGTATATGTTAGTGTAAGTTCATATATGTATGTGTTAGTATATGTTCATGCATGTGTATGTTAGTATGTGTTAATGTATGTTCATGCATGTAAATGTTAGTATGTGTTAGTGTATGCATGTACATGTTAGTATGTGTTAGTTTATGCATGTATGTGTTAGTGCATGCATGTGTGTGTTAGTGTATGTTTATGCATATGTCTGTATGTGCATGTATGTTTATGTATGAATATTTATGCATGTATGTATGTTAGTTAAATGTATGATTATGAGTAAGCAATGTATGTTAATGTATATTAAATAATTATGTAAATGAATTTTTTATTGTAAAGTATATATTTTAATAAAAGAATGTACTTATTATATATGTGTTTTTAGAAAGATAATTACTTTAACGTTATTAAAAAAGAAAATGCTAAATGAGTGTTATTTTTTATATAAAAGATATACTAAATTCTGTCATGTCTTTTTTTTCAGATTTGATTTATGAAGAATTGTTGCCCTCTTGGTGAACTGAAGGCCTGTTGCCCTCTTTCATATATGTGTTTTTTTTCAGATTTGATTTATGAAGAATTGCAGCCTCTTGGTGATCTGAAGGCCTGTTGCCCTCTTTCATATATGTGTTTTTTTTCAGCTATTGGCAAACTGGAGATACACATGTGACCTGAAGTTTGAAAAGCAGAGATTGTCCTTAGTTTGAAACTTTTATTAGCTTGTATAGGCTATCTTTTAGACTGTCATTTATAAACATCATCCTTGAGGTTGTGTAGGACTTTGGTTATTAATTTAGTATCATCTTTTATGTCTAAAGAAAATTCTTCTAGTAACACCTTTCTACCTTCATCAACTTTTGAATTGTTGTTTCCAAAACTAATAGAAGATAAAGAATTAATAAAAGAAGTAATAGTAGAAGAATCTTTGTATGATCCTAGGACAACTATAACTTTACTTTCTACTGTTCCTCCTAGTGTTAGTGAAGAACCTTTTCCTCCAACTGTAGATAGAAACCAAGAAAACATCCAAGAAGAAACAAACGAAACTATAAAAGATCAAATAGTTCGTGAAAAGATTATCCCACCTTCTTATTTTGATGCAATTGAACTTTATAGGAACGCTTCACCTTACGGACCCTAGGAAAACTTAAAACTTGTACCTGTCCTGCATAGTCACCCTGCGTGCGCCATTAGCGAGGCGACTGAATTGATCCGCCAGTCGTCAGAAATCGCGCCCACACCGAGGTCGCACAGTGGCAGACGTCTCAGGCTGCGTTGCGGACCATTCAGCAGGACAGCGACAAGTTTCGAGATGAAGCTCATGTTGCGACCCGAGCTCTTTTGGAGACCTGCCAGCGCGCACCATTGGGCATATGTGACAGTCTTGCATGTCGGCTGGTCCGACGGGAGCGTGATCACCTACGCGGGTATTGGAGCAGGATTGCTACTTGGACTGAGGAGGCCACTATCATTCCCCCCACCTCCCCCCACTTACCTCTGCATCATAGCGATGCTCCACCTATGGCAGGGTCTCATTCTCCGATGGCACACCAGCCAGACCCTACTCACTAGTCTTTTTCCCTAGGATCTAGGCGTTCCTACCCCTTCAGCCTCCACTTGCATCATTTTGGTTGCCTTCACCTCCTTTTGTTGTTGAGACTCCGATCCTAGGATTGCCCTTAGTTCTCCTTTTGGTTTCCTTGCCATCCATTGGCACTTCATGTACTTACTGCTGGCCAGAACTTTACTTGTATTTTTCTTATATATGAGATTTTGGTTATGTGTAATTGTGGGTTATTTGTGCCTTCTATGGTTGTTTACTGGTTGATTTTGTTCATCGGCATGTGTGCAGGTTAGTCTCTATCGTGTTGTGATTTTCTATTTTTTGCCCAACCCCCAAAAATTCAAACTACTCATTATCTTAACCTTTCCCCTCTTCTATCCACTTCTCCCTGCCCCACTTCTTCAGATTACTCCCCTTCTTCCAATAGTCCCTCCCCCATCTCTTCTGCCTTCATCCCAATATCTTTCCCATTCTGGGAATATCTACAACTCCATCCCTATCTTTCACATTCTACCCAACCCCAGCATAACAATTCCATACAATCTCTATCTGAGCCCATCAGCCCTCCCTCCCCCCTTTTCCTTCCCTCCTTTCAAATTCTGCAACAAATATACTTTTGGTTATTCTCTGCAGATTATCCTGCTTCTGGTGATCTTGGTAGCTGCTTAGATGTCCTTTCGAAGATTTTGTAGCACAAGTATCATGGTGTCCTTTCTGCTCAGAGTTTTGGCTGTAGCTCTACGGGACGGAGAGCACATTAGATGGTGGGCAACTGTTGAGCCCCTAAAAGTCATGTTGGTCAAAGTCAACTATAGTCAAAGTCAAACCACTCAAAGTCCAACCGGTGAAAGTCAACATGGTCAAGGATAAAGTCAACATGGGCAAAGTCAAAGTGTTCGAAGTTCAGGTGGCAAAGTGCACAGGTAGTGCACAATTGTTTGTCCACAAAAGGTGAATTGGAGATAGTGGTTGCAGGTTGTAGAGGTATTTCTCTAATTTCCCTAAGGTTCAAAGTGTTTTTAAAAGTGTTTGGAAGGTTCAGGTGAACCCTATCTTAGGTGCACAAGTGAAGAACTAAAAGGAAAAATGTGAAGGTATGTGAAAAGACAAAATGTGAAAAGTATGCGAAGCGGCAGCGTACGCAAAAGTGAAGTATGGCCCCCCAATTAAAAATTTTGTTTTAATCTAAAGTCACTACAGGACAAAACAGGGATTTGTTGGCTGCCCACTTTGGAGACAATCTTGGGACATCAAAGTGAGCACCAAGATACTCTTGCAGTTAGGAGCATATGTGGATCGACACTCAAATCAAGGTGAGCATAGTCTAAGATAGGCAAGAGAGAGAAGTGCAAGAGACACACAGTGTGCAACGCAGAGAAGTGAAGTGCAAGGTGTGCATGAAGACTGATTAAGGAAGTGTGCAGAGAGTGCTAAGCTAGTCACCCCAAGGATCCCAAGGTCTCATTGAAGCTGTGCGCGTGCCTATAAAAGGTGTCCAACCCTCCCCCTTATTGGAAGCTTGGTGCAAGGTGTGCACAAGTGTAGGTTTGGAGAAGGTGGAGGTCTGGTGCAGAGAAGGCCGGCAGCAACAAGACCCTTGGGTATTTGGTATCTTGTGATTGAGCACTCTGTGGGATATTGCACAGAAGCATTGGGTTGTATTATTGGATTGTATTATGCATCACCATTGTATTTGTCTTCTTATAATCAATCCACAGAGGCTTCCAGTGGGTATCTTTCTTCTTGTCGTTCCCTTTTCTCCTACAAACACTCAAATCCATTCTTGTCCAAGAATCCCCCCAACAGATGGTAAACTCTATTGAATCAGCAATAGTGCCCAGACCCGTAGTCAAGTATGAAGGAGGAGTGTACATGGATAAGTTATTTCACATCCACATGGTAACAAAAAATCGTGATTGGATCAATGAGAGAGGAGAATTGGAAGGACAAGGAAACTTGGGGACACCTGACCCGGAAGAGTTAGTAACTACACCAAGGGGTAAGTCAGTGGTGACTCGAGTCTTGAGAGGGGATTTGATACCTCAAGATGACTACCTGTTGGACATATACATGATCCACGGATCAGACCTACTATTACAAACCGATTCACCCACACGAGGACAGGTGGTAAGCCCAATGGCTTTCTATGAGTTGAAGGATCCTGAAGATGAGTCTAGAGTCACATACCTAGACCAGAACCAAAGAAGGTATTGGTCGATAGATGCAGTTGATAGATCTCAATTGAAGTATACGGGGTTGTCTGTATTCCCTCCCTAAGAACAGGCAACCACCTCCCACAATCCTTTTGGAACGCATCAAGAGCTAGAGAATATGATGTCAGGACAAACGAGCCAACGAAGTGTTCCCAATCAAACTCATGTGCTATTCGCAATGCCAAGAGGACAGTCACACAACCCAACCCACCCAAGAATAGGCAACATGAATCGGCCACCCGTTAGGCCAAGGCCACAACCAGGAGTGTAGCCTAGAATACCTCCGTTTAGACAAGCAATTCCTGTGATGCATAGACAACTAGAACCGATAAGAAGGCTGAGACCAATTGAAGTTGCCAAATGCATGAGAAATCACTATGACGGAATGGGAGAATCATATGACCACATTGTAGAGTTTAAACAAGTGTTACAAGATGAGCAACTGGATGACTCCTTTGTTCAGTATGAATCCTTTGGACTTACCCTCACAAGGACGGCTTTCACTAGGTTCCAACCATTGGACCCAAATCAATTTGGAAATATTGAGCATTTTTTCCAAGAATTCATAGGAGAATTCACCGAGAGAGGGATTAAACACAACTCGTCATCCTTAATCCATAGCTTCAAATAGAATGCAAATGAAACTGTGAAAACAGCTAGCCGAAGATCTAATCAATATGTCGATATATGCCCAACAATAGAAAGACCCTCCCAACAAAAAATGATATCACTATTATTGGACGGATTGACTAACGGGACATTGAGAACCCTAGATTACTTCAAACAAATCCAGACATTGAGCGAGTGTCTTCAAGAATGTATTGACCTAGAAGACAACCTAGCAGATGACCTCAAAAGTACACCAAGCCCTACTAAATCAGAAGACACTAGAAGTACAGTGACATCTTACTTCAATAATGTAGAGGAGCTAGCAAAACTTGTAGCCAAGAAGTTAGGAGTCCACGGACAGAGGAATTACCAGCACACATCAATGAGGATCCCCATGTTACGACGATGCAGTCTATGTGGTGGAGATCACCCATATCACATGTGCGCAAGAGAAGGAATAGGCATGCCTCAAGCTTATCCATACAATAGGCAACCACCTCAAGGAACCAACCTGTACTATCCTATAGAGCAAAAATACACTAACCATACTATAGAAAACTTCTCATTCAGTAGTCAAGGCCCATGATTTAACCTCAGTATAGGCCTGATGGATATCCTCCTAGAGAGCTAGGAAGAGAGATCCCAAGATACAACCCCTATCCAGGCCCACAAGGAGCACCTAGACCATATGAACAAGGGCAATATGGACAACCTCAGCCAGTGCTAGGACAACAACCACCCCTTCCATAGAACGTAGTGCTAGTTAAATACACTCAACCAAAGGAAAACATGGAGAGAGCCATAGTACAAGCTAGACCTTTAGTTAGTATAGAAGCAATAGACTCACGGATATGAGCAAACCTAAGGAGAATACTGCCTCTATGACACCAGTTTGGTGGAGTATGATAAAACTTATGACCAACAATACTATGGTTATGAGGGATATGACAACACCTTTGGACTAGAGTGTGCAACCCTAATGTATACCACACCCAAGGCACCAACGCCCATGAGACCACCCATTAGACCGCCTATCTCAAAAGGACCCTGCTATAGATGTGGAGGAGATCACTTTATAAGAGAATGCACTCTGCCATACAATCCACCACCTTGCAGGACTTGGGAAGGGTACTAAAATGAATGTGGAAAGGAACATCTATTTAGAGATTGTCCGAAGAATTGCAATAAGACTCATAATACAACACAAATTATTGTGATTGAGGTAATTGAATCTTTAGGAAGTGATAAGGAGTACACAGTACCATTAAAAGCTATCACACGAGCGCAAGCCAAAGGATAAGAGAGAAAGAAAGTAGACTCTGAACAAGAAAAGGATAAGAGAGAAAGAAAGTAGACTCTGAACAAGAAAAGGATAAGGCTCTAGAACCCAAAATACAAGTAGTGGAAGATTCTGAAGACCCACGTGAGAGTACCCAAATGAAGAAGACCCAAAGTTGGAAGGACAAAAGGGAAACACTTAGAAACAAATGGATGAAAAACAAAATTAAGGAAGACAAGAAGAACGTGAAAGATGGTAAGGAACCTGAGAAACGAGAAATACAAGAGAACACACCACTTATGTCTCATACATAAGAACTAAACAAACTAGGAGCAATCCTAGCAGATCCAAGACTAGACGACCTAGATAGGTGGCTGAAAGCTTACCAAGCTAGACTCACAACTAGACCAAACATAGAGCAACATGAAAAACTTTACCCACAAGGGGAGTTAGAAAAGGAGAAACTTGCGATATGCAGAAAGCTCATAGAGGTAGCTCAAGCAACTCTAGAAAACACTATCCTAGTCCTTCTAGAGACAATAATATCTAAGAATCAATACGACGAGTGTTTTAAAGAGAAAGATCAAAAACCAAAAGAGAAAGATAGTAAAGAGAAGCAACGAAGCCCTCAGGGCAATTCAACTTTGATAATCCTTGAACTAGGAGCTGATTGGCCAAGAGAGTTGTGGGCTAGGATTCGAGAAGATCGATGGAGAAAGAATGGGAATTCAAGAACACCCTTTGAGGAATTAGATGTTGAGGATGATCCCCCAACTCCAAATTTGGATGAAATATGAAGAGGTTTCCATGTTAGACTGAAACAGGGAAGAGGTACATAGCATTTCTGCCCTACCAAACTACATGGGAGAATATCAGAAAGGATCAATAATCTTCCATGCTCCCACAGTGCGAGGCAAGGAAAATGAATCTTCAGGTAAGACCTCTCACAATCTAGCAGAACTTAAGAAGACCAAGGTACAATGTCAGTTGACTATGGAGGAATTACTACGAGCCAAACCACAAATATGGAAACAATTAGCAGGGTAGTTGAAATTAGAGAATGAGGAGAATAAAAAGGAAACACTAAAGAAACTAAAGCCCCTTCTACTATACAAATCCCTATGGATAAAGTCGCAAAATTTAGTGAAGGAGACGAGGGTAACACATGTTTACCCATCACATATAATGGATACATGACTAAAGCCATTCTCGACACAGGAGCACCTGTAGGCATAGCCACCAAAGAGATTTGGGAGAAATGGGGAAAGCCAGCCTTGCGACCAATACATATGAAGCTTCAATTAGCAAATGACCATGTAGAGAGACCCCTCGGAATACAAAAGAAAATTATGTTAACTACATGCGGAGTGGAGTTTGAGCACACACTAGGTGTATGTCGATTTGGAAAAGCGAATAACCATGAGATGATTCTAGGATGACCATTCATGAGACAACTCAGGGTAGTACAAGATTGGGGAAGAGACGCTTTGTACCTACAACATCAAGGAACTACTACAAAGATCAACTTGCATACATTCTCAAGTAGGGACATACCTCCACTACAATGGAACCCTATACACAAGGAATAAGATGATCTCTCAATCCATAGTGTAGGTTCAAGCAACCAATCATGGATGCACGAAGATGCTCAACTATGGATGCGTAAGGAAGCAAAACGGGAAGAGAAAAACACCTTAAAGTGGCCTATTGCACATCAAAATTACCGAACCATAGATGATCCTATGTATATGCCTCAAGTTTTTTCGGATGAAACATTCAAACCACATGGTTGGATGGAGATTCTAGCCACCTTGGATGTATGCATAAATGAAGAGGTATTAACCATGAATGGATGCATAGATGAAGAAGGTTATGATGTAAGTTTTTACATGGTAGTCCTTCAAGAAGTAGAAGCATGAGAAGTATTAGAAAAAGAATGGAAGGAAGAGTATGAAAGCATAGAGATGGAGCCAGAATTTGATTCGAAGGAACGGTATTTAGAAGCAATTCAAGTTGATGACAAAGAAGAAACACTCAAGGTATTAGCAATAGAAGCAGCTCAGATGAGACCAAACCATGAAGAAACATTAGATAAGTTTGAACCAACACTAGACCTGTTTGAAGTCCCAAAGCACTTCAGAAGATATGAAGTAGAGGAGAGGAAGATAGCCATTCAGATGCCTAAGAGAGAGGCAAGAGAAGGAGAATCCAATGACAACAAAGAAAAAACAAAGAAAGTAATAGTGACCATGGAAGACGGGGAAGAAAGATGTACGTACATAGGAAAAGATGTGTCACATGAAGAGGAAGAAGAATTGATAAGACTGATTCGAGAGTATCGAGACATGTTTGCATGGACCTACAAGGACCTCAAGGTGTAGACCCATCCATTTGTTCTCATCAAATACCGATGACACCTGATGCAAAACCATAGAAGCAACACCCTTACACTTATAATGATGTCTATTCAGCAAAAATTAAGGAGCAGATAAACAAGCTATTAGCAGCCGGATATATTTACAAGATTAGCACCATGGCTGCCCCATGTGCTAGTGAAACACCACCTCTATTGAGGTCCAAGCTCCAAGCTTGTGTTGAATACTAGGTGAAGGATAATTACAATGAGCATGAGGCTCTTCCTATATAGTATTGTGTCTCTTCCAAAAGCAAAATAAAGCACAACTTGAAAAGCAAACAATTACGATCGTTAATCTTATGCCGAAGCATATAAATCCATCGCGATCGTTTTCTCTTACGAAAAGTTGTCTATTTGCTCCGTTAATTTCCCCGTGAGCTTTTAATAAAGCAAAAGCTAAAGCTAAATTTTCCCTCACACACGGCAGTGTTGTAGACGGGATTCGAACACTGGTGGTCACGTTAGAAGGATAGCGATCCATCCAAGATGTCTAGCGCCGATCGCATGTACAATCTTTGAGAGAACAGCTATACATACGATTACTTCTTGAGTAAAAATGGACCAAGAGGACATTAAAACCATGTCTTCCAACAATCCCCCCTACAATGTCATATTGGTACAAACTGAACTGAGTATTCAAACTATCAAAGCTGTAAATTACCACAAGGTTCAACCTTGTACTCCCGCACTTCAGAACTTGTTCTTCAAAAGTCTTCTTCAAAACTGAATTTGACTTTCCTTCAAAAAACCTGAACTTGCTGAATATGAACCATAATACTTGAGAAAATATGCAAACTACATATCCAATAGTGTTCTCATCAAGCAATCACTGCTTGACAACAAATATAGCATGAACTGTCTCTAAACTTGCTATCTGCTGTTTTCAAAAACCTGAGAACATACACTAGGATCCATATATTTGCATTTACCTTCCAAAAAAGTTTCTCAACGTACTTCTGCTGCGTCATGTAAATACACTAAAAAAAATCAGGAACTAAATCCTGGAACCTGTGACTGACAACTCACGACTTAGTGTATTATGAACACTACTGGTTCATCTCTGACTGTACTCAAGTCAAGTAAACTCAACTCAATTGAAATCAATTGAAATATGAGTCTCATCAAAATATCTATGATGTCATCATGTCTTCATCCTTTAAATCCTTGATACCTCTTTCCTTCAGAACTTGGTATAAACATATATGTGCGCACTTCTGAAATATACCTTTCTGAAATATCAAGCTTCTCTTCAATAGAACTCTGGAACCTTCTCCTGAACAGAAACATCCTAACAGGAACTTTCTCCAAACATTCTTCTTCTTCCTTCTTCTTTTAAAGATGGAACATAAAGAGAATCTGACAAAGGAAATATAGGAATACCTGAAATAGGAATACCTGAAGGTATGACTCTGCATTCTTTTATATATGGCTGAAAATAAGTCTTCATGTTTCATCACCCCCCTGGATGATTTAACACTAGTATCCAGTATTCTTCAACTTATATCAGACTTTATGAAATCTTGGACGTCCTTCTTCATAAATCTGATCTTCTGTGATCAATACCTGTATCTGAAACAAAATCTTTGAACCCTTTTTATTAGCACTATGCACATGCCAATAGCTTTCCATGTCATTCCTCAGCTTTCCAAATTGTAGAATAAGGTTAGCTGATCCTAACATAACAAAACCTTGCTGAAAGCATTTTAGGATTGATAACCTTCTGTAACATAACAAGTATCTTCTATCTTTCTGCAACACAAATTTGATAGAACCGGAATCTTTGACTTACTTCTTCCAATGGTAAGAATCTTAACAAACAAAGGATAAACAATTGACTCATAAATACTCAAGATCATACAAGATCTATCCAAGATCAATCTCTCCTGTGTAGAATCTGCTCACATCAAACCTTCATGACTGAATGTTTGATTTGCTACCTGAATGTCTCTAAGTGTCCATGCTTCTCATAAAGTTGTAAAACTTTTTGTGCAAACAAATCCTTCGCAAGAATCTGTAACTCCTACATGAAACATAAGTGGACAAACTTCTCACCTTGAGAACTCCAAAAGCTGCAAGTTGATACTTCATAACTTTCATATTTTGCCCGAGTGAAATGTGACAGTACCTGCTTGACTTTCTTTTGGCTAACTCCACTTCTCAATCAAGTGTTAGGATCTAATGGAACACCTTTTTGAATACAAACATGTATCCAAAAATCTAGACAATCACTAAAAGTAGATTCTTCATTGACTTGTACATCAGAATATGAGGTAACCTTTTCCAAACATAAAACCTCAACCCAAGTCTCCAACATCTACTACAAAACTCTTTTACCTCAAGAGTTAGATAAAGAAGAAATATAATTCTCTGCAACTTGTCATACACCAAGTAGCTCTGTATTGACACTCTAAGAATTCTTTGAGGGAACATATAAGCTGCCTGCTTAAAAGCTTCAACTAAAACATAACTCATATACATATAAGTAAAAACATATATCTGCTACTTTTCTTTCTCTCAATGCAGTTCTTTGTCAAATCTACTAAATCATGACCACGTGTAATGCAAAACAAGAAACTGTTTCTTCTTTAAACAAAATGTTCTCGTAGACTTGTCTTTGGGTATAGAGGATAAAATAGGAAAAGTATATGGAAAGTATATGAGAAAAGGAAGCCTTACTTTTCTTTTGGAAATGACGGACTTTCTTCTTCTGCACCTTTCTTCCACCTGATGATGTCAACATCTTCAAACTTCTCTTCCATACCTTTTGTTTTCTTCAACTTGAAGTAGCAAACACTCTTGACTTCTTCGAATGAACTTTTCTCTTCCTCTAATACTAAGAGTAAGAGATAAAACAAACACGGTATACAAATGGAAGTGAATATAGAATCATGTTTTATCATCTCCTCATATCCCTGAATCAAAATTCTGCTTCAAATGTCTGAAACGACTAAATTCACCAATCGTTGTTTGAATGATGAATTACCTTTCTAGAGTTACCTTCTCTAGATCACATTTGTACCTGGATATTCAACCAACTTGCAACAGAAAATTGGATGAAGAACTCATCCCATCTTCACATTTGTCTTCTTAGATGAACTTTCTTGCCATGAAAGAGATCTCTCAAAACTCTCGAGAAAAACTCTAGATACCTGTTTTGATGTAGCCTTTAACTTTCAAATAATGAAAGTGTATAAAAGCAATCCTTGGAACCTTCAAATCTCTTCATAACTGCTCTTCTAAGATATGACCTGCAAATGATAATCTGATAGTAGAAACTGATACCTGTGATTTGATGTTGATCTGATTCCTTCATCTTCTGTAAACCATTGTTCTTCCTTGAATTTCAAGTATTCTTCTCTTCATCAAGTCTGGGTCTTCAAATAATACTTTTTTAAAGTATTTGCATACTCTTCCAAAAATATTCGGCTGCTAACAGATTATCAACTTCATACTCCACACTGATGAATACACATGTGACTGAATTGTCTAATTCTCAAATCTCTACTCATCTAGATTAAGTGTGTATATCAAATGTCAAATGTTAGATGATGCTCTTAAATCATATGTTGTAAACTTGGAATTCTGGAAAACCTGGGAATCTGAATGAGCCTTAATGCATTGATGCCAAAGACCTAAAGTTCTGAAACCAAAACCTTAGTGCTCTGATACCAAATGTTGGAAGTGAGGTAGGCCCTTGGCTCATATCACAGGTCCATGGTTCCATAGGTCCAACATATACAACATTAATTTAGCAATCTTCTTACATTGAAAAAACATGAACACACCACAACTTAATCATACAGATGATGAGACAAAGATAGAGAAAGAATAGACGACATATGTAAGGTGTTACGTAAGCCATCGCTTACTCATAGTATCATATATACCAATGTTCAATGTACAATGTGGGAGCAAAACTCTCAACCACTCTATGTGATGAGAAATAGATGAATGAGTGAATGTACAAATGTAACAAACATATTCAGATGTATGGGCAGTCATCTGAATATACATGAGATGTGTGACCTTATAGGTTATAGAAGAGTGAATATGAGTGACTGAAAGAGGAAGGATTAGTGTGAAACTGATAATCAACCCTCATCTAACCTTAGGCTATGGAAGACCCTAAGTTAGATACGTGTGTGAAAAGATCACATACTTAAAAAGTAGCAATGAATGCTAACAAGTTTGCTGCCGGAAATCCTCAAACTCATGTGAACACACCTTCTCAAACACCTCATCCAAATATACATAAAGTATATACGTACTGTTTTTCTTGTACCTATGCCGAATAGGACTCCTTCTGATATGAACGCTACTACCTCCATAAACTTCAAGTAGTACTTGTGTGCATAAAGAGAATATGTACCTGAATACTTAACATAAGATGTATATCTTATGTTAACCACCATCCAATGTCTTTGACGTAGCCCGAAATCTTCATGTAGAAGAGAATCTTCAACTACAACATGTAGATGGCCGATCCTCACCATCAAGATGCTAATGACCAAGTCTTCTTGCCATGAACAAGAGATAACCTCCTCTCCATGAGCTAGAGTGTGAGCACACCCTTCATATTCTCCCAGAAGAATCATTAAGAAGAACTCCATAGCTGCTCCTCAACATGCTTCAAGTTAGCACCATGGCTGCCCCATGTGCTAGACGAAACACCACCTCTATTGAGGTCCAAGCTCCAACCTTGTGTTGAATACTAGGTGAAGGATAATTACAATGAGCATGAGGCTCTTCTTATATAGTATTGTGTCTCTTCCAAAAGAAAAATAAAGCACAACTTGAAAATTTAACATTACGATCGTTGATCTTATGCGGAAGCATATAAATCCATTGCGATCGTTTTCTCTTACGAAAAGCTGTCTATTTGCTCTGTTAATTTCCCTATGAGCTTTTAATAAAGCAAAAGCTAAAGCTAAAATTTCCCTCGCACACGGTGCTATTGTAGACGGGATTCAAACACTGGTGGTCACGTTAGAAGGATAGCGATCTATCCAAGATGTCTAGCGCCGATCGCATGTACAACCTTTAGAGGGAACAACTATACATACTATTACTTCTTGAGTAAAAATGGACCAAGAGGACATTGAAACCATGTCTTCCAACATAGGTAAGGGTCTATAGCTTCCTAGATGGATTCTCTGGATACAACCAAGTGGCTATCGCTACAGATGACCAACATAAAACTGCATTTGCAACTTAATGGGGAGTCTGTGCTTTTAGGGTGATGCCTTTTGGACTCACGAATGCCCCTGCTACTTTCCAAAGGATGATGTGTCACGTCTTTAAACAATTTCTAAGGAAGAGTATGGAAGTATATGTAGACGACTTATGCACATACTCAAGTTGGAGACAGGAGCACATTTTGAAGTTGCAAAGGATATTTGAGAAGTGTGCGTCTTTATGGTGAGACAAGGAAAAATCCTAGGACACATAGTATCAAGGAATGAAATTTCCACTGAGAAGGATAAGATTAAGGTAATCCTAGAGCTTCCAAGACTGAAAAATGTGAAGGAAGTGCAAACATTTATGGGCCATTGTGGGTACTATCGTAGATTTATTCACATGTGTCATAATTGCCAAGCCACTTTATGGATTATTAACCCAATTCACGTGGACGGATGAATGTGAGAAAGCATTTAATGAACTAAAAAAACGACTCAACATAACACCTATTTTGAAAACACCCAACTCGAGTAAGCCTTTTCATATCCATGTATATGCCTCCAACTATGCAATAGGATGCATTCTAGCTCAACCTGCAGATGAAGGAAAATTGGATCACCCTATTGCCTATGCGAGCACACAACTGAATCAAGATGAAAGAAACTATACAACTATAGAATGAGAAGGTTTAGGAATGGTGTACGCAGTCGAGAAATTTAGACACTACCTTCTAGCCAACAAGTTCAAGTTCTTTATAGACCATCAGGCCTTATTCTACTTAATAAGCCTTGTAATACGGGAAGGCTAGTAAGATGGTCTCTGTTACTAATGGAGTTCGACTTAGAAGTAGTAGTAAAAAAAGGAAATATCCACGTAAGAGCTCATCATTTGTCTAGGTTAACACATGGAGAACCACCTAATGGAGTAGCAGATGATTTACCAGACACCTATGAATTCAACTTGGAAGTATGTCCTAAGTGGGCAGAAAAGTTGATTCCAATACTCACCCATGGACCACAACACCCAATTAACAAGGATGTTAGGAAGGTAATTCTCAATCATGCAACTTGCACATTGTGGCATGAAGTGTGTACCATAAAGAACAGAACATTGTATTGTCAGGATGTGTAGAAGAAGACAAACAGAAGAACTTGATTGAGCAAGCTCATGTAATCAGATGGAGAATGAACAAGGGAACCCATGGAACACTAAGGGAATTAAAACGAATGGGAGTGTATTGGCCTAATATGCCTAAGGATGTTCATGAGTATGTTGTTAGTTGCTCGAAATGTCAAGAAAATACTCCAGAGGGCCATACCTCATTCCAATTCTCCACGATAGCACCAGACTGGAGTAAGACATTGGTGAAATTCTTAAAAACACGAGAGCATGAGGAAAGAGCAAGTCTAGCTAGAAAGCGATATCTAGAAGAAATGAGTAAGGATTATGTCATATTGGGAAAAAAACTATTCAAAAGAGCAAAGGACAATCAGCTACAACTGTGTGCATGAAGGAGGGTACTTACCCATATTAGACATGGCACATGCAGGTGTCAGAGGAGGACATTTCTCAATTGAAAGAACTATAAAAATGATTCTCTTTGCAGGCCTGTGGTGGCCAACTCTACACATGGATGCAGACACCTATGTACAAAGTTGTGAGGTATGCCAAAGAGCTAAGTACCCTATTAGAAGAGATGACATGCCTTTAAGACCCATGGTTTGTGCGAGAGCCTTTTCCAAATGGGTATTGATTTCATAGGACCAATTAACCCACCAGCCAAAGGATCACATGCTGAGTACATAATAGTGGCGACAGATTATTTAACTAAATGGGTAGAAACAAAAGCAACTAGAAAGAATGATGCTCAGACCACAGGCAAGTTCCTCTTTGAGAACATCTTTACTCACTTTGGACTACCTATAGAGATAGTAAGTGATAGAGGAATGCACTTCATTAACAAAGTGATAGAGTCCTTGATGAGTGAATTCCTAGTGATTCATAAAAAATCAGCCCCTTATCACCCTCAAACCAATGGTCAAGCAGAAAGTTCCAATAATGTGTTGTGTATGGTGTTGAGAAAGATAGTCAATAATGGAAGGTCAGATTGGGACAAACAATTGCATCATGCAGCCTTTCATGTGGCTTACAAGACAATCATTGGAACTACTCCTTTTAACCTAGTGTATGGACAAAATGCAATCCTTCCAATGACTTTTTGGTACCTACTTTACGAGTAGCACAACAGTATGACTGGACAAGACATGAGCTATCCAAGCAACTCGAGCAGATTGAGAAGCTACACGAAACAAGGCTACAAGCAATTGCAAGAATTTATTCCACTAAAAGGAGATAGAAAGCGTATTACAATGCACACATCAAAGATAAAGGCTTGACAGAAGGAGACTTAGTCCTAGTGTATACATTGAAGCAACATGCAAAAAACTGGAGAAATGAGGATACAGACCGTTATTGATTAATAGAATCTCACGTAGCGGAGCAGTGAATCTAGCCACATTAGATGGAGATATACTTCCTAACTACATAAGTGGTTGTCGAGTAAAACGATATATGGAGCCATTGACGGATCAGATGCTCATAGGAGCTCAGAATGGAAAGAAAGAAGAGGAGAGAATTAGAGAAGAAGCATGCCAAGACGCCTTAGAGCATATCAAGAAACGGAAGGAGTGGATAAAACAAAGGGATGAATGATATCTACAAGGAGAAGAACCCATACCCATGGCCAATTACCACATCCATAAAACCGGCAAGGAGAGCCTTAGTATATCCCAACCACATTTGAACCTAGGGATTGGAACCACAGAGTACCAGTTGATAGATGCCCTGATTGACTCAGGAGGAGCCCTAAGGTATATATGACATATGTTAATCACACAACTTCAAATGAACATAAGTCCCACTAAAGCATGCATGATAGGCATTGGAGGCCAAGTTATAGAATGTATTGGAGAATCTCTAATATCCCTCCACCTAGGAAATTCTTCGATGGAGCAAAGAGTTTTGGTATGCAAGGACAAAGACCTAATTGAAAATCTGATCCTAGGGCAAGATTGGATTATTGAGAACGAAGTGAGCATTCATCTAGCACAAGGATACATATCTGCCAAAATAGGACATAAAGAAATCTTTAGCTTGTTAGAAGAAAGACCTTCTCACATTCATGAAGTTATCAAGCTGGAGGAAGAAACCCTAGAAAAGGAGTTAGAAGATGAATCAATCGAGAGCATGCCCAAAGAATGCCCTAGTCTAGAATTGCTTGCAAATAGGGATGTGTTGCATGATGATATGATCATCATTCCCATAAGAGATGAACCCAAGAGAGAGAGTGAGGACAATGCTTCCAAATTAACCTACTCAAAGAGAAGAACATCCACACGGAAGTCTACTACTGGAGCATCATATCCATGGAACACTCATCTGCAATGGGTCCTCAAGGATTGAATGATGTAACCAAAGAAGCCAACATAGACGCAGCTCAGCCATCCAATGAGGGCAAGGAAGAACAACCAATCCTCTTCATTACAATCAGAACCAAAAAGGCTCCTAAGTGTATGGCCTCCAAAATCACTAGTAGTAGTGATAGACACACCGATGTATGTGGATCCCAAACAAGGTTAGACGGAACCAAATACTGCAAACACCAACTACAAAATGGATATGGATACCGAAGAAGGAATAAGGACAAGAACAACCTACTGAACTAGATTTCACTTGCACTCATGAAGAGTCCCATGCACCTAGAGTATGCATGACAGGGCCACATTACAAGGCCATGCATTCGGCACATTATCTATTCAACAAAATTAGTGGTGCACATTTGCATCATGGGAATAGGTCCTAGATTCTACTTCCTTTCAACAACACAAATAACCATGAAGGATATAGAGGAAGAAGAGATTACAACAATTACACTAAAGAGCAAACACATGAGGACTCACTTCTATTGATGAACATGACCATGAAGGAAGGAAAAGTAGATGATCATGTGTTCTATATAGATTCTCATTGTTCCAATCATGTAGCAGGGAATGTAGCTCTACTATCAGATTTGGAAGTCCAAGGAATAGACATGAATTTCAAATAGGTAATGACACTAGGCACTCAGTTGAAAAGATTGGAAATGTGAAGACTCCAGATGGAAATATGAATCGACTCAGTAAGATATTATATGTACCCACCATAACGAAGAACTTGATAAGCGTTGGACAAATTGTAGAGAAAGGATTGTAGGTAAGATTCACAAGCAATGGAGCATTTGTTGAAGATCCTCAACAAGGATTCAAAAGAATTGCAAAGGGAGAAAAGTCAAGTAGAATCTTTACATTTGACTTGCAAGATATTAGAAATATAGCTCTATTCAATTATGGAGGACAAACCCTATCATAATTAGAGATGTGGCACAAAAGATTGCTCACATTGGTGAAAGATGTTTGAAGCAAATATGCAGGGATCAAGGTGTGTTTGGCCTACCTAATATATTCAAGCAACATATGATACACAAATGCAGTGCTTGTCGATTTGGGAAGTAACATAGACAAAACTTTATGAAGAAAGGTTACATCCATGGTGACCTATTGGAGCTAGTCCACACAGATGTTTGGGGACCTAGCAAGGCACCATCAATTTCAGGATCCAAGTACTATGTATCTTTTATTGATGATTGAGGTAGATGGACCATCCTATATTTTATGAATCACAAGGATGAAGTATTCAATTGTTTCAAGAAATATCTTGCTCTTGTTGAAAATAAAACATGGAAAACATTAAAGAGGCTAAGGTCACATGGAGGGGGAGAATATTTCTCCCATGAGTTTGATGTCTATCTACAAGATAGAGTCATTAAAAGAGAGACCACAACGAGGTACATGTCACAACAAAATGGAGTAGCAAAGAGAAGAAATAGGACCATAGTTGAAGGTGCAAGGTCCATGCTTAATGAGAAAAAACTACCCAATTATCTATGGGTAGAGGTTGTGTCTACCACCACCTATCTCATTGATAGACTCCCATCAAAGGCATTGGATGGGATGACACCCTATGAATCTTGGAATGGAAGAAGACCTAGCCTTGATCATTGCAAGATATTTGGATGCATAGCCTATGCACATGTTCCATTAAAAATTAGAGGTGAATTGGATCCTAAGGTAGAGAAATGTGTGTTTATTGGATATTACCTAAATCAAAAAGGGTACATATTCTATAATCCAAGTACTAAAGGCCTTATTGTTAGCAGAGATGTTGTCTTTGATGAGAAAAACTATTGGTTTGAAGATGATTGTAGGAAATTCAAGCTACCTTATGACCTAGAGGAGGACTTTCCAACATTGCAAAAGATAAATGATCACCTACATGAAGATATAAGTGATTTTGATGATGATCACAAGACCAAAAAGGAACATCAAGGCATGGAATAATAACAGTAAAGAGAAGATGGAGGAGTTGAGAGATATTACAGAATCTTCTCAACAAACAATATGGAGATCAACTAGGAAAAAGAAGAAGCCAGAAAGGTATGGATTTGACACCTCTCTGGTCATTAAGCATTCAATCTAGATTGCTCAAGATATCAACTCAAAGGAGCTATCAACATTTGAAGAAGCCAATAAGAAATCAGAGTGGAGAGAAGCAATGGAGGAAGAGATAGAAGCTCTTCTAGAGAATTAGACATGGGACCTAGTTCCCAAGAAGCCATTCATGAAGACCATTGGATCTAGGTGGATCTATAAGATAAAAAAGAATTCAGATGGTTCAATAAATAGGTATAAAGCAAGGCTTGTGGCAAAAGGGTTTGCTCAAACCCAAGGCATAGATTATGAGGGACTTTCTCTCCTGTGGCAAAGATGCCAACAATCACAGTTCTCATGAGTATAACTACTTTAAGGAATTAGAACATCTATTAGATGGATTTCAAAAATGCATTCTTGAATGGTTGGATTTAAGAGGAAGTGTACATGGCACAACCTTCTAGATTTACAGATGAATCACACCGTGAGTATGTATGCAAACTCAGCAAAGCACTATATGGACTAAAGCAAGCTCTTAGAGCTTGGAATCATAGACTTGCTACATTCTTGCAGGACAAAGGATTCAAACTAAGAAAGGTTGGTTCTTCACTTTTCATTAAGAAAAGTAAATATGAAGTTATATACTTGTGTGTGTATGTAGATGACATCATCCTTACACATGATGATGCTAATGGAATCACAAAGATTAAACCCCAAATGAGAGAAGAATTCAAGATAAGTGATATTGGATTTCTCACTTATTTTATTGGATTGGAAGTGGTCTACATAGATCAAGGATATGCTTGGAAAGTTCAAAATGCAAGACACTAAGGTTGTAGGTACTCCCATGGAGGTCAATCACAAGTTAAGTGCTCATGAAGTAGAACTAATTGAAGACATTACAAGCTACCAAAGTCTAGTTGGGAGCTTGAACTATGCTACCCTAACTAGGGTGGATATTTTCTACGAAGTAAGTGTGCTTAGCCAATTCATGCACACTCCTAGGAAACCTCACATTGGTACAGCCAAAAGGATATTTATTTGAAAGGAACACTTAATGAAGTTTCAAAGGATGATAGAAGAAGCACATCAAGATACCTATCATTTGCAAGCACAAAGCTTATTTCTTGGTCTTCAAAGAAGTGACCTACTGTAGCTCTTTCCTCAACTAAAGCTGAATAGAGATGGTTAGCAAATGCAACACAAAAAGTAACGTGGATCAAGACCCTCTACATAGATTCATGGTTGGATTTTGGAACTCCATTTATATTTGGAGACAACATGAGATCACTTCATTTAGCTACTAATCTTATCTTTCATGCCAACACGAAGCATATAGAAGTCCATTATCACTTTGTTAGGGAAATGATTGCAAGTAAAGAGATACAATTATCCTATGTATCTACTCATATGAAATGTGCAAACATGATGACCAAATCATTGGATGGAAGCAAGCTTAACAGGTTTAAATCCATGATTGGATTACAAGAAATAACCAAGCATGGAAGACTCAAGGATCTTAGGCTTGAGGGGGGGCTATTGGTACATTCGGCAATGTTACAAGGAAGGAGATAAGGAAGAGACCTCACACACACACACTCTCACTCTCAAGGAGAAGCACACACATAGATTGAGGCAAGGAAGAATGATCTTCTTCTTCTTCTTCTATTACATAAAAAGGAATGTACAAGAATGACCTAAAAACAAGAATACAACAAGTGCAATATATAAAGATCAGTACATAAGGAAAAACCTAATGTCCACGAATGAGTGAGCTGGCAAGGAACAAATGTGCCATCACTCTCGGTAGATAAATCTAATGAACCTCACTAAAGTATCCCTGACATATACCGGTGTGACAACTATACATGTCAAAGAAATGAAAAACTAGTACGTGTCATCCTGGATCATCTCATGTTGAGCTTGATATCTCAACACTCCCCCTCAAGCTCAATGCCATATCCTCTAATCCAAACATCTCCCGAAACTTCTTCAACTTCTCAGCTCCAAGTGCTTTGGTGAAAATATCAGCAAGGTGCTCATCTGTTCTCACATAAACAAGATCAATATCACCTGTTAATACCTTCTCTCTAATGAAGTGATAATGTACCTTGATATGTTTTGTTCTAGCATGGAAAACAAGATTCCGTGCTAACTGTATGCTGCTAAGATTATCGCAATAAATAGTGATAGGCTTTCCCACTTCCACACCTAAATTTGCAAGTAGCATTTCTAGCCATGATGCCTCACATGCTGCCTTTGCAGCTCCTCTACACTCAGCCTCTGTACTCAACAAAGCAACAGTGGGTTGCTTCTTGTTGCTCCATGTAACACCTGCACTCCCAAGTGAGAATAGAAAACCACTAGTAGATCTTCTATCTAGAATGCTACGAGCCCAATCTGCATCGGTGTATCCATAAACCTGCAAATCTACACATAAAACAATGCATAATCCAAAGTAGCACTCACATAACGTAGAGTGCACCTCAGAGCATCCAAATGTGGCATCCTGGGAACCTCCATAAACTAACTTTCAAGTCCAATAGTATAACTTAAATCACGCCTTATAATTGTGAGATATATAAGGCTTCCTACAATTTTCCTATACATAGTAGCATTTTCCAATGCTTCACCCTATGTAGTATCCAACTTCAAATTCTCATCTAATGGCATAGAAATTGGTTTACAATCAACCATACCATAGTTTTGCAGCATATTCAAGGCATATTGCCTTTGCGACCTCCATATACCTATTTTTGTATGTATAAACTCAATGCCCAAGAAATAGCGCAGCACACCAAGATCTTTCATGTTGAATTCCTGCATAAGAAGTTGCTTTACCCCTTTGATGCTTCCTTCATTATCACCACCTACAATCAAGTCATCAACATAAATAGCCACAATAGTGATGCCATCATCAGCCTTCCTGACATATAGTGAGTGATCTGCATCACACATAGAAAACCCAATGCTAGTTAAGTAATCAGCAATCCTTGCATGCCAAGCACGAGGGGCTTGCCCATACAATGCCTTTTGCAACCTGTAAACATATTCTGGATGCTTTGAATCTTCATATCCTTGTGGTTGGTCCATATATACTTCTTCTTGTAACTCACCATGTAGGAAATCATTCTTCACATCCATCAGATGCAAAGTCCATCCTTTTGTTGTGGCTAATGCAACAAGTGTTACGATAGTAGAAATTTTACCTACAGGGCTGAATGTCTCCTCATAATCAATGCCATATGTCTCTGCATATCCTTTAGCTACCAATTGTGCTTTATACCTGCTTATGCTACCATCAGCATTATGCTTAAATTACCTTGTAAACCCATTTGCAGCCTATGGGTTTCTTTCCTTGTGGCAATGGAACCAGCTTCCATGTATCGTTTCCATAAAGTGTAGCCATCTCCTCATCCATAGCTTTTTCCCAATCTGCAATTCCAATTGCATCTTCAAAGCAAGAAGTTTCAACATCTTGTATTACCTTTGTCATGTAGGCACAATGATGAGCCATATAATTGTCATACGTCAATCGTTGCACTGAATTCCGCATCCTCCCCAATCTTCTTGGTCTTGTGTCACTTCTCCTTGTATCATCTGCATGTGCCCTTCTTACTCCTGGAGTCTTCATAGGGGGCAGTCCAAGTTCCTCATCAAGGCTCTTTTCTCAACCGCTTGAATCTCCATCAAGATCTTCAAAACCTGCACATGTTTTATGACCTGTAGAAAGCTTTTCCTTACCTTTCTTGGATGTATTTGATGAATTTTCTGGACTAAAATTTCCATGCAATCTTCCACTCCATGGATTTGAGTTGGAACTTTTGCTTGGTGATGCATCCGGTCCACTCAAAACTTGAGATTCTGCACTTGATTTTTCAGCATTTCCCTTGTCATTTGGTTCAAGATTCAGTCCTTCTTTGGCATCTGCATAGAAGCTTGACATTTCATCGAATACCACATCTTTGCTCACCTTTACCTGTCGTTTGAGTGGGTTATAACATTTATATCCCTTTTGCTCAAGGGAGTATCCTATGAAGACACACTTTTTTGCATTTGGATCAATCTTCTTCCTCATTTCATCTAGGACATGTACATATGCAATACAGCAAAAAACTTTCAGATGTGATAAGTTTGGCTTTTTACCTGTAAACTTCTCTTCAGGTGTAACTTGATGTACATCAGCAATTGGAGTTCTGTTCATGATGTATACAGTTGTATGCACGGCTTCAGCCCAATAACAATGAGGCATATTCTTCTCAGCCATCAAGGCTCTTGCTATTTTTGGAAGATGTCTATTTTTGTGTTCAGCAATGCCATTTGTTGTGGTGTGTACCTGCATGAAAACTGATGCCGAATGCCATGATTTTTTAGAAAATTGCTTAACTCATTTGACATGTATTCACCTCCTCCATTAGATCATAATGTCTAAATGTACTTCCCTGTCTGCTTTTCCACCATAACTTTAAAATTCTGGAAGTGAGTGAACACCTCGCTACTCTTTCATGAAATATACCCATACTTTGCATGTATGGTCATCGTTGAAAGTAACATAAAACCTGCAACCGCCCATAGATGTGGTCTTTGCTGGACCCCAAACATCTGTACATACTACTTCTAGTACATTCTCACTAACATGCTTGTCATGTGGAAATGATGCTCTTGACTATTTACCAAATTGACATGCTGCACATACCTTTTGCATTTTTGCAACTCTGAAATTTGGTAGTCCATGGAAAATCTCCTTTGACTGCATCAATTTCAGCCTTTGCAAGTTTGCATGTCCAATCCGTTTGTGCCACATCTCTATATCTGCAATAACTCCTCCACCTTTTGCAAACATGGCTACATTCATTTCAAGGATCTTCACATTTAAGGTGAACATCCTACCCACTTTGTTTCCTTTGGCAACCAATCGTCCATCCTGCTTGTACTCTTCTACATATAATCCATTAGCATTGAACCTAACTTGTAATCCTTGGTCAACCATGCAGAAACCAGATTCTTTGTTATATTTGGAACATGCAGCACATCAACAAGATGTTTTACCTTTCCATCCTCCATTGATAGTTCTATGTTTCCTGTATGTTCAATAGGATGTGATGTGTCATCGCCTGTTTCAACATATGCAAGAACTGACAATTTTTGCAAAGTACTAAACCATTCCACATGATTGGTCATGTGATTTGAAGCGCCTGAATCAACATACCAGACATTATCATTTGATTTTGAAACACCAACAGACATCGTATTCATCGTGTGATGTTGAACCATGAACAACTTCTCAGAATCATCTGCACTTGTGGATACATAGTTATTCTGTTGCCTTCTATTATTTTGATTCTTCAACCTGCAATCACATTCAAAGTGTCCAGGTTTACCACAATTCTAACATCCTTTACTGTCATTACCTGAATCATTTCTTTGGAAATTTCTACGGCCTCTTTGGCTCTCCCTGCCTCGAAACTGTCCTCTTCCTCTTGCATGATTCTGTTGTTGACTTTGGTCTTGGTTACTATTTCCTCTTCCACTTCCAAAACCTCTACCTCTGCCTCTTCCTCTACTAGAGTAGAATACCTGCTCAGAACTAGATTTTCCTTGGGAGTTTGAATCCTCACCAAGATTCTTTTCTTCAATAATCAGCGTAGATACCAGATCAGCAAAATTCGAAATATTTTCCTTGGTCTATATAGAAGTTCTCAACTCCTTATATGCAGCTCCTAAACCACGAAGACACACTTCCACCTTATCATCATCATCTACATTCATGCCAATAGATACAAGTGACTCACATATGCTTTTGATTTTCAAGGTGTAGTCACTTACCAACATGCTCTTCTTCTCCAATGTATGCAACTCGTTCTTGAGTTGCAATTTCCATGCCTCTGTATTGGTCTCATACAATGTGACCAAACTGTTCCAAGCCTCTTTTGGAGTCTTGGCATCCTGTATGTGTTCAATCATGCTATCCTATATGCTAACAGATAGCCAATACATTACCTTTCATGCTCCATGATTCCATTCCTCATATGCTCTTACCTGATCTGCAGTGGGATTCCTTTCTGGTAACTACGGAGCATTTTCATTCTCTCCTTCGATGTACTTCCAATAGCCTTTTCCCATTAGGAAATTTGTCATTCTGAATCTCCAAGCATGGAAGTTGTTCTTGTCCAGCTTATGGCTCATAAGCTGACTCATTCCATCTGCATTTTCATTTCTACAACAATTCACAACACCACAAAACACTACAAGCAGCACTTCTACTTGAACACTATCGCATTATGACGTGACAGTTCGATCTCAGAAAAACACAGTTTTCGTGTATCAATAGTACACGGAATCACTTGAAATTCTGGATCTGGAATATATGAGTGTTTCCAAACAAAATGCAAGTTAGAGTTTCTGAAATTGACCTAGTTTTTCTGTGGGCCCCACCTTATGGGCTCAAAACGGAGGTCAAGATGGCTCCGAAACTTTGATCTGACAAAAACTAGTGACCCTAAAGGTTTAACTTTCAAAAATATTTTGAGGTCTTCTAGCTTCATGTTGATTTTCGTAGCAAATGGAGGTTGTTTGTGAATCGCATTTCTCCATGCCTTGCTGCGTACTCCTCACAGTCGCCTTCTCAACAAGCTCTCTACAGGCACGCTGGCTCTGATACCATGTCATGAGGAAGGAGATAAGGAAGAGAGCTCACACACACACTCTCACTCTCAAGGAAAATCACACACATAGATTGAGGCAAGGAAGAATGATCTTCTTCTTCTTCTATTACATAAAAAGGAATGTACAAGAATGATCTAAAAACAAGAATACAACAAGTGCAATATATGAAGATCAGTACATAAGGAAAAACCTAATGTCCACGAATGAGTGATCTGACAAGGAACAAATGTGCCATCACTCTCGGTAGATAAATCTAATAAAGCTCACTGAAGTATCCATGATATATACTGGTGTGACCACTATACATGTAAGAGAAACAAAAAACTAGTACGTGTCATCTTGGATCATCACATGTTCAGCTTGATATCTCAAAAGGCAACCCTTGAAGCTTGAACAAATATCAAAGGCTTATCTCATATGATTCTTTGATCACTTATAGTACATGTGAACCCCTCTTGTAAAGGCATTGGAGTTTAAATCTTGATATAAAAGTAAAAGAGGTTTATTGAAGGAATCTCCTGGCATTAAGAGTTGCAAGTGACACCCATCTAGTGCTTGGAATCAAATCAATCACTATCCTAAAAGGAGGAACACTTTTAGGTGATATATTTCAAAATTCAAATTTACTTTATGACTAAAAAAGCACATGACTTTTAGTCATGGATACTATGTAGACGAGCAGGAGTCATTGAGCTTCAAGATTGTGGCTACAATAATCCCACATATGTACGAGTAAGCCTACATCATCTACCTTGTATCATACTTTCATAATCATATACATTTGTTTCATTTAGTGCAAGTCATTCTCTGTGTACTGTTGTCAGTTGCAAATTCTTCATTCGAGTGATATTGATTAATCGTGTTCTTTGCACATACTTATCATATCCTCCAACTTCTTAATATCATTTCTCATCATATACATATCCTAAATTAAAGAAATAACTTGCAATAGTGAGCTACGATCTTCATTTACCTATGTCTAAAAGTTCTAGGGTCAATTGTTATCAGTGAGTAAGCACTGAGTATTTTTCTGAGAGTAACCTAGTCCATAAATAACAAGTTTTTGGAGTCCTTCAAATTTGAAAGTTATATGTTTGCTATAAAAATTTAGGAATGTTTTTCCAAGGTACATAGTAAATCCAAATGCATATTTGGGAATCTAAAGGTGTCTACTAAGGTTCTCTAAAGCTACATTGGCAGGTGTAGAGTAGGATTTTTGCAACACCACCTCATCTTTGGAGTGTATCCAACCATCTCCACACAAGCATTGTTGTCCTAAATGTTGATACAAGCCCCACTGGCATAGGTTGGGTGATAGGACAAGATGAAAATGATGGTAGAGATGTGCTATTCGTTTTGGAGCAAAAATTATTCATGATATACAAAAGAAGTTTTCACAAATAAAAAGGGAGCTATGGGGAGTTATCACTGCTTTGAAGAGAGATAGAGAATATCTCATTGAAGCTTGTATCATTGTTGAGACTGATTGCCTACCTCTTCTAGGTATGATTATAGACTATTGTACACATGATATTCCTATGTTGAGAAGGATTTCGTCCACAAAGTTCATGAATCTAGAATTCATTCACATTGTAGGTAAGCATAATCCTTTTGCTGACACGCTACAAGAGCAAGATTTGACGAGAGAGATGAATATAATCATGTTAATGCCACTAAAGTTTTGAATGAGAATTTTCAAAATGAAAGATTTAATAGTGATGAATATGATGATGAGTGGCATAACATTGTTGAGTATTTGAGTACATTTTCATCTAATTCAAAGCTCTCTAGAAATAATTTTAGAGATATAAGAAAATGCTCTCTTGACTTCTTTTGACATAGGGTCAGATTTGGAGATATGCAAATGGGAATATTCATAAACTCAAAGAGTGGTGGGTAAGAAAGAGCTTCAAAAGAAGATAACGATAGAGATGCACAAATATATCATTATGGGTGGGGTATAAAGGATTTTTTGAAATATATGAAAAGATAAGGGAGAAATATTGGTGGCCAAAAATGTATGTTCAAGTGAGGGATTATGTTAGCACATGCAAAGAAGGACAAACGCACTCCATTGTGAATCATCATGATGCACTTTGTCGCACTTATCCATTGAATATCCATTATGAATGGGTAGTTAATTTAGTCAGCATTCCTATTAGATTGCACCAAATATGTTACATAATTCTTGCATGAGAGGACCTAGCTAACCATGTAGAAGGGAGAGCTTTACATACGAAAGCTATTGAGAATGTTTGTAAGTTTCTCCTTGAAATTTTTAGGTTTGGCCATGTCTACAAGATTGTTGCATATCATGATGAACTAGACACTAAAGAGGGTAAGTGTAGTAAATTAATTCTATGATCTAGGGGTCCGGCCAGATTAGATGAATCTGAAATCGGACACAGTTTGGTCATCCATGTGTATGATCAAAGATCTCAAGTTTAGACTTACTAGGAGGTCTTGTGCTCTTGTGAACAAGTGATCCACTTAGCTTAGTGGTTTAAGTCTTAAGGATGTGAAGGATGAGATCTTGGGCTCAATCCCCATGGGGGACATGGGGAGAGTATCTTGCCCAAAGAGATCTAGAGCCTTTTGGAAGCATCCACATGAGTTAAATTAAGTTAATTGGGACACTTGGCACACATGGAGTTACATGGATGGCTTCATCGTCTTCACTTTTGTAGAAGAACTCTGTTTAGCAATTGCAGCTTCCATTTCATGTAGGAGAGCTGGAATGGAACCACAGACCTCAACCATCATGTGCGCTCGTCTATCCAAGAATTCGTGTTTGTTTCCTTCTAAGATTTCTTTTATCAATGTTCATTTGTGTGACGTGCGTAGCCGGAAGGAGAAGCAAAAGTTGATCTATTCTTCATACGAAATATCAGGTCTTTAACCCGAGACCTTTTCTTCACGAGGCTCTCTGTTATCCATCGCATCGAGGCATGCTTATGATAGATTAAATTGTATAGTTTAATTTAGTCTTTGATCTAGCGCTACAGAAGCAGCTCACAAGCAAAAGGCCATCATATTCATGTGGTGGGATGACGGACTTGAACTCATGACATTATATTATAAGGGTACTCTGCTATCCGCCACTTCCACGCACGCTTGATGTCACTTATTGCGTATTTGTCTTATTTAAAAGGTGCCTGTTCATCATGTGCTCATAGGTGCAACTCAAACCCGCAACCTCGTCTATACGTAATATCTTTTAATAATTATACACCTGATGCGTGCATCAAAGAGATGAAAAAGATGGAAGTCTTGAAGACGTCACAGGCCCGATTTGAACCTGAACGTTGCCGTAGCACAAAATTTGTGTAAACCACAAGGATTAAAGCTTGTTCAATGGATTGTTGTGAATGTCTTTTATTGTATACGTTTCAGAGAGAAGAAAAGAACAAACTAAATAGGTGTGCAATTGTATTGATCATGGAAAATCACATAATGAAAAGGGCATGCATCATGTGACAAATGATAATTATCTTTTAATCCTAGATTGGATGGGAATTAAAACTTCAAAGAAGGAGTTTAAATTCAAGGAGGATAAAAGTAGTATCTCAAGATATTTCAAGATAACTTCAAGATCAAGGAAACACAAGACATGAAGTAAGTAACTTCCAAGATCTTCTTGAAACACTTCAAGATAAAGTGTTGTTAATTCGAAAATGTTTCATAAATTTTTGAAAAAAGTTAGACTTTGACTTTGAGTTGATCGTTTCAACTAAGGAATAGAATGACTAGGTAAAGCATCAAGTTCCTAGTGTAACTTAGTAAATTTAATCCTTTGACTCAAAGAAATGCACAAGAATTGCATTCCTAGTAAGGAGTCATAAAGATTGAATTTAGGCATAAAGTCAGTCTCAAGTGAAGCACTATTTGAGTAAACAATTCATTAATAGAACCTCACAAGGTCGACACACTGATGTTAGATACCACACTAGTATCTTGTGGATGGATGATATTTTAAATTTGCTCTTAATCTTTTTGAGAATCTAGCTTATTTCTCTTAAAGATAGAAAAAATGCTTCAATCCCTTATTGAAACAGATCTTTGAGAAGTTAAAGTCCTGAGTCATCTAGACTTTGACTCATTGCAAGTTTACGTATCTTCAAAGTTTAAATTGATTGAACAGACTTTTAGCTCTTTCTTTTCGCTTTCCGAATATTTTGGATTTGACTCAGACATGGTATCTGATTCTTTTCACAAAAGTCAAGGGTTAGTCGGTTAGAACCCAGTAACTAAATTAAACATCCTAGATAGATGTTTTGTACAAGAATCTTTTCAAACATGGTCCCAAGAACTTATAGCTCAAGTCTTTCAGAAAAGTGTCCTAACTTGGATAATTATCATTTTGAATTTGAATTGGTCAAGTTATAGTATGGTTGAACCAAAGAAAATGGTCAAATTTCTCCTACAATTTACATAGGATTTTTAAACTCATTAGGACAAAGTAGTCCTTTAGTCGGGTGAAAAATCAAGTAACTGTTGGATAGGAGTTAAACATTGTACAAACATCCAAGTTAGATGTTTGGGACAATCAAACTTCAAGTTATCCAAAACAAATTCAAGTGAATCAAGAGTTCTCAACGTCTTATTAGGGATAAGAATCCCTCCTTTGTTACAAGGTCCATGCACCAATCATGCCTAGAAATGGACTAGTAATTTGAATCCACCCAGTTCACATGTTTATGCCTAGATCACACATCGAGAAAATGTGAATTGGCCAGGGATGTTTTTAGATCTACCCTTACTATTCATTCACTACTTTTTACTTTGAGTAGTTTATCAAAGTGCAAAGCGAGAGAGTGTTTTGATTCATTTGGGCAGGGATGCCACCACAAAGATGAGACATGTTCTTCCAGTTCTAGAACATGAACATGTTCTTCCAGTATTAGAACATGAGGCTCTGGGGTTGCCTTCAGTAGATATATAGCTCTATTTTCAAGAACGAAAATATTTTACAATGGGAGAAGAATGTAATAAAGTAAGTCTATGATCTAGGGATCCGGCTAGTTCAGAGGGATCTGAAATCCGACACCATTTGGTCATCCGTGTGTATGACCAAAGTGTTGATATATTTAGGTAGAGATGTGTGTGAACAGACTAGGACCACCGGGGCACTTTTTTCCCTCTTTAGGAGGTTTTTTTTCCTCGGCTTGTATATACACCTTTTACCCTAATGAGCTACTTATCTTTGTACATTCTAGTGGTAATCCATTTAGTATTGTGTGTTGAGATCCAAACTTCTTCTTCTTCCTTGTGTTGTCTGTGTGCTTCCGTAGACATATAACTCCAATAATTGGTATCAGAGATGGTCATTGCTTCATCTAGGGCATCGTCAAACCTCTCCGGTTGCAGTTTCAGAATCGCACGAATTTTGATGAGCATACTCAGCATGTTTTTGAGATCAAAACTGCTTGGCTCTGTGTGCCAAAATCACGATCTGAGCTCGTTTCGGCCTCCGAACGCACTATCGTAGTGCTTCTGCATGTTGTTTCCTCTTTTTGTGCCAAAGGTATATACCAGTTTTGCTTTACCAATATAAGCATCTCAAAGCTCTACTATAGGTCTAGCAGAATTCTTCTACGAAATTCTATTCCTTTTTGAGATACAACCAATTTTCTCCATCAAGGTATTTTAGTCACCAGCCATGGTTGAAAGCAGTGATGTATTTCGTATGTTGGCTGCTGAGGATAAGTTGGATGGTACCAACTACCCATTGTGGGCTTATATGATGAGACATGTATTGGTTGCAAAAGGACTATGGAACATTGTGTAGGGTGTTGAAAAACCTCCTATCACACCTGCAATTGTTACAACTGTAGGTACTGAAGTTGATGCAGAAAGTGTCAAAGATGATGATATTATGCATATTCTTGTTCATGTTGCAGTTTTTGTTGCACCTACTGTAGAGAAAATTTGTTGGGATGGCAGAGATGCCTAGGCACATGCATTGATAGTTTTGTCTATCAAACGTGCTATTATTCCTTACATTCTCTCTTGCAAAACAGCTAAGGATGCTTGGGATACACTTACCACATTGTACCAAGCTAGGAATGAAGCTCGTGTTGCTTACCTCCGAAAACAATTGGAGAGTGAGCACATGAATGAAGGTGATTCGATGGACAATTTTCCAACAAAACTCAAAGACGTGAAGGAACAGTTGATTTTTATTGATGAGGTTATACCAGATAGCTTACTTGTGCAGACCAATCTGAATGGTCTTCCTGATTCATATCAAAGTTTTGCTTCTACTCTTCGGTTGATGATGAAAGGCAATCCAAATGCCTTGTCATTTGAGGTGTTAGTCTCTGTTCTATTGCAGGAAGATCAATCCAGGCAGAACAGGTCCATTATGCATGTTGCAGATCAAGCTTTGCTGGCTAGTCAGAAGGGCAAAGGAAAATGGAGCTCTTCAACTAGTAAGCAACAATCTACTAATTCTACACAATCGAAGAGGGAAGACAAAGATGAAAGGAAATCACAAAAGCAAAAATTGTTTTGCAAGTACTGTAAAGGAAATGATCATATCATAAAGAGCTGTCCAAAACTGGCTGCTAAAGAGGCAAAGAAGAAAGAGGCTCGAATGGTTGTTGCACAGGCCTCTACACCAAAAACAGAGTCTACTAATCTTGTGCGGGAAGAAGAATGGGCGTTTACTACTATTTGCAATTTTGACCCATCTTCTCATGAGCAGTGCATGTCTGCAGTAGACTCAAATGTTTGGTACTTTGATAGTGGGGTGACCAAACATATTACCTCGCAGTAGAGCTCCTTCTCTTCACTCAAGCCTACCCCTACAGGAATACTGTTACATGTGCCAACAATTCCTCTTATCCTGTTATGGGAGTTGGTAAGATCATTTTGACTACTGCTGATGGTAACTCTTTCACTTTGTTTGATGCTTTGTTTGTGCCACGGATCAAGAAAAATCTGCTATCGATTTCTGCATTACCGAAGATTGGCTTGGTTGTGAAATTTATTGATGAAAGATGTATAGTTCATGATCTGTCAAATGCTGATGTGATTATTCCTTTTGGCATTTTACGTCCTAAGTTGTATAAGCTCACAGAATATGAAAGATCTGTAAATGATTTAGCATGTGCATTACATGATTCTCAGGTGTGAGCCACTGGAAAGGAACTCCTAATTCTGCATCCTAAATTTTGTAATATACCCTGAAAAGTCGCGCGCATACTGAAAAGGCATAGCACAAAAGTTGTAACTTTTTACAAATTAATGAAAGGAGAGTCGCCTGAAGCGGTAGGTGTGTGTCGCTGGACTGTTCGTCTGGGCGAAAGCCTGCAGTGGAGTGCAGTTACCAAAATTCTGTATAATTTGAGTATCTTGTCAGTTCTGTTGATTAAGTTCAAATCAATAATTAAGCTTATTGAAGTATTAATTTAACTAATGTTCTGGTGATGCGATGAACTGCTCGAACATGTCTGGTGGTGGAGCACATTTTCGACTTAGTTCATTACTTTATGCTAAAGGATGTTGTAATACGCAGATAGATAGTAATTTCGGTTAATCATGTTAAGTCTATGAAATAGTAGACATGAAATATAAAGATATGGGAAAAATACAAACAGGGCCTCTGTTTTACAGACCCCTAACCATCCCAAGAACCCAGAGTTGAATTAACTTTAAACAGTAAAGGTTTTAACAGTGGCGCCGTCTGTGGGAAATGGAGTAGTTAGTGAAGAAGAAGGTTAAGGTTCGAAGACGAATCCTTTGATATATGCCGATAACACGCTCCGGTGAATCCTATCCCAAATATCGAAAGTGACCCACATCCCTGGGCAATTCCGAATTTTTTAGGAACACCCTCTGGTGGGGGAAGTGAAGAACAATCAAGTTCAGCTGTAGAAGGTTCAATTCAACAAGCAAGCGGTAATTTTGGTGGCAGTATGGTGTTGTGTAGAAACAATTCAGTAGAATGCAGTGGTAATCCGGTATGTTCCGGTGACAGTCCGGTATATTATGAAGAAAGTAAGTTAGTTCTTGGTGGTATCTCGGCATTGCCCGGTGATAATTTAGCATTGGCAATCGGTTTAGAGACATTCTTGGACCGGAAGGTTGGCAAAGTGACCATACGGTCCAAGCACAGCCAGGAAGCCACTCCCAAAGTCCATGCAACATGAGTAGTTCACATCAACAACAACAACAACAGCAGTAGTAGCAACAACAATAGCAACAATAGCAGCAACAACAGCAGCAACAACAACAATAACAACAGCAACATATTATTCCACCGCGTCCGGTGCCTGTTGGAGTCACGTACACAAAATTTGGAGGTTTCCCAGGAGATGATCCCGACATGCATGTGCGGACCTTTGAGATTAATTATGTAGTTCTGAATTACCCAACAGACCCTACGTATAAAGCTATTGTGTTCCAGTCAACTCTGGTTAATGAAGCTGTACGATGGCTAACTGAATACAATTTGAACCACTTTCGATAGCATGATGATGTGAAGGATGCCTTTCTGCAACGATTCCGGTTAAAGAAGAACCCAGCAGAAATTTTTGATTACTTGCAGAATAAAAGGCAAAAGCCACATCAAAATGTACAGGATTATGCCATGCTATTTCGGACTCATTTACGACAGTTACCACCAACGCATGCAAATCTACCAGACAACGTTATCACTCAGTGGTTCATCAATGGATTAAAGCCCCAATTGAAGTAGATCATGATCATACGGTGTGTGGGTGGAATGACTTTCGATGCTGTAATTTCTATGGCATTACAATTTGAAAACAAGGTGGGTGGATTCACTGAAGATTTAGAGTGTCTGAAAGCATCCAAGCAATCCAACGAGGACCCTTTGAAACAAATTTACTTTACCAAATGTAAAAATCCAGGGCGCAGCAGCTCAACATGCGCTCTGAATCAAATGTATTGTGCTATTTGCCATACAAAAGACCACACTACAGAGACTTGTTTGTATAATGCAAAGATATAGAATAGAGCAGCTGTTAATGCCATCATTCAGGAACAAGGGCAACCAGCCATCCATTATGTACCACCACAGATGAGGAATACCCGGTACCAGGGATACAGGAATTATTGAGGAGGATGGTCAACTAACTTTGGGCAAACTCGATGGAATGCGGGTACCGTAGGTGAAGGTGCATCTCTTCTACCACCTAAATGCCATTTTTGCGGTGAAATAGGACATATCCGTAGGTATTGTAAAGATGTGGACGACTACGATAAGAAGAAAAAGGAACGACAACACCCGATGGCAAATATGGTGTACATTTCAGCAGTAGACACGCAAGTAGTAGTGGTCCAAACACGTTCAGGAAAGCAATTACAGCCAGCTGCAGAGATTTTTGAACTTGGAATTCATGAACAGCACACAGTGTTTACTAAAGCAAGTAAGTGGGCAACCCACAAACAAGCTATTTTCCCTGATCCTGTTCTAGTGATGTAGCACAACATGCCGTAGACAGTACCAAAAGGCCAAAACCTAACCCAAAGAGTATCGGAATCACCATTGGACACTGTACCAAAAATAGAGAAAAGTGATCTGGTGTGGGATGTCTTATCCAAAGTGTCAATTACACTACCATTGGGACAACTATTGGCTTTAGTCTCGGGTGTACGTCAACAGTTTCAGCAATAGGTCAGCCCAGGACCATCATGTGCCCCTTCAACAGCCACAATCTTGCCGGAACTTGATCCGACAGTGGACCATACAGTACCACTGATTATGGTATGGTACAAAAACCGTAAAATCACATAAGTCTTAATTGATGGCGGATCTGATGTAAACATAGCAATAGCAGCACTTTGCAAATGGATGGGGTGGATGCAAATTGAACCTATTTAATTCTTTGTATGCATGGCTGATCAATCTCGCGTCCATCCGGTGGGCTTGGTGCGAGACATTCTAATTACTCTACAAGGGGTTGTCTTCAGAATGACCTTCGTTGTGCTGGACTTACCAGAATCTAGCCTAGACTACAATCTTCTCTTTGGACGTCCCTGGCTAAAACAAGCTAAGGTAGTGCAGGATTGGTCAATGCATGAATTAGTTTTTAAAAATAACCACTAGAAATATGTTGTTCCACTAGATGATATGAAACCTTGTGACTTACATGCACGACCATATCTAGCGGAGCCTGTACACATGTTGGATGGTCTCTCCGATGATGAAGTGAAAGCTTTTCTTATAGCCAACAAGGATCTGATGGCACTTGGCACTGTAGATCTACAAACGGTAGCTGATAACTAGAGTCCGGCAGCCTGTACGGTGGTACCACTGACCAGTGAGCACGAGTCAAGTACAGAACAAACCTTGGACGATACGATGCTCCAACAATTACTTTAGTGAGGAGACGATTTGAAGATGCCCCGGCAGTTCTACATACCGAAAGATCAACTGGTCACCTGCAATTTAGGTGATCACACCAACCCATGACCAGTAAAAATTAAGGCGGGATTCTCCGAGACCTTCGAGGCTAACTTGTTGCAGTTGCTACAAGAGTTCTCTGATGTGTTTGCATGGGATTACTAGGATATGACGGGGTTGGATCCAAGGATTTATCAACACAGGGTAGTGCTAAAACCAGATGCACGGCCTATCAAACAACCTAGTTATAGAATGAATCCTCACTATGCGGCACAAGTCAAAGCAAAACTTGATCGATTGTTGAAGGTGGGGTTATTGTCCCTATCGAGCATGCGGAGTGGATTTCTCCTATTGTCATAGTTCCTAAGAAGAATAAGCAATTATGGATATGTGTAGACTACCGGAAACTAAATGCAGCTACCATACCTGATCCATTCCCTCTGCCATTTTTGGACACAATGCCACTATGAAATAGTAGATGTGAAATATACAGATCTGGGAAAATACAAACAGGGCCCCTGTTTTACAAACCCCTAATCATCCCAAGAACCCAGAGTTGAATTAACTTTAAACAGTAAAGGTTTTAACACAGGCTATGTCAAATGTAAAGATTTGGCATGCACACTTTGGTTATCTGAATTTTACTAGTTTGCTACGCCTGCAGAAATCTGAAATGGTGTCCTCTTTGCCCAAACTTGAGGCACGTTGAAAACATGTTTGTGAAGACTGTATTTTGGGGAAAATGGAGTGTTCCTCCTTTCCAAAAGATGGTTCAGTTTGGGCTACTCAAAAATTGCAACTTGTAGATAGTGATGTCTATGGTCCTATGCAAACATCTTATTTTGGAAATTATCTTTACTTCATGACTTTCATCGATGATTTTTCCAGGCACGCATGGGTATATCCATTGAAGGAAAAGTCCGAAGTGTTCATGTGCTTCAAACAGGTTTTGGTTTTGGCTGAAAATCTGTCAGCATGTAAAATGGGCACCCTCTATTCTAATTAAGGGGGGGGGGGATATATATCTTCTGATTTTAATACAGTTGTGGCTAAACGTGGGATAAAACACCAGTGTACAATGCCGTATACACCTCAATAGAATGGAGTTGTTGAACAAAAGAACAAGTCACTCATGGAGATGGCGAGGTGTATGGTCAAGAGTTAGGCTTTACCACATAGTTTCTTGCTTGAGGCTGACATGTGTGCAACATATGTACTTAACAAGTGTCCCATTAAAGCGCTACAGTCTATCAATCCATATGAGGCTTAGAATGATCACAAGCCATCTGTTTCTCATCTGCGTGTTTTTGGTTGTTTGGCATATGCATTAGTGCCCGAACAACATCGTAGAAAATTGGATGATAAAGTAGTAAAATGTATTTTTATTGGGTATAGTTATGAAAGTAAAGGCTATCGTCTGTATCATCCACAGACTAAACACATTCTAGTTAGCCGTGATGTTGTTTTTGTGGAAGATGCTATTCAGCCATTGCATTCATGTACTAAGGTGACATTGTTAGCTCCAAAGACATGTATGATACTTTGCTGCCCCTTTTTATAGGTGGACAGTCTAGTGCTGGTCCTAATGAAGCAACTTCTCAACCTTTGCAGGTTTCATGTGATGGTGCAGATCATTCCATTTCTGATGCAGATTTACATGATGCACTTATTGATGAGAGAGCTAATATTGAGGAGGCAAAAACTATGCCAAAATGGCTGGTGCAAAACTTGTGTCATAACAAAATAGATACACCTCTATCATATCGTACTCGATCAGGATCTCATAGTGCCTCTTTTGCATCAAATTGCTATGCTATGGCTGCATCTAGTCTCTGTGATGAGACTAAGCCTGTTTTGTTTGATGAAGCACAAAATTCAAAAAATTGGATGGCTGCTATGCAATCTGAATATGATGCTATAATGAAGAATGGTACTTGGTCTTTATGTGAATTTCCTTCTGGCAAGAAGGCCATTGGCACTAAGTGGGTATACAAGCTGAAGCGTATACTTGATGGTACAGTTGACAAGTATAAGGCTAGGCTTGTTGCAAAGGGTTATGCAGAGGAAAGAGGCATTGATTTTGATGAGACCTTTGCACCTAGTTACTGAATGACTACTGTTCATAGCATCTGTGCACTTGCGGCTCATCATGGTTGGAATGTACATCACTTGGATATCAAAATAACATTTCTGAATAGTGACTTGCATAAAGAAGTGTATGTTTTTCAGCCCTTTGGCTTTGTGTAGAAAGGGCATGAGAACCACGTGTGCAGGTTAAAGAAGGCATTATATGGTTTAAAGCAAGCACCACATGCTTGGTATGAAAAGATACATGCCTATCTGATTGCACATGGTTTTGAGAATAGTCCAACTGAAAGCACCTTATATGTTAAGCGTGTTAATGATGTACTTCTGATCATTGTGGCTTATGTTGGTGAGATGTTGCTCACTGGTCCTCATTAGAGGTATATTGCTGTTTTTAAGGCTGATTTGCATGCTTCATTTGAGATGTCTGATTTGGGGCATTTGCATCACTATTTGGGCATTCAATTTATGCACATTGATGATGGAATGGCTTTGTGTCAAATGAAATATATTGACACATTATTATAGCGGTTTGGCCTTGAAGACTGTAAGCCTATTGCCACTCCTATGGAGATAGGTTTATGATTGAGTCTTTATGATGTTGAAGAGGCATTTGATGCTTTTCTCTATCAGCAGGCTCTTGGATGCTTGATTTACTTATGCGTTACTCAGCCAGATATTCACTTTGCTATCTCACAGATGAGCAAGTTTATGCATTGTCCAGGAGCCAAGCATTGGCACACAATTAAGTGCATCTTTTGCTACTTGAGTGGTACTTGGCTACTTGGGTTGTTTTATCCCAAGGGGGCATCACTATCGCCAAATTTGCATGCTTTTTTTTACTTTGATTAGGCTAGTTGCTATGACACTCTTGTGTCCACTAGTGGCTTTTTTTGCTTCATGTTTGGTAGCTCATGTATATCTTCGTTGAGCAAGAAGCAACCTATTGTGACCAGTTCTAGTTGTGAGGGTGAGTATAAGGAAGCTTTGACAGTTACTATTGAGTGTGTATGGCTCAAACGCCTTATGGCTGATTTGGGTGTTGGTGAGTCTTCCGCCACCACCATCTTCACTGACACTCAGAGCACATTAGCAGTTGTGAGGAACCCTATGTTCCATGCTCGCATTAGGCACATTGAGGTGCATTATCATTATGTCAGGGAGAGGTTCTCTGTTGGGGAGATCAGCTTGGCATATGTGCCCATGCAAGAGAGCATTGCATACCTTTTCACGAAGGCTCTGCCGAGCGAGAAGTTTGAAGCTTTCCACAAAGCTTTGGGCTTACTTCCTTTTTTGGAGTGATTTCCACATAGGTTGGCACTTCCTTATACATGAGTGCTAGCTCCTTGTTCATCGCATCACTCCCAGGGGGGATTTGTTGATATATTTAGGTAGTGATGTGTGTGAACACACTAGGACCATTGGGGCACTTTTTTCCCTCATTAGGAGGTTTTTTCCCTTGGCTTGTATATATGCCTATTGCCCTAACCGGCTACTGATCTTTGTACATTCTAGTGGTAATACATTCAGTATTGTGTGTTGAGCTCCAAGCTTCTTCTTCTTCCTTGTGATGTTCGCGTGCTTCCGCAGATGTCTAACTCCAACACAAAGATCTCGAGTTTAGACTTACTAGGAGGTCTTGTGCTCTTGTGATCAAGTGATCCACTTAGCTTAGTGGTTAAGTCTCAAGGATGTGAAGGAGGAGGTCTTGGGTTCAATCCCTGTGGGGGACATGGGGAGAGTTTTTTGCCCAAAGAGATCTAGATCCTTCTAGAAGCATCCACTTGAGTGAACTCGAGTTAACTAGGATACGACAAACATGCAGTTACATGGCTGACAGTTGGATGGTTAGTATCCACCTTCCCAAGTTGGCAGTCCCCTGAGGAGAGCTATATATAGGGGCATTTCGTTGGGAGGAGAGTCATCTCTCTTGCACGGGGTGGTCATAATCTTGCAGTAAGGACTTGTTTTGCAAGGTATGGAATTCATTTGTTTTTTATAACCGCTTACAATCTTGAAGAAAATAGTAAGATAGAGAGGGGAGAACCACCTATTGTCAAAACCATATTAAAGGTTTGTAAAGCTAAGATAAAATAATAGCCTCAATTCCTTCCTTTTTCTTTATGGGCCGATTGCATGAAATGTGATGGAACCGCTAGATTCATGCTGAATCAGTTGATGTATAGCCAAAAACCACTTTTTCCCATTGAGTCACACATTCTTTCATGGACTTCGCTATCCTGCAAAGATAATGTATGACATGAAGAATTGATTTCTTTGAGAATTAAACAAATTGTACAAGGAATAATGAATGTAGAAAACATCTGCTAGACTAAAGGAATCACATTTGAAAAATAAAATACTTTTTCACAAGACTCGTCGTTTGCATCCACATTCCATTTCTATTAATGATTGGATCTTAGTGTATTATAGTTCCTTAAATAATCACCATGATGCACATCGAAAGCTCATAAAAAGATGGTTTTGTCTCTATGTAGTCACTGATGTGCATGAAAATGCAACTTATTCACTAAAAGAAATTGATGAAACTATGCCAACGAATCCAATAGTAGGAAAAAGTGTAAAACTTTTGAAGAAACATGAGTGTGAGGACTATATTATGGATGAAAAAATGAATGATAATGCATGCGATGGTGAAAATGATGAGCTTAATGTGTTGGTTGTGTGTAGAAGTGTGAGAGACACACAAGAAGCACACACAAGGAGCACAAATGCAGTAAGACACATGGAGAAGATGGGTAGTTAGTAGATCTCTCTATTGAGGATGATCAGAATTGAAGTAAGAGCTGAATCATATCCCTAAGTACAAAGTACCACTACATATGAGTGAATCCTATATGTGGTAACATGGGAAAAAGCCTCTAACCAACACTAAAATAAAAAAGTGCCCATGTATAGGAAAAAGGTTCACATCAAAGCTACTCGAGGAAAACATGTGTAACAAACACCCCTTGTAGTGTTTCCTCAATCACAATCTATCCTCAATCACAATCTTCTGATCACTCAAGAATGAGAAAAGCGCAGAGATTGCACACGATAAGAGAAAATCTAATGTGGAAGGGTAAAAAAGATATGACTTAGAGATATAGAAATTTTGATATAATAGATGGGAATCAATGATTATAATAGCTTTGGGAAAAACCTTCTTCATGAAGCCTCTACCTCTTGACCACCCCCTATCTATCACAAGCTCGTTCGCACTTGCACTTTCAATCACACCCTCGCTCTCACTCTCACTCTCAATCACAAGGTAATTCTTTGGTTTTCGATGTCCTCCTTGTTGATGTGTAGGTCTTCTTATAGCAGAGTTGATCACCACCCAAAGAAGTGTGTGATCCTCCAAATTTAGAGAAAGTTGATTCTCTATAATCACTTTTGCAAAACCATGTGTTTGTAGTAGTGCTTTCTTTAGCAATATTTGTAAAAATTACAAGAAAACCACCAAAAAAACATATCCAAAGACATCCATAATTAGACATGACGACCCATAAGCATCAAAATCATGGATTCCAATAGATATAGAGAAGGCATCTTTTTTTTTGTGTTAGAAAATGGCACTTTTTGAAGCCTTTTATCTCAAAAATGGTGAGGAATTAGCTTAAGCATGTGGAAGACATTTTTATTCAATTTTTTGATCTACACAATAGTGTTAGAGATGATCGAGATCCAAATCCACCTCCAAGTATCACTTTTGAGCCTTGCAAGTTTAAAAATTCTAGAAAGAGAGTAAAATCAATGCATTTTCTTATAGTGAACCCTACAAGTTTAGAAATTCTAGAAAGAGAGTAAAAATCAATGCATTCTCTTACAATGAACTAAATGTAGAGCCCTTAATGAGATACTTATAACATGATTCACAAAAAGTTCATACAGACACTTTTATTCTCTTGTCCATGCTCAACCTTTCTCCCACACAAAATCTCTCCTAATTCTTTCATCTTCTTGTTCATTTTCCAATGAGAAAACATAGTACAGATAAGATCTAGAGCAAGAATATGAAACTTGTCATCCCAAAATTTTTCCCACATGCATAAAATGACTTAATTGCTCATTCTAAGAATTATCCTCACAATATAATTGAAAAGTTCAAATGAATAATTTTGCTACCAAAATGCCGATTATGATTCTTCCCCCCTTTTAGGAACTCTATCCTCAGACTTGGAAAGAAGGATAATGTGCCAAAAAATCATCTAAGTTCACCCAAGTCAAATATTCTACTGGATATGTATGCCATTTTACCAAAATCTCTGCTATAGATCTATTTCTTAGTAATATTTCCCTCCTATCTAATACTATTTTCAGGTTGAAGCTCAAAAGAACCATCATCTTTCAACCTATAGTTGTCATGCAAAACATCAGCAAAATTAGGCACATATCTTTTAAGTAAGCTAACATGAAATAGAGGATGAACATTTTGATGTTCACATAATTCCAACATATAAGAAAGAGATCCAATCGTTTTCAAAACTTTAATAGGGCCTGCGTATTGATGAGAAAGTCTGTGATCATTCCCTAGCAACAAGTTAGATCAATGAGGATTGACTTTAAGAAATACCATGTCATTTGTTTGAAATTCAACTCGTCTTCTTTTTAAATCATAAAATTTCTTTTGTCTTTTCTGAGCTTCTATTCTGTGTTGTTTAATTTTTCCAAGTTCTTCATCCATCTTATAAAGCATTTCTTTAGACACTTCTACTTTATTTGTAAAACCCAAAAACAAAGGTGGAGTCAAACAATGAAAACCATACATAGGCTCAAATTGAGTCATTTTTAAAGATGCATGCTATGCAAACTTGACTAAGGGCAAATATTCACTCCAATTATCCTACTTTTCATTCACATACATATGCAACATATCTTCAAGTACCTAATTAATGCTTTTTGTTTCCCCATATGTGTTTGCATGGAAAGCTCTATTCATACGAAGTTGAGTTCCAATCGATTCAAATGTTGCTCTCCATAAGTTTGATGTGGATCTAGAGTCTCTATGAGAAATTATGCTTTAAGGCATTCCATGAAATCCGAACATTTCTCTTACAAATAGTCTTACAACATTTAAGGTAGTATCAATATTTTTCATAAGGAAGAAATGTGCCATCTTTGTAAGTCAATGAACTACCACAAATATGGTATCATGCTTACTTCTGGTCGTAGGTAATTTAGTGATAAAGTCCATAGAAATAGACTCTCACTTCTGATTTGGAACATTCAAACATTGAATCATTCCATACATTCTCTTAAACTCAAATTTCACTTGTTGGCACTTTAAACATTCACTAAGATATTTTCTAATATCATGCTTCATACATCGCCAAAAGTAAGAATACTATGTTTTAACATAGGTCTTTGAATAACCTCGATGTGGAGGAAAAGGTGCATCATGACAATCATGCAATATTTTAACCTTTAATGGAGACTCAAAAGATATGCATAATGGAATGTTACAATACAAAGATCCATTCTGTAAATGAAACTTGTCATGTTACATCGATCCCCTGTTTGCATTCAAAAAACTCAAAATAGGTGCATAAAAAGAGTCATGTCTGAGTTCTTCTTGAGCTTCATTGAGAAAATAGAAATTTATTACAGAAAGGAGATTACATAAAGGTCTCCAACTCAATGCATTAGCAAAGTTATTTTCCTTAGTAGCCAGATACTTAATGTCAAAATCATACTCACTTAATAATTCAATCCAACACTTCTGCCTATTGTTAAGTATTGGTTGTGTGAAAATGTATTTTAGACTCTGAAGATGTGTATTCAATTCAAACTTAACACCTAAAAATAGATGTCTCCAATGTTTAAGTGGATGCACAAGAAGCATTTCTAGATCATGAATATGATAATTAAGTTCATGTTTTCTTAATTTTTTGGAATCATATGCAACCACCCTACCATCTTGTGAAAGAACACATCCTATTTGACTACCACTTGCATCACATGCAACTACAAAAGGCTTTCCCATTTCAGGTATTTTCAAAACACAATTTTCAATGACTTTTCATTTCAATGATTGAAACACTCTACACAAATCCTATATTCTTTTTAGACAACTCTATGAGGGGAGTAGCTATCTTAGAGAAATCCTTAAAATGTGCTCTTTCATATTGCACCAATCCTAGAAAACTTCTAACATCCCTTACAATTTTAGGAATTGTCCAATCAACTATTTTTTTTACTTTCTCCTCATATACATGAATCCCCTCTTTAGATATGACTCTTCCTAGATACATAGTTTATCTTTAGCAAAGAAAAACTTACTCTTCTTTCCATTCAATTTATGTTCTCTAAGAGTTTCCAAAGTCTTCCTAAGATGTACTACATGCTCATGATCATGTTTAGAGTATACAAATATATCATCAAGAATATTAGGATGAATTCATCTAGATAATCATAAAAAATATTGTTCATCAAACACATGAATGTGGGAGGAGCATTTGTTAATACAAAAGTTAAAATCGTAAACTCATTGTGTCCATATCTTGTTTGTAAGATTGTCTTTGGTATATCCTCTATTTTGATCCTAAATTGGTGATCTCCAGATCTTAAATCAATCTTAGTGAATATGGACCCTCCACTCAGTTGACCTAGTAAGTCTTCTATGTGACGAAGTGGGTACTTATTTTCAATTGTTCTTTTATTCAAGTCCCTATAGTCAATACACAATCTACAAGAGTCATCTTTCTTCTTTTGAAATAAAATAGGTGCTCCCCAAGGTGAAACACTTGATCTTATCAAGCCTTTCTTCAAAAGATCATCTAATTGATTATTAAGCTCCTTTAATTCATCTATGTTAAATTGATAGGGTGGTCTAGAATATGGTTCACTCTCCGCATACAAGTCAATGGCATGGTCAATCTGCCTAGGTTGAGGTATACTAGGCAATTCTTCTAGAAATACATTAGCATATTGTTGCTCTAGCACAATGGTAAGCACCACGTTAAGAAGCTCCACCTCCATAATGACAATCTACAGAAGAGATAGGAGTGATATGAAGATCGTGAACGGGAGATGTAGTGAGAGTGAAGGTGAGAAGCATAGAGATGCACACACACACACATATAAGAGACAAACAAGACAGAATGGAAGGTAGAAAATAGACTCTATTGCTCAAGATCACTATTACAAGCTTAAAATAGCTCAAAGCTCACATTAACCAACCTCAAAAATGAGCTCTCTAGCTCTTTTTATAGATTCTAGACTAGTTTTGACCGATTTCACATAGTGTCCGGCATAGTTCTTGACACTATTTGGAGGTGTAAAGGAGATCTAAAAATAGCCAAAATTGGTATTGCTTGTTCTACCCAAGCTCCTCAAGCTCGAGGACTCCTCTGCTTGCATAAAATGGATCTATCAATTACGAAAGTGGGTGTTTCTATGATACTTATGGTACAAAGGTGATGAAAATCACTGTTTGAGGTTTTGATCAATTAATGTAAAACATATTTCTTGGAAAAATTAGATTGCATGGCTCCCCATGACTTCTTTGTAGCCCACCTTCACATGCTTTCTCGTCATTTGTGCCTTTGGCTACTACCAACACCCCCCTCCCTCTCGGGTGTGTCATCCCCGACAGAACCTTGTTGCGAGGTCTCCGTGATATAGTTTTGTAGGAGGTCATGAGCGAGGGGTGTGCTCGGTGATGTGAATACCTCGTGAAAGATCAGCTTCAAGTTTTTCCCAGTCAATGGGCTTAGGTTCATCAAGAGGTGGAAGTTGATAGTGTGTGGAGTACACCAGTTGTTCGCAGGCAAATAATTGAAGTAGATGTTTGGGTATGCTTAAAAAAACCTCAAAAATGGTACTCCCAAAAGCCACTAGTAAACATCTCTTCAAATGTCGTCTAATAACATGCTAGTAAGTACTTGATTTGGCAGTGCCAAGCATAGCACACCCGGACTGATGGTGTAGTGCTCATATCATATGCTAAGTCGTGATTACTATTCTCAAATCTCAGGGTGTTGACATGTAGTGCTTTGATGCAGAGGAAGATCTTAAATACAATCTGCATCATATCAAATATTTTGATAGTCGTATGTGCTGCAACATCATCCATGCGGTGTAAGTGGGGGAGCAAGTGGTGAATGGCGGCCATCATATATCAGACAGTGGGGGGTCCATGGGTTGGAGTAAAGTAAGGATAATTAAGCGAGTCCTAGCACTACTTATTATGTTTAACTTTGATCATGAATGCCTTCCACGAGTAGCATCTTGGCATAGGTCCCCAACATGAGTTGTACTTCAAATGCAAGGGTGCCTTGACCCATGTATGCATCATCTCTGATATTTTTGTAGTAACTCTTGACGCCAAGTTGGTTGAGATATTTCACCATTTTGTGCTTCTGATGGCAGGTCATCAGGCTCGAATTCAGTCACATGGGATAGTTTCTTGCCCATCTCTTTTTCAATCGCCAATTGATATTCTTCCATCAGCATGAAGTACGGTTCATATTGAAGCTCATGGCCTGGGATATACCTTCAAGGGGCCAAGTGAGCGAGATAAGGTGATTTTAAGATACGTTCCTCAATCATAGCCATGGCATGTAACTGTGCTTCGACCCGTGCTGAGTGGGTCTTTCCAAGTTCTTCTACTAACTTCATCCATGTGGGTGTAGGAAGTTCAAAAGTGTCTTTGCCTTCAGCCGTGACACATCCGCCTAGGATGGGTTATGGGTCATAGGCCTCTTCATAGGTTTCCTCCACCGGGATAGAAATAGTTTCTTCATCAGTCGGGAGTTTGGGTGGGGAATCTGGCCTAGGAGGCTCGGACCAAGTAGCAATCTATGCTTTAAGATTCAATACCTGGGTGCGTAAAGAGTTGAGTTCCTCTATAATCTCTGGAGAGATGACTTTAGGAACTGGTGGTGGTTGCGGTGCAAGTGTTCGCAACAGTAGCAATTTATGGTCTTTTTGGAGCTTCTAATATGCTTCACTCATGTTTTCATAATCCTCTAAGAGTCATGCATGATCTTCTAACAATATCTCCATAGATTCAAATGCTACTACTTTAAATGGCTGGGACTCAAGGGTTCATCCGATCGATCCAAAGCTACTTCGAGATTTTCTCTATTCTCTTCCTGTAGTTTCTGGTTCTCTTTCTTAGCCGATGCGAGGTGTCGTCTTAACAATCCCATATTTCGAGTGAGAGTAGCATTTTTTATTGTTTGAGCCCATAAGAGGTTGTCAATATAAAAAATGGCTTCCTTCATCTTTTGTTCGCTTTCTAGTTTGAGGGAATGGTAGGCCTCATGCAGCTCTTGATAGTGCCCATTAAGGGAGGCAGTCTCGATGGTTAACGAGTTTAATTGTGCCTCTAAATTTGTAGTCGTTTTCTGCGGTACTTGGTAGCTGGTCCCAAGAGATGCAAATTCCTCTCTAACTTGTGTCATGCAAGAAAACATCTGGCAGAAAGCAGTGTCGATCATGGGTGACAATATGAATGGTGGAGTGAGTGAAGATGATGTGGATGTAGGTGTTGATGCAAGGGGAAGGGGAAAGGGGGGTGGGAAGGTGGATGCAGTGGTGACCATGGAGAATTACAAGGTGCCTAAATGAGGTGGTGAAATAGGTGAGACGAGTGGTGGTGCGGTGGGTGGTGAAATGTCCATGTGACTCAACATGGTGTCGAGTGCAGCAACGGTGAACAGTGGTGTGATAGTGGGTGTGTGAATGGGTGTGAATACAAGATTTACAAAGGTGGATGAATAAATTACAGATGGGGTTTCACATATTGCTTGGTGGAGAGGGGAGGATAGATGGAATATAGTGTGACGGGGAGGTGAGACTGGTGAGAAGGTCATAAGAGGGGAAAATGGGAATATAGGCCTTGGAGGGATAGGAAAAGAAGGAAAGGATGGAGTGAGAAATGGATTGGGTGGAATGGTGGGAGCTATAGGGGGAAGCTTAGGTGGAATGGGTGCGGGGAAAGTTTGGGGGGTTGAGGCAATGAGGGCTTCTGCTACAGTACTTGCTATAAACATGGAAGATCTAGGAGAGGTGGGGTGTATAGGGGAAATTGGAGGGGTGGGAGGTGAAAGAGGAGTAGGTGGGGTGGTGGGGATTTCGAGTGCGGGTGTGGGTGTTATAGTGGAAGAATGAGGCAGGGAGTCGATGACTATGGTCGCTTCTTCAAGTTAGGATTTGGTCATGGTGTTAGAGATGAGTCGAGCTTCCTTGGTATGACACAAATATTCTGCATCTGTGGGTATGTGAATATACTGGCCTAGCTTAGATAGTAATCGGATGCATCGTGGGTCAAACTTCGGTAGTCCTTTCCTCTAAAAATAATATAGTGCTTCATTGGTTCCAACAGATTTGACTAATTCCCTAAAGCCTTGAATGAAAGCTTCTTCAAAACCTCTAGTAGCGAGTTCATGCTCGAGAATTGATTGACTCTTTGCTTCAGATAGTTGTCTGCATGCCCAGACTGCTTGCATAGTGCGATATAATTTTTGGATTGCTAAGGTATAAGCGACGACTTTGAATGTGTCATCTTGATGGGTACTTGTGTCACCTTGAGCTTCGGTTTGCTTCTCTTGTTCGTCATTTTGCACATCCTCTCGAGAATTGTGGCTATCGTGACTCGCTTCATCATCACCGTCCTCATTGTCGGTTTCTGTTCTCTCATCTTCTGTGTTGGAGACTACTTGCTCTTGGGGTTGATCAAGGGGTGTGGTCGGGTAACTAGAACATTCATATTCCTTCGAGAAAAACCACCCTTTTGAAAATTGGAATTCACTACAGAAAGCATCATGCATTTCAAAATCAAAGGTGGTGTTCGTTAGATCTACCTCCAAGTTAGGTATAGGGAAAGTAAAGGCTTCCGCACCAATGATGGTGGGAAGATCTCCTACTGTAGTGGTAGGTTCCTGAATGGTGGTTGCTTGAGAAGTCACCGCACTGGTAGTACCTTCTCTGATAAGAGGTCATGAAAGGCATATATGGATGGGTTGTACAGGTGCGGGGGTTCCATTGGAGACTATTGTGGAGACAGTTGAGGTGATGGGGACTCTCGAACTTGCAAGCATGGGATAGAACCGCGCATGCGCTTGTGTGCCCATCCTTTGCTAGCTTTTCTGGCCTTCTTGGTGGTTCCTTTGAATGCTTTTAATTCTTCATTGGTCATCGTGCATTCTATGGGCAAATCATATGCCAAACACATGTAGACAATTCTAGTAAGGGTGCAACAGTCGTGGATGACGTGTTTGCATTCCCATCATTGTTGAGCTAAATACAACTGATCAATAATCCAACTGGCCAAATCTATGGTTTGGGGTCCTGTGGTGGCCAAATACAAACCAAACGAGATGCACTTTTGAGGGATGGTAAAGCAATCCTGAGCAGGGAATGCAAAATGTTGCATGCAAATCCACAATGGCTTAGAGAGTTCTGGTGTGATCATTGAAATATCTACCCAGTTCCAAACATCACCACACTTCATGGACTATGGAATAAGCCTTTTGCACTCCGACAACATGTGAGTTTGGTGGATCTTAAGCGCTCCCTGAATGAGATCTTTTTGTTCTTGTAAGGGGGGTCACTTACCAAGGATAGAAGAATGAATGTGTCAGGCAAGTCCTTGTGCTCGGAGGATATAAGTGTAGTCACTAGGTAGTAGCATCTATAGAAGTCAAGTTTCGGCAAGGGGTTACTGAAATATTCTGTAAAATCAGCTCTAGCCCAAATGTGCTTTAAATCTTCACAATTCTAGAGGTCTTCAAATTCTCTAGAGAAAAGTTGATACCTGCCCCACTTGATATTGTCAAAACCCATCATGGCATCAAAGATAAAGTTTGTGTCTGCTAAGGGTCCTGCTAAACCTTGGAACCAATGAGAATTTCTATGAACTTTTTCAGTGTATCCCATAGGAGGATCATCTATGGGCATCGGTCCTAGGAATCCCTGAAACTCTGGCAGTTGTCAGGTCAGGTAAGATTCAGCTAATAGGTTACCAAAATTGATGATTGGCCTGCTGGGCCTAAGTGCGGAGCCTTCAACTTGCATGATGACCTCAAGTGAGTGCTTTGGTGATCTACTACAAAATATTAACACATAAGTATGGAAATTAATTAGGATCCCAATAAGGTGAGACCGCAATCCCTTTCCATAACTGATGTGTAAACTGTGTAGCCGAGTGTTGCGATGTGATTTATGGAATGATTTTCAATTGCTTGTGGTGAGTTTTGCATTACAAGTGGCATTGGGTTAGTGTGGGTGAATTTGTACAAGGTTTAGTTGTGAGTGTTATAACAAGGATAGGGGTTAGTTGGGATTGGTGTTATGTTGTACAAAGGATCATGTGGTTGCTTCTGGACGCATTTCGGCATCCATTTCCCAAGAGTTGATGAGTGGGTGGTATTCTTCTGCTGAGGTACAAAGGGTGATTTTGTTGGTTGTGGTGTCAATAGGTGAAGGGATTTCAAAGGGGTATACATTACATGGCTTGAGTTTTGAGCTATAATACAAGGCTTGGTGTTGCAGAGCTAAAAAGAGCACAAAGCAGAGAAAAAGACGGGCCCCAAAATTTTTCCGATTTGGACATCACATCTTTGTATCATAACCACTCTTCTAATATATTTTCCATTGTAAATGCACTAGAGGAGTCCTCTAGATGCATCCCCACAGAAGATTAGAAGCTTACCCATGTAAAATAGTAGGAAATTAGTCTTTTAGTGAATAAAGTTCCGGTCTCTTGTGTGAAAGGACCATTTTTAGGGCACTAGTATATAAGTCAAATTGTGACTCTTTGTAAAAAACTTTTGGCCATTGTGAGAATAGAGAGCACAGAAATTCGAATTTGTGTCTTCTTCACTCTGTATCTTCTTCTCTATGAGCTTGTGTGCATGTGTATTGCTTGAGAAGAGTGTTAGGAAGTGTGGTCTATCCATGAAAGTGTTTGTTTGCTGTAGTTAAGGTGTGTTCGAAGTGTAGGAAGTGTTGAAGTGTAGGAAGGTTTTCCTGCGACTCAGTATTTTGCTCATAACTTGAAGTAGGAGTGTCAGAATTGAGTGAAAACACTGTCATTGCATGCGTCTTCTCGAGAGCTTCGAAATGCATATGCTATTTGCTATATTTAGAGTTTGGAGCTGAGAGAAAAGTCCAAACTACTGATGGCTGCTGCACCAAGTATCATGACACCATGACCGACAGTTGAAGCTTGTTTGGATTAGTCTTTGCCTTGTTTGCACTCTTTGAGTAGTTCATTTGCATTGATCATCACTTGATTGCATGTCCTCATACACTCGGCTAGGTTTGTATACTCTTCGGATTGATATTTAAAGCGTGAATCCCCACTATATGCACTTGAAGGGGATTGAGGTAAAGTCTCTTTCTCCACAAGTCCCTAAGTTGGTACTTAGGTCAATATGTTTTTTGGCGCCGTTGCCGGGGAGTGTCGAATCAAACCGAGGCATTCGTATGATGGTAAGTAGCTTTTTTGCATTGAAGCGAGAGGAGGAGTGGTGATTTTCTCTTCTTTGGTAAGTCATTTTCAGCCGCACTTACTACTTCTCATTCTTGGAGTGTGTGTAGTGAGTTGTTAGTCTAGAGAAGTGAGTGGAATGAGTAGAATAGGAGCAGTAGGAAGTTAAGCTAGATTCAATTCCTCTTTTCTCTTAGTTCTTTCAGCCTTTTAACTAGGAAAAAAATTTTCAAAAAAAAATATAAATATAAAAACGCAAAAACTTGTCTTTTGAACTTCAATTGTTGCAAAGCGAGTATCATGAGAGTTGGAGAGCAGAGATCGCGATTGTGAGCAGAGTTGTGAAGCTACATTGAGTTAGAAAGGATTGTAGAGGAGGGAAGAGTAACTATCAAGGTAAGCAAACTCAACACTTGCTCATAAACTCTCAGGAAATCAAATTTTTTAGAACAAACGATCTGCGTCAGGTATCGTTTAGGAGTTACAGGGGTTAAAAAGTGTGATTTGAATGATACAGAGAGTGAGGAGAGGGTAGAAGGCCTTGTAAAACACCTGTGTGCAATCAAAACTAAACAAAATCTAGCAAAAATTTGACAAAGGGTCAAGTATCGCTTTCTCCCGCGGTCGAGTATCGCGATACTTAGTAAGTATCGTGATCTCCTGTGGTTGAGTATCGCGATATTTCCCAGATATCGTGTATCACGTTCCAAAGATCGCGATACCTATCAAAGATCCTGTATCGTCTATCACCGATCGCGATACCTACCGTGTATCGTGTATCGTGATCTATCGATCGCGATACTTGAGAAGTATCGTGTATCGCTTTGTGGGACAAGTATCGTGTATCGTGTCTTCATAGATCGCGATACTTGTCACCGATCGTGTATCGTCTTTTTCGAAGTATCGTGTATCGTGTGGTCCAAGTATCGTTTCTCTCGAGTATCGTGATAGTCAAGTATCGTGTATTGTTTATACAGCGATCGCGATACCTATCAAAGATCGTGTATCGTGTGTCAAGTATCGTTTTAACCCAGGTATCGTGTATCGTGGTTCAAAGATCGCGATACTTGCTAAGTATCGTGTATCGTTATAGTTGAAGTATCGTGTATCGTGGGCATTCAGAGATCGTGTATCGTTTGTATTCAAGTATCGTGTATTGTTTGGATCTAAAGATCGAGTATCGTGTACTTTAGCAGTCAAGTATCATGACTTGAAAATTTCATTTTCAGTCAATTCCCAGTCAAAACTTTTCTGGAATTTTAGTCCATAGTGAAGAGTTCCAGAAGCTAGAGGTTAGCAAGGACTGACCAGAGCTGTGAAGTGGATAAACCTGAGATCCGGAAGAACCCTAGGAAGCCGAAGAAGTGTAATCTCTTCTGTAGGTAGTGTAGCCGAACCAAGTAGCCGTTCACATTATTCTGAGACCTCCAATGAGTCAGAGGGAGAAATTCCCATGGCTTCAAAGGATATGCAGAACACAGTACCCATGATTGGCATGATGTCAATCATTGAAGGGGAGTACCGGACCTCTTTGGAGTATGTAAACACCAACCAAAATGAGATCCCTATTTATTTGGATGGTCTAAACAGATCAGTGGCCAGGTTAAAGAAGGCGTCAGAGGCTTACATAGTGCCTAGGCCAGCAGTCAAGTATGTAGGAGGACTTTACATGGATAAAAGAGATATCCAATATGTTGTCACGGAACACCCGGAAAACATTAGTGAACTTGGAGAAGAAAATAATACTTCAAACTTAAATGGAGGAGGGAATGAAGAGCAAGTAACTACACCTAGAGGGAGATCTACTGTAGCTAGGATATGGAGAGGAGACCTGATTCCCCAAGATGACTCCCTAATGGATGTATACTTGATTAATGGAATGGAGTCTCTCTTGAGAGCACATTCTTCAATATGGGAAGCTGCCCCTAATCCTGTCACCATCTATGAGTTACAAGACCTTGATTTCCCCACCATCATCACATATTTGGATAAGAATCAGAGAAGATATTGGCCGTTAACAGAATTAGAGAGAGCCGAGTTGAAATATCAGAATATCCCAGTATTCCCCCCTAGGGACCAAGCCACTACTTCAAGAAATCCACTTGGAACATCCCAGAATGATTCATATCACAGTCAGGGCAAACACAACAAACACAACAAACCCAAAACCCGGTCAGACCACATATGCAGTTTGCAACGCCTGCAAATAACCCTAATTACCGACCTCAACCAACTGTTGACCCAAGTGTTAGTATATGATCAATGTCTACCCCTCATGATTGTATGCACATTTTGTAAAGCCCCCTTTATGAGGAGAAGCCAAGCGCGCATTACCCAATTGATGGGAATCCCAACTTGAATGTTGGATGAAGGTCATATTGGACCATGTAAGGTATTATAAGGAAAGGGAGTTACCAGGGTCCCCAATTGTGGAGTCCGGGGCAGCGGTGAGCAGCCCCGACTGGGGGGTCCAAGGGGGCAAGCGCGACGGTAAAGGGAATATTCCATGGAATATTCCCTGTCGGAGTCAGAAATCATTTATATTTGTTAGGTCGGTTCAACCAGTCTAAGCCATGTATGGTAATTACGCGGGCGGTGGTCGCCCACGCTCTACCGCCCATGTATAGCCGTCCATGGCAGGCCACCCATGATCCTATATATACATGACTTCTGCACTACCTAAGACATTGAGTTGAGCCAGCATACCTCTACCTTGTATCTCCCTATCTAGAGTTGTCTAGATCACCATTTAAGCTCTACCTTGAGAGCGCACGGGTGGACAACGCCATCATCTTTGTACTTGCTGCTAGTAGAAAATTGTTGAGATTCTCCTATATCTGTTATCTTCTCTGCTATTGCTCCTGTGTTATATTGCGTAACTATTGTCTTACACCAAGACATGGAATACCTGTCCCAGTTAGACCACCGGTAGCAAGAGGACCAGGCATACCCATAGGAAGACCAATTTTCCCAGTAATGCCTAGACCGCCCGAAGCAGGAAGAAGATTAAGGCCAATTCAAGTTTCCAAATGCATGAGAAACCACTATGATGGCTCTAGTGAACCTTACAATCATATAGCTGAATTCAAACAAGTAATCAGAGCCGAACAAGTAGAAGACTTCTTGATCCAATATGAGTCCTTTGGTCTTACATTGTCAGACACTACATTAGCATGGTTTCAGCCATTGGACCCTAATAATTTTCAAAACATGGAACAAGTCTATCAAGAAATGATTGAGGAATTCACTAAGTCAGGAATTAAAAACAACTCGTCATCTTTGATCCATAGCTTTAAGCAAGCCCCTACCGAATCAGTAAGATTGGCAGCAAGAAGATTCAAGCAGTATGTGGACAGATGCCCAGTAGAAGAGAGACCTACCCAAAATAAAATGGTGTCATTATTTTTGGAAGGATTGTTGAACGGATCATTAAGATCCCTGGTATACGTAAAGAGAGTTCAAACTCTGCAAGAGTGCATGAAGGAATGTATAGACCTAGAAGACAACCTAGCAGAAGATCTGAAAATACCTCAAGGTAGCTTGAAAAGTGAAGATTTGGCCAGTAGCACATCCAACCCTAAAAACAATGTAGAGGAGATAGCCGATCTGGTAGCAAAGAAGTTGAATGTTCAAGAACAAAGGAACTACCCCAGTAACCCTATAAGAGTGCCCATGCTCAGAAGATGCATGCAGTGCGGAGGTGATCATCCTTCTCACTTGTGCACTAGGGGAGTAGTCCCACCACCTGCTTATGCTTATAATAGACCCACCGTCCCAAGACCTCTACAATATTGCAGTATAGAACAAAAATATACAAATCACAACACAGAAAACTACCCTTACAATAGGCAATCAAGACCAACACAGCCATATATGAGACCTTATGGATACCCTCAGAGAGAGCAAGGAGGTGAAGCATGGAGATACCCTACCTATCAGCAGCAGGCACCAGTGCCACGACCATATGCGTATCAAGGATACACCCAACCACAACCACTACTAGGACAACAACCGCCCCATCCTCAGAACGTTGTCCCAGTCAAGATAGCTCAACCTGAAGAAAACCTAGAGAGAGCAATAGTCCCAGCCACACCATTGACTAGTAATGAACCATATGACTCATTTTATGACCATAGTCAAGGAGCATATCCCAATTATGAAAGCTCTATGATAGAATATGGACAACTATACGAACCATATGCCTATGGCATGGAAGTACCAGATAGTTCATACGGATATGAGCAGGACTATGTGTCATTAATGTACACAGCCCCTAGAGCAACCATACCACCCCGACCCATGAACAGACCGCCTGTGCCCAGAGGACCATGCTATAGATGTGGAGGTGATCACTATATCAGAGAATCATAATTAAAAACAACCAACAATTTTTTCTTTTAATTTGATCTAATTAATTTCAATTTATTTAAGATCTTATATTCACTTCAGTTTAACGGCACATTGCCAAACCCACCACCACCACAACGAGTCTGGGAAGGCTACTGCAATGATTGTGGTAAGGAACACCTTTTCAGAGATTGCCCCAAGAATCCCAACAAGGTTACATCCAACATGTAAATCAATGTGATAGAAGTAATCGAGTCATCAGGGAGCGATAAGGAATACACTGTACCACTGAAGGCGATAACAAGAGCCAAAGGTAGAGAGACCCCAGAAAAACCTAAAAAACACAATCAAAGTGACCTAGAGATGAATACACCCACACCTCAGAGAGTGGAAGACTTGGAAGAGCCTGAGAAAAGTGTTGTGAGCAAACGAACACAGAGATGGAAGAATCGTAGAGATAGGATAAAAGAAAAGAAGTTACTGCGGAAGAAGGAAAATGAGAAGAACGAACAGAATCCAAAAAAGGAACAGAAAAATGAAGAGGATAATAAGAATGGAAAGCATAAAAAAGAAGAGGTAGGATCTGTGTTAGCAGATCCCATGCGTGAAGAATTAGCCATGTGGATTCAGGCATACAAGGCACGAATAAGAGCAAGACCTACCATAGAACAACATGAAAGAGAATATCCTAGAGGTGACCTAGAGAAAGAGAGGTTGGAGATCTGTAAAAAATTAATAGAAGTTGCTCAACAGACCTTAGAAAAACCTGCATTGCCATTACCCAATACCCGGATTTCTGAAAGAGAAGTCCACGAGTGCGTCATCATTCATGACCACGAAAAACCTGAAGTAAGTAAGGCACATAATGGCAATTATTGTGAGGATAAAAGGGAAGGATCCATTGTTCCCAAAGTAGAAGGGGAATGGCCTAAAGATTTGTGGGCGAGAGTCCAAGAAGACAGATGGAAGAAAGTAGAAGGAATTGAACCACCCTTTGAAGAGATAGAAGCGGAAGAGGAAATAGAGGGTTCAATACGTGAATTAAATTCAGAAGAAATTTTACCAATGGATCCTAGTGACAAAGGAGAGGATGGAGTAAAGGATTTGCCCAGTTACACAGGAGAGTACGAACATAATTCAGAATTGTATTGCATTCCCTCAATAAGGAAAAAAGAACCGAACCCATCAGTCCAAACATCGACATCATACAACACCTTAAAAAGGTAAAAATCCCTTGCACCCTAACATTGGAAGAACTGTTGAAGATTAAACCACATTTAAAGGAGAAATTGACCAGTCAATTGGAAATCAAGACGCAGGAAAAAGAGATATCTGATGAAGTAAACACAGTGAAGATCCGAGTGGATAAGGTAGGAGATTTTAGTGAGGGAGATGAAGGAAACACTTGCCTTCCAATTACCTATAGGGGCTATACCACCAAAGCCATCTTAGATTCCAGAGCTGGTGTAGGCATTGCTACTAGAGAAATCTGGGAGAAATGAGGAAAACCAGCTTTAAGACCAACGCGTATGAAAATACAAATGGCTGACAGACACACAGAAAGACCCTTGGGATTATTGGAACGAGTAGTTTTCACCACATGCGGAGTTGAATTTGAACACACCCTATCAATATGTCAATTTGAAAGGGCGAGCAACTATGAAATGATACTTGGAAGACCTTTCATGAGACAGCTAAAGGTCGTGCAAGATTGGGGAAAGGATGCGGTATACCTACAACATGAAGGAACCACCACGAGAATAAATCTTCACACTTATACATATCAAGATGTTCCCCCCTTACAATGGAATCAAATTCATAAGGAAGAAGATGACCAGTCAATTCACAGCATAGGTTCTAGTGACCAATCTTGGATGAACGAGGACACTCGTCTATGGATATGCCAAACTGCCAAAAAGGAAGAGGATAGGAGAAAGGGATGGCAACAAAGGCAAGGAGTAGCCAGGTCTGTACAAGATCCAGCTTACATGCCCCAAGTCTTTTTAGATGAAGAGTTTGAACCTCACGTTTGGATGGAGATTTTAGCGACCCTCGATGTATGTGTGAACGAAGAAGTGATAACTATGAATGAATGCATTGACGAGGAAGGATACGACGTTAGTCTCTATGTAGTAGTCCTTCAGGAGGCTGAAGAAGGGGAAGTGATAGAGAAAGAATGGAAGGAGGACTATGAGAGCATTGAGATGGAGCCAGAACCGATGGAACTAGTGGATGAACATCAAATAAGAGGTACCACAGCCAACGAAAACAACCAGGAACCTACACAGGAAGAAGAAAGGGAGTTAGATAAAGAACCAGAAGGTGAAGAAAATAAGCCACAAGATCAGTTTGAAGTGCCAGCCCACTTCAAAAAATACGAAGTAGAAGAGAGAGAAATTGCTATTCAAATGCCTAAAAGAATAAAGCACAGCCAGGAATAGCTTATGACAATAAAGAACAAACCAAGAAGATAGTAGTAACTTTAGAGGAAGGAGAAGAACAATGTACTTTCATAGGACAAGATGTCTCAATGGAGGAAGAACGAGAGTTAATACGCCTCATAAGGGAATATCGGGATGTCTTTGCCTGGACTTATAAGGACTTGAAAGGAGTAGATCCATCTATATGTGCCCATAGAATCCCCATGACATCAGGAGCCAAACCTTCTAAACAAAGACCATATACATATAATAATGTGTACTCAGCAAAGGTAAAGAAAGAGATAGATAAATTGTTAGATGCTGGATTCATATATGAGATTGAGCACACGGAATGGGTGTCACCCTTGGTGGTTGTACCGAAAAAGAATGGGAAGTTAAGAGTGTGCATCAATTTGAAGAAAGTAAATGCTGCAACCATAAGGGATAGTTACCCATTACCCATTACGGATCATCTCTTGGAAAGAGTGGCAGGGAAGGAAGTTTATAGCTTTCTGGATGGCTTTTCAGGGTATAATCAGGTAGCCATTGCTCCTGAGGACCAACACAAAACAACGTTCGCAACTGAATGGGGAGTATACGCCTTTAGAGTCATGCCTTTTGGTTTAGCAAATGCCCCAGCCACCTTCCAAAGATTGATGTGCCATGTATTCAAAGAATTCCTAAGAAAAAGTATGGAGGTATATGTGGACGATCTTTGTACTTATTCAGCTATACCATCAGAGCACATCCCTGAACTAGAGAAGATCTTTGCCAAATGTCGACAATATCGAGTATGCCTCAACCCAGAAAAATGTGACTTCATGGTTAGACAAGGAAAAATATTAGGACACATTGTCTCTAAAAATGGAATTTCAACTGATGAAGACAAAATCAAAGTAATTCTGGATTTACCAAGGCCAAAGACTGCTAAAGAAGTTCAAGCATTTATGGGACACTGTGGATACTATCGAAGATTTATACATATGTATGCCATAATCGCTAGACCTCTCTATGCACTCTTGACTCAATTTAATTGGACCGAAGAATGTGGGAAAGCCTTTAATGAGTTAAAGAATCAATTGAGCTCAACAGCAATCCTTCGAGTACCTAATTGGAATAAGCCATTTCACATTCATGTGGATGCTTCCAAGTTTGCCATTGGTTGCATCTTAGCTCAACCTGCAGATACAGGAAATTTAGACCACCCTATAGCCTATGCCAGTAGACAATTAAATCAAGCAGAACACAATTATACCACCACTGAGAGAGAAGGCCTAGGGATGGTGTACGTAGTGAAAAAGTTCAGACATTACTTGTTGGCAAACAAATTCAAATTCTTCATTGATCATCAAGTCCTACTGTACTTAGTTAATAAACCTTGCAGTACAGGAAGACTAGTACGATGGTTTTTATTGCTAATGGAATTTGATTTTGAGGTAGTAGTCAAGAAAGGAAATACCCACATAAGAGCAGATCACTTATCAAGAATGACCCATGGAGAACCACTCATAGGAGTACCAGATGATCTGCCAGATACGTACCTTTTTAACCTGGAAGTATGTCCCCAATGGGCAGAAAAGTTGATCCCTATACTCACGCATGGACCGAAAGATGGGATCACACCAAACCGAACCCAGGACCTTTGGAAGACTAAAAACCTTCATATCATTGCCGGAAGTTTGTATCACCAAGATTCAAGTGGATTACTAATGAGATGCGTAGAAGAAGAGGAACAGGAGATGTGGCTTCAGAAAGCACATGTAAATCAATGGAAAACTCATTTGAATGCAAACGGAACATGGCAAACCCTGAGGAGATTAGTCATATATTGGCCAACCATGCAGAGGGATGCGCATAACTATGTATCAGCATGCCAAACCTGTCAAGAACAGAATCCAGATGAGAACTCCACTCTATGCTACTCCACAGTAGCACCAAGATGGAGCATGCCTTTGGTGAAATTCTTAAATACCCAAGAATACCCAGAAGGAGCCACTTCAGCAAGGAAACGTGCACTTTTAGAACAGAGCAAGGATTATGCCATTATAGGGAAACAACTTTTCAAGCGAGGGAGAGATAATCAATTACGCTTGTGCATTCATGAAGACGAATATCTTTCTGTTTTAGAGATGGCACATACACGAGCTGCAGGAGGGCACTTCTCTGCAGATAAAACAGCAAAAATGATCCTCTTTGCTGGAATGTGGTGGCCAACTCTACATCAAGATGCCTTAACATATGTGCAACGATGTGATACTTGTCAACGAACAAAATATCCAATTAGGAGAGATGAGATGCCTCTGAGACCCATGATGAGTGCTAGAGCTTTCACCAAATGGGGAATAGACTTCATAGGACCTATTAGCCCACCAGCGAAAGGATCCCATGCTGAATATATAATTGTAGCTACAGACTATCTGACCAAATGGGTAGAAGCCAAAGCAACCAAGAAAAATGACGCAAGAACTACGGCCAAATTTCTCTTTGAGAACATCTTCACTAGATTTGGATTACCAATAGAAATTGTGAGTGATAGAGGTACGCACTTTGTGAATGAAGTTATAGAAGCTTTACTGAAAGGATACGAGAAGAAGCGAGACAGGAAGCACTAGAACGAATTAAGAAACGGAAAGAGTGGATGAGAGAGCGAGATGAGAGATATCGACTAGGAGAAGAACTCATCCCAATGGCTAATTTTAGAGCCACTAAAAACCTAGGTTCACAAAGAACGCAACCATATTTAAATTTGGGAGCAGGTAAAACGGAGTACCACTTGGTGGATGCTCTCATTGACACAGGAGCTGCCATAAGCTGTATCAAACTTTCTTTGACCCAGAAACTCAAGGAGGAATTACGTCCATCAATGGCACAGTTGATAGGAATAGGAGGAACAATTACTCAATGCATAGGTGAGATCACCTTACCTCTGCATCTCGGCAACAACACTATGGAACAAAAGCTATTAGTGTGTCAGGATCAGGATTTACTCGAAGATGTAGTGTTAGGTCAAGACTGGATTTACGAATATGAGGTGACCATTCAATTGGCTTTAGGATACATCTCAGCCAGGATAGGACATCGTGAGGTATTCAGTTTGCTAGACAAACGACCAATCAAAGCTGCTAGTATAGAGTCAAAAGTTCATCCCAATGAACAAAGTCATGAGTGTATGTTCAATGGCACTATAGAAGCCCCTTTCTCAAGTACTTCGTGTGAGGACACATTGAATTCTGCTTGCATACCATCTTCTAGTCTAGCAAGTCACAAGAGTGTCAATCAATCTGAAGCCAAACTCAGTGAAGCACCATGCACAAGAGAGTCTAGTCCTCTGAGTAATTCAAAATCTGTACCTATTAAAATATACCCTATTCCGTACACTCAACAAGCTTGGATAAGGAAAGATCAAGCGAAGGAATATCTTCGACGACAGAAGCACTATCGATATCGGAGCAACCAATCAAATAACAAAGCAAATCATTTTGAGCACCAAAGTCAACAACGAAGTGTTACAATATGGATTCCAAAGAAAGTAGTAGCCGCTCAACCGGATCGATCGCAAATATGGATTCCTAAATCATGTGCGCCAAAGAAGCTAAACCGAAACAATGAACCTCAGCATAAGAAGAACCAACATGGCCTAAGGGCAAAACAACCAAAGAGGACTAGCTACAGGGAAATAAAGGAGTCTGCAGTCGCTACGCAAGCCAATCTGAGATTCAAAAATCAGATAGAGCAAACATACCACAAGAGAAGAACCACATTCATCAAAAAGGTGGAGAATACACTACATGCCAACAGAATGAAGCAGATTTGGTTGCTGAAAGACAAAACAAACTTCATGCATCATCTAACTACTTCGAGTTGCACACATGTGGAGTTATCAGTACCCAAAGTATGCATGATAGGGCCACATTACAAGGCCAAGCATTTGGCACATCTTTCTTCTATTTCAGGATAGTCGAGCACATTTTCCTCTTGGGAAATAGGAGAGCACTTGTACATACATTAAGAAAATTACTCAAAAAATAATAACCGCTTCGGCTACGACCTAACTTTTCTGTTTTCCTTTTCAGATGAAAATATAAAAATATCTAAAAATGTGAAAAAATCCAGGTATTACCTTTCTCACACCCACGGGAAAGGGACGACACCACTCACTCGGAGCAATATAAAGCTTATGACAAACAAATGAAGAAGGATTCCTGAAAAGATATGGCCAGTAATTCATACTCTATATTGAGTGCAGATGGCATCTACCAATTCCGAAGCTACGCAAGAAGAAGAGGTACAACTTCTTCCACTAGAATCAATCACTAAAGCAAGAGGACATTGGTTTCGGGAGGACCAACCAGTGTGAGACCTCATTTTCATGGCCACTATCAAGATCATGGATAGGGATCACTATTTCCCTATCATGTCGCAAGAGTTCAAAACAATAATACAGGGATTACCGCATATTGAAGAAGTATGGACACAGGCAGGCCTAGAAGCATTCCTCAAATTGCCAATTTATCTACCAGATTTTCAAAGGTGTACACAAGTGATGAATACCATGCAGCCTGCAGCAACAAAAATACCAGTGCCAGAAGCGCGCGTATTGGATAAAGTAGGGACATGGAAAACTATTCAATTTACACATGAACTAATCAACAAAGCCTTTGGATGGAATCAAGACGGAATCACTAATGTTAAAGAAGAATGCCATGATCCTAAAAAGAGGTCATTTTTAGATATAAACATGACTGATATTGAAGAGGCTGTTCGTCTGGTGCACCAACATTCCTGTTTCCCAAGTATGCACAGATACACTGCACCACAAAAGATCGTAGTACAACTACAATCACATGCCATGAGACAAATTGGAAACAAAGTGAATCTGATTGGTTATGTCCAATAAAGACTATTTGAAGCCCAAAAGAAATGGGGCCAGAAGAAGTTCTTAAATGGCATTTCTGCCTTGACATTACTCATATATGAGGCTCTCGAGATGAAGAATTGCCTACGTGAGATGCCGACATCAGAAGGGCTAGCCCGATATGCTAAATCCGCGACAATCCCCAAGAAAAAGAAGATAGCGATGGTTATGGAAGAGGCAGGAACCAGCTCACAAAAACCCATGAGGGGTACGAAGCGCCTACGAGAGGAGGAAGCTCAAGCTACACCTCAATCAAAGAGGACACATCTATTACCTAAGATCACGACGGCTCAAATGCCTATTACAAAGAGAGATCTTTCTGCTGCCCTCGAAGAGACACATCAGTACATGCAAGGGCAGGTAAATCTAAATATTCAAGGTCATCATTACAGACAGGCAAGTCAAGAGAAACAACAACGGAGTACAGAGAAGACACCAAAACAATCAGGGAGATACAAAGAACTGGGCATAGATGATTCTAGTTCCAATACAGAATCTAGTCCTAAAAAAGACACTCTGGACACTGACATAGGGACAGAAACTCAAGAAGAAGAATGGAATGAGATCAATCAAGTTGAAGTGACGCCGGACAACCACGAAGAAAAGGAAAAGAGCGTAGAAGATTCTAATAAACCTGAGCATGTCATTCAATTGAATGATACTACAAAGATAAGCATCAAGGAAGCTCCAACCAGTGTTACATATGTAAAACCACCTATCAAAGAGGAAATCCAAACTCCAGTGAACACGGACTCGGAGCTACTACAAAATAAAGAACAAATTGTGATTGAGGTACCAGATGATACACCTCAAGGAAATAAAGAAAACATGGTGACTGAGCCAAGGATCCAGCTTCAGATTAGGTAGCCTCATGACACTACATTACATGTGGCACAAGGCAAAGATGTCACAACCGGCGAAGAACCGAGTATCCCAAATACATGGCTCAATGTGGATGTTACTCAGCTGAAACCTGTAGTAAAACAAATGATTCAAACGGCCATGGATACGCAACAACAAATGATGGACATAGATGCAGACTATGATAGAGCCATGCGAGAAAAGAATCAATTCCAGATAATGAGCGAACAATTGTCATCGCAATTAATCTAGGCTCAAAAAGAGATGGCAGTCAAAAACACGGAGATGCTGGAAGTCAAAATGCAATATGACACATTAATCACTCAGCATCACCAACTACAAGCACAGCTCGCAGATTTACAGAGATTATATGATGCAAGCGAAGCCGACAAAGAAAGAATGAAAGCTAGAAACACATTACTTGAGACACAGCTAAAGTTGTATATGGAAGAAAATGACACCTTGCGAAGTAGAAATAAAGAATTGATGAAATCATTATTATATGATCAACCTATTGAACAACAGGAATCATCCGAAACTAAAGAAAAAGAATTAAGAGATCAGATAGCACTACATGCAGATTTGCTGAGACAAGAGTGCGCAATGAGAGAAGAATCGGAACGGAAGTACAGTCAAGAAGTAAACGAACTAAAAAAGCAGTTGAATACAGCACATGGAAAACTTGCAGCAAGCTACAGTGAAAACATGGACAATGTCGCTGAAATTGGTAATGAATTGCTTGCAGCAAAGGAAGCACTCAGCAGAGCCATGCAAGAAAACAAAGAGAAAACTGAACGTATAAAGCAATTAGAATTTCAAATCAATCAGAACGTAGTGATCGGGACACCAGTAGTGCCAGCTAAGGAAAATCCTACTGATAAGGTAGAGGTACGTCCTCTATCTCACCCGATTTATAATTCTCCAATACATGAGAAGATGGCGGATATACATGATGATCATCCAATGCCATACACTGCAGAAATAAGTCAGAAGGAACGGGCACTAGTGGTGTCTCGATTGACGGAAAATTTTGAAAATGAAGTCATTAAAGTAATGAAAGAAGCCAAGATCAAAGGCGAAGACTTGGAAAAGATCATGAAGCCTTTGAACATTCCGTACGGACTATTGAAAGAGAAAACGAGACGATATATAAAGAAGATTACCCAAAAAAGTCCAGATGAGCAGCTAAATTTTAAACAAGACACATTCACATACAGTCAAGAAGAATTCGAAGCTGCACAACCTATTTGGCGAAGAAAAGTTTTGGAGAAACATCCCACACTACGGGTGCATTGGCAAGCAGCACCATATTTATTACAGGTAAACCCTTCATTTTGTCATATACCACGCAGAAGGGAGATTAGAGAATTTTTGGACCTGCAAAGAAATGGCGCTATTTTGGTTGCAGAATTATGCGAATGTGCCTGACTTAACTGTCAAAATGACCAATAGGCACGGAAATCTTTATTTTTGATCTATCGGTTATGCCTAGTCGACCAACAATAATGGCGTATTATTCCAGATTGATGTTCTTGCCAAGTGTATATATGCAAACTTTTGAAGAAGCGTTCTTTACAAGATTTTTTGAAATCGATTCAGAAATCTTTTTGAAGATGTCGTCAAATTTAAATGCCAAATTAGTGGCATACGAACTTATCTTCTTCGCAGATCATAGACAGCCACCCAATGACAGTGTGAAGGCAGAACAATGGAAACAACTAATGATACGTGAAGCCAATCTGCTAAATGATACAGAACAAAAAATATATAGAACATATGCCCGTCGTTTGTCAAAGCCTGTCGGGGACGACAGAGTCCAAGAGGGGGGCAGTGTTGAGGGAGAATCAAGTAAAAGGAAGAAAAGAAGAAGACAACGAAACAAGCAGCTTCACTAAAAAGAAATATCTGAAGATATACTCTACAAGAAGCCCCGCAGGGGTGCAACACCCATCTCTGCACAGAGCCCCGCAGGGGCACACACACCAAGGAAAGGACGCAGCCCACTAGGGTGCTTCAACCTCTTGATCTTTGGCAGGTCCAGATCGAAGACTGAAGCACCACATCCTCAGACCTTCCACTGGTGGCGTGCGTGGCAACCCGACTTAACACAGCAACCTAGAATTAATGAGGTTATAGGTGAATTAGACTACGAATATCAGGTAGTCAGTCAAACTCCAAGGGTTGCGAGCGTACAAAAGAAAAGAACAAGCAAAACAAATGTATCAGGCCCAGAGGATGTAAAACAAGAATTAAGAAGAGGCCGTCAAAACTGAACACCTATTTTATAAACAGGTAAAACTGAGCAAGGGTTGTGTGCAGAAAAAGAAAGTGAATAACACAGCAAGGTCCGATGTGTGCAACCAGGACAAATCAGAGGACCACAAAAACATAATGCAAGACTGATGAACAGGCAAAAGTGACCAAAAAATGCATGCGGACAACAAACTGAAGACAAGAAGTCAAGCCTGTCAAGGGAGGACAGAGACGAAGAGGGGGAGAGTGTTGTAGAGCTAAAAAGAGCACAAAGCAGAGAAAAAGACAGGCCCCAAAATTTTTCCGATTTGAACATCATATCTTTGTATCATAACCACTCTTCTAATATATTTTCCATTGTAAATGCACTAGAGGAGTCCTCTAGATGCATCCCCACAGAAGATTAGAAGCTTACCCATGTAAAATAGTAGGAAATTAGTCTTTTAGTGAATAAAGTGCCGGTCTCTTGTGTGAAAGGACCATTTTTAGAGCGCTAGTATATAAGTCAAATTGTGACTCTTTGTAAAGACTTTTGGCCATTGTGAGAATAGAGAGCACAGAAATTCGAATTTGTGTCTTCTTCACTCTGTATCTTCTTCTCTATGAGCTTGTGTGCATGTGTATTGCTTGCGAAGAGTGTTAGGAAGTGTGGTCTATCCATGAAAGTGTTTGTTTGCTGTAGTTAAGGTGTGTTCGAAGTGTAGGAAGTGTTGAAGTGTAGGAAAGTTTTCCCGCGACTCAGTATTTTGCTCATAACTTGAAGTAGGAGTGTCAGAATTGAGTGAAAACACTGTCATTGGATGCGTCCTCTCGAGAGCTTCGAAATGCATATGCTATTTGCTATATTTAGAGTTTGGAGCTGAGAGAAAAGTCCAAATTACTGATGGCTGCTGCACCAAGTATCGTGACACCATGACCGACAGTTGAAGCTTGTTTGGATTAGTCTTTGCCTTGTTTGCACTCTTTGAGTAGTTCATTTGCATTGATCATCACTTGATTGCGTGTCCTCATACACTCGGCTAGGTTTGTATACTCTTCGGATTGATATTTAAAGTGTGAATCCCCACTATATGCACTTGAAGGGGATTGAGGTATAGTCTCTTTCTCCACAAGTCCCTAAGTTGGTACTTAGGTCAACACTTGGGTACCCAGATTTGCGTGGGTGTGGGTCGATTCGTGAGGTACTTCTTGGCAATCCAAATCTGTCGAATCTTCGTCGATGTAGAAGAAGGTCAAGTAGATGTTGGATGTTGACTCGGATTCTGCGTTGACTTCTTCGTATCGTTGTCTGTGTTGTTGGAAACTGTTGGCACTTGTTGTTCTTTTGGCACCCATATTTGTCTCGTACCACTTGCATTGTGATGATGATACTGCTGCCTTCTTTGAGTCATTTGGTATGGTCATCAATTTGGATTCCTAAGTTGAGGTTGACTCCTTTGTGGTTGAGGGTGAGAGGTCTGGTTGAAACTTTGCTTTGGAAAAGAAGGGGGGTCCAACAATTCAGAAACTTGCCCATTAGGAAGTGAGGCATTCTCTACCATAGTTCTAGGCCAGTTCACAGTAAGTGTGGAGGATGGGACACCGGACGCTATTGTCCCCATTTGTTTGCTGATGCAATCCACTTGACCACTCATGTAACCCACCTGACCACTGATGGTCCCCATTTGTCCACTAATGGAAGACCAGGGGAAGATCTCCTGACACCCTCTTGTCTGGAAACTATCCATCACCAAGCTCTCATGGGATGACTTTGGAGGGAGCATGCTTAACCAATGGATTTGTTCGAAGATCTTTTATTCCTCTGTCACAATCATTTCATAGGGGCGTGGGTTACGTATCTCAGGTCGAGTGTTGTTACGGAAGTCAAGCACTATCACTTGTTGCTGATCTAAGGTTCCAATTTGCAAGGAGCCTTGTCTAAGATTTAGGTCCACTGAGTGAACGTATAGCTAATCTTGGCCAAGGATTAGGGGTTCTATCAGGTCGTCGTCATGGCACACTAGAAGCTTCACTGTCATGGCCACTTCGTGTATGACGATAGGAAGGTCCACCTCACCCATGCAAGGGGTTTCCATGCCTCCTAGCCTTATGAGGTATGCCTCAATTGGCCGCATAATTTCTATTTCTAAGTCCTTATAATGGGACCATCTAATGGCACTCGTTGTAGCACTTGAATCAATTAAAGCCCTGAGCTCATGGCAAGAGTTGCCACATTCTATCATGACTTTAATGAATGGTCTCCTATCCACTATTCTAGGATGAGCCATTGACTTTGCTTGACACATGGCCATGGGGTATCTGGTTTTTTTTCCAAATGGTTATAATGTTCTCCCTAGTCCTTGTCTTCTTAGCTTCATGTGCTTAATGTGTTCTAGAGCTTCTACCTAAGCTTCCGCACGTATTCTCTTTTCTTCCTCCTTACGCTTCTTTGCCAACGTGAGTCGTCTAAGCATATCCTTAGTAAGAGGTTCTTGATAAAGATAGACTCTACAACCACTAATGTAATTAGGCATTATTTCTCCTTTTAGGTTGGCTAATTATACCGCTCCTCTTGTTGAGAGTTTGTTAATGATCATAGGTCCATATCCTTGCTTCTCTAATTTTTGTGCATGTTGTTTCAGCGTATACACCAGGACTAAATCACCTTCCTTTAAGCCTTTGTCTTTCACATGTGCATCAAAATAGGCTTTATGTCACCTCTTTGCTGCATATATATGGGATGCTGCTTTCAGCCTGGTTTCTCCTAACCGTTCCAAGTCCATTATCCTTGATGATAATTCATGGCCGGTCCACTAATGCTCTTGTACAACCTTAAGGGTGGGTATCAAAAAGTCCAAAGGAAGCATAGAGTTTGACCAAAAACCATCTGAAAGGAAGTTGCATTGAGTACGGTCTTGTAGGCCACTTGATATGCCCAAACAACGTGGTGCAACTGTTTGTCCCAATTTGAACGTTTGTTGTTCACGAGTTTCATTAGTACGTTATAAAGGATCTTGTTAGTACTTTTTGCTTGACCATTGGAGGATGATATGGTGCAGATTTCTTGTGAATTAACATAAAATCCTATAACAAATATTCAATGACCCGGTTTAGAAAGTGAGTTCCTTGATCGCTCACTAACTCTATAGGCAGTCCATATCTTGTAAAAGCATTTTCAAATAAGAATTTTGCTATCGTGTGTGCATCATTCTTTTTTTTGGCCTTAACCTCTACCCATTTGGTAAGATAATCTATCGATACTATGATGTATTCATCGTGAGTACCTTTTGTTGGGGGGGTTAATGGGTCCTACAAAATCTATGCCCCACTTGGAAAATGCACGTCCTCCCATCATGGGTTTCAATGGCATTTCACTCTACAAGTAGAAAATTGAGTTCTTTGGCACACCACATCTCTTAAAATAGGTATGTGCATCCATGTGAAGAGTGGGCTACCAGAGTCCTATAAATAGTACGGATTTGATTATCCGATCGGGGTCAAAATGACCTCCTGCAACACCTTGGTGTGCAGCCTCTAATATGCTCAAATAATCGCTTTCATGAACACACTGTCTTAGATATCCATCTCTTCCTCTTTTGTATAGGTTTTCTCCAATAAGTGAGTAGTCTTGAGCTTCCTGCTCTAGACTTCGTTGTCTTGCTAAAGTTATTCCTTGAGGGAATGTTTTCATCCTCAAGTATGTCACGAAAGGTTCACTTCATTCTGGTGTGAGAGACATATCATATAATGTGACATGTTCTACCGGTGGTCTTTCACGACAGACAAGACATTTTTTACACAACTTATAGACATCTGCTTCTAGAGAATGCCAATATACTCCTAGTCTATGCAGAGTCTACAGTGTACGATGTTTTGAATGATGTTTCTTTAATGCACCTACATGTGCTAATTCCAACCAATTCACGTATTCTGATTTGTCTACACAACAAGCAAGAATTTTCTGATTATTGTGTTTATATATACTTCCTGCTATTATTTGATATCTTTGTGACTTGGTGATTTCTCCTTCTTTTAGCCTTATCCTAGGATTCTGAGAATAGGCACGATAGGCTTAGCCCAATGAGGTACTATTTTGAGATTGAATAGGTAAGCATCTGGAGATTCATCTACTATTCCTTGAGGAGCTTCTCCCGTGGTTAATCTTGAGAGATGGTCAGCTCTAAGGTGGGTCTTTCCTTTCCTAACTACTACTTCAAAGTCGTACTCCATGAGTAATAGAAACCATCGTATCAGTCATCCAGTATTACAAGGCTTATTGACTAAGTATAGCAATGTCTGATTATCCGTGAAGAACTTGAACTTATTTGCCAATAAATAATGCCTGAATTTCTTTACGGCATTGTCGAGAAGGAGTCATGTGATGGGAAGAGCTGGCGTGGGGTTGGATCAAGCCCCTGTGTGCGTCATTCCCACATCCGGTGAGCGGCGTTTGCGCGCTGGGCACCTCACCCTCATCTGGTATGACGATCCTCGTAGGTCCCTACCCCCCGACCGTAGGCATCGGGAAAGGAAAACTCCAAATACCATGCTAAAATACGGAAGTTGCCGGATCGATGTGCAGACAAAGCTCAATGATACAATGTAAATGTAGCTGAGGTCGTCGAATAAAATCTGAATGATACAATGACGCCCGCAATAGTGCGGGTCGATGATACAAAAATTTGCTACAGTGCAGATGGGCGAATACAAGTATGTTGCTGCTACAGTGCGGGTCGGCCGAATATGTCATAGACCTCCTGCTACAGTGCAAGAAATCACCCTCGAGTCTCGGCAAACTTCAGAACTTTTCTTTTCTTTGATCTTTAGTCCAAGCTTTTTTCTTTTTGAGGTCTTCTCTTTACTTCATAAATCCATAGTAGCCTCCAATCACGCAGTAATCCTGGAAAGAAGAACCACGGATACCTCCATGGGGGTACTCTTTACTTCAGTCTTCAATCACTTTCTTCACTTCATATAATCAGAAACCACCTAGACCTGAAAAGAAGATCCATAAGCAAGACCCATAGGGAGGGGCCAAAAAAAATCATTTTAATACATTGGAGATGCATGAGGAGACACTTATAATACTTAAGTTCCAGATTAATTTTGTTCCTATTACTTAAATGAGTGAGATGATGATCACAATCATTTTCCCAATTTTCTAACTATGGATATAAAGATATTTCGATCATGTTTGAAATAAAAAAACATTCTTATTTTCACAAGGGGGATGGAAAATTATGCTTTTCGATGTTTAGAGGGAGGGGCTTTGCACTTGAATTCCTAATGGGAATGTTTATGACTTCCTTCACGTCAGTGTATATTCCCAAAAGACAAGTCATATTATTTTAATTTTCACGATTTTATTTAGTTTCTCTTTGCCTAGGCCAATTCTGCCCACTATTCTCCATAATTATCACCTTTTTCTCATCTCTCGACCCTTATGTAGTTGATTTTTCTCGTTTTCATGAATATTGATAACACCAATTTATTTGCTAAATTTTTGTGAGTTCTATCTATTACGGGCCATTGATCTCATCGGCTTACCCTCTTTCTCTCTTTTTGTCCCTCATCTTTCTTTCTGAATCTACCATCACCTTCATCATCTATCTCTAACCGACTTTCCCCCCCTCTCTCTCTCTCTTCACATGTTTCTGGAGCACTGTCTCCTATCTGCTTTGCTTCTCTCTCTCTCTCTCTCTCTATGCGTTGTGTGCATCTTTGCCCACTCCGTGATTTCCTCTGTCGCCATTTGCACACCTATGAACACGGTTCTGTCTCTCCAGCAATGCATCACCGCCTCTCTACCACCAAGATCGCTTCTATAGCCACCGGCATCCCTTGATCTGCCTCCACGCACTCCCAATGCAACCGACCTCTAGAGCCATGTGTACACCGCCCTCTGGGCATTTCTCTCTATGATCGGGAATTCGGAATCATCTGCACGCTATCGCCTCCAGAATCTCTCTCTTTCTCTCTCTCTCTCCGTATCTTTCTGCCAAGCATGCAGCGCCACAACAAGACTGTGCAGGAATCTCTCTCTCTCCTCTCTCTCCGTCTGTTGGCCACCTGTCATGCCACGAGGCTCTTTCTTCTCCCTGCCAATTTGGACAACCACTTGCGCATGTATCTCTCTCTCTCTCTCTCTCTCTCTCTCTCCTCAAACCTCCGTTGTATAGTGCAGTCATCACCTGATTTTCTCTCTCTAAGTCGCTGCCGCTGCCATTTCTCCTTCTGTATGCGCAGAGGCTGACAATATATCTCTACGTATTCTTTGCCGCTGACTCACGTGCATATCTATCATCCTCCAGATCTGTACTGCCATTGGCTCCCTCTCTCCTTCTCTTATGCCAATTGCACAGCGCCGTCCCTCACATCCTCTTATCCAGCTCTCTCTCAGACACGTAGCCAGCAAGCCCCTCTCTCTCTATGACGTGGATGGTAGTGCAATCCATGCGAACCAGCGATACAGCCGGAAGCATACCTCTCTCACTAAGGCCGTTTCTCTTGCACGCGTCCATCTACACTCGTCTGCAGCTTGCAATCTCCCTGTAGAGGATCCCTTTTCCTTTCTCTACTACAAAAAGTATGCTTACGAGTAATTGTCTATGCCTGCAAGGAAATATAGAGAAATATAGAGAAAGTGCTTCATTGTGTGTTTTGTGTGTTTGCCTTCTTGAAGTAGATATCGCATAAGCTCGGTATCACTACTAGACCCTATATGCTTTCTACAGATCAAATGACTTGCAGACGCAACAGAATGGCAATAACAACCTTATTATCATGCAAACATAATCCCAAGATGTCTTTCACACATCCAAACGGCTATGGCAATAGAAATGCCCCTTAAAGAATCAAAATCTCTCTTTCTCCCTCTCTTTTTCTCTCTCATGGGCATGATAATGGAGAGCATGAGCAAGAACATAGAGATCACAAATGAACATAAATGGACAAGGAGCATACCTGGAACGAAGATCCATAAGCAAGACCCACGAGGAAGAACAAATGAGGCTTGGCCCCCTATTTATAGGTTCCCTGCCTCCTACTAGGGCTTCTAGAATCTTCTAACCTCCTCAGATAACTTTCTATTTCTGGAGCCATCTTGCGTGTTCATTTACTATTCTCGAAAAATCACACCCTTTATTTCTATTTTTTAATTTTCCTAGACTAAGGTTTTGATTTCACACTATATATACAAGATTTAATTAATCTAAGGGTTTGGACTTAGGTTAAAAGCCAATTCCAAGGGTCCAGGTTAGGGTTTTTGGTCGGGGAATTTAGGGGTTTGCCTACAATTAAGTCAAGCATGTCATATCAAGGGTCATTTATAGTTATGGCCAAAAATCCTAGGGTTTCCTAAGGGTTCATGCTCGGTTTTCATGGGGTAAACTTGCATTTCCAAGGGTTTTCAAGGGTCAAACGTAGGGGTTTATGGGTCAGAAGTTAGCTATTTATACACACATGTCTAATGTACATATATAACATGGTTTCGCATCTCTCAAGCAATCAAATGAGCCAAATCATGCATAGAATATACCCCTTTCTTGGTCAAAACATCACACAAAACCCATAAATCAATGAACTTTGAAAAAAAACATGCACACTTCCCTGAGGGATTTCATCCCGACATTTGCCTCTGCTAAACCTGCACATCATCTCGATGGGCCAATCTACAAAATCCAAGAGAAGCGTATCAAGGTTCTTTTGAAACACTTTTTACTTTTTTATATTTTTCTTTTCTTTATAAAGTTGCACTCCATGCAGCTTTATAAAGATTATTACATATTTTAGAAAATTAAGTAGATGCAAGCTTCACAAACATCATACTATGTTTCTCTTTTGCAATCTGACAAGTAACCATATGAATAAACCATTGGCTTTGTAGATCTCTTGTTTGTTCAACTGGTTCATATCGAGCAACTCATCCTAAGTACTAGCATATACCAAGTTTCTATTAATTTAGTTTGTAGAATATACCTTGATTCCTCTATTTATCTCCTACTGTCCAACTCTCCATCAGATCTTTTTCTTTTCTTTTACTTTTCATTTTTCTTTTTCTTTTCTCTTTTTCTTTTCTTTTATTTTTCACTTCATCTCAGCTCAGCATTTATTCTTTTTATTTTTATTTCACAAATCGGCCTATGTCAAAATCAGGTGTGAGTCAAGGACTTGTCTACCCGGCCAAGTTTACCCCACCTATCTACTGACCCGACATAGCGCACAACATACACAACGTCAGCCTACATGAAATAGACGTCAGCTCATGGCTTTGACCACTTGCCTAAAGTGAGTGGCCTTGATCACCCGACCAAGGTGGTTCCACCCGCCTACTAGCCCATTGTAGTGCACTAACAACATGCACACACATATAGGCTGGCTTTGAGTATGAACGTTTTTCATAAATCATGATCCATATGGAGGTAAGATTTCGCAAGAAATAAATAATAGGACCCAAGGATTCCTACTCACTAAGCGTTCAAATCAATGAGCATATACATGCACTCAATCTAAGCACGCCATCTCATTCCCAAGCTTTCACTCCCAAAAGTCTCTAGTCTGCTAACTAATTTCGTTCATATCATTCCTAGTCATTCATGCTTCATGCAAACCCGTAATAGATATTTTCTATCTTCATTCTACATGATTTTCTTAAATTCATACATATCTTTATCACACACAACAATGCAATGCAAATGCTCTTTCAGAAAGAAAACAGAACTCAAATGGGAAACATTTCATTGATCATTTTATTCCATCTTCATCATTGATTGATGCAGCTTTTCTTTAATCTCTTGATCTATTGTTCTTCATCAACATCATCCTTAGTATCATCGGCATCGTCTAGGAGTTCCTGATCAATCTCATAGTCTGCATCATTTCTTTTCTTGAACAATTTTATCCTCTTTCCTGCAATCAAAGACTTCAAAGGAGTACTGTCTAATTTGCGAAGCGCATACGTTCCATTTTCAAACACAGATGTCACCACATACGGCCCAAACCATCGTTTGGTCAATTTCTTCCTAGCATCATATTGCGTATCAAATGTACTATCGTACACCAACACCCAATCATCTACCTCGATCCTATGTGGTCTTAGTCGATGGGTTTTGTCAAAATAGATCTTATTTTTCAACCTTGACTCCTTTAATTGTTGGACTGCTTCTTTCAATTTTTCATTTCCTTGATCTAACTGCTTTATTCTTAATGCTAAAAGCTCTTCTCTTGTCATACCATCATTCCATGGGAGCATCAATCATGTCACTATCTAAGTCTGGATGGGGAAGACTAGCTTCTGACAATAGGCATGAAACCTGTGGACCGAGTATACGGCATCCTATTAGCCCACAACACGAATGGAAGAAACCTAGGACACTGCTTTATGTCATCACTGCAAGCCTTAGAGATCACCTTCACAATGGAAGGGTGATCTCTCTCGATCTTTCCATCTGCCTCTAGGTTATAAGCAGTGGTAAGAGACAATCGAATTCCATGACGATCAAAGAACTCTTTTGCCTCTCTTGCATCCAACTCTCCCTTGTCCGCAACCACTTTCTCAACATAGCCGAATCTTGAAATGACTTGTTCTAAAAGGAATTTGCATACATTATAAGTCATCTTTGTATAGAGATCTTGACCTTCCACATGGTTGGTCAAGTCCTCTCTGGCAAGCACAATATATCTCATCTTATCTATCCCTTTGGGCATGGTTATAAGGTCGACCACCCACTTGTAATGGATACAAGGAGGGTAAGTCGGATGTAATGGGTCTTTGTGCCTAACTGATGAATGCATCTGGCATGTAGTACAAGTGTCTACAAAACCTCTCACACTCACATGAATCCCTCGCCACTAGTAGGCCTCCCTAATCTTCTCATGTGTAGCATAAAATCCTTTGTGACCTGCCCATAAGGTCTCCTGCATCTCTCTCATCACCTTGCTCTGAAGACTTCTCGAACTCAGTACCCTCTATGGACTCTTTACCTTTCCCTTAGCATAGCACCAAATAAGTCCATCCTTCAAGAAAAAGTTATAAGACTTTTTCCTTATGGATCTATACTTGTTTGGAAACCAGCCTGGAGAAGGTTTCAATGTACTCAGATATCTTCCTATACCTCTCCACTCTCCATCATACTCACTCTCACGGAACTCCTTGTATACATATACTAATGTATCATATCTCATCATGTGTGTATCTCTCTCTACCTCATCATCATCATCATCAGACTCATCATCGAACTTCGCTCTTGAAAGCATATCAGCCACTGTATTCAACTTCCCAGCTATGTGTACAAAGGCAGGATTTATGAACTTTACATAAGAGATCCATCTAAGCATAACAACATCTGGAGATGAACAATTCGCTATCATGCCAATCAGTGGAAGACAATCGGCCTCAACTACCACATTCGCCCCAATGAAATATTCTTTATCGGCCTTTAAAACAATCACCAATCCCCATAGCTCTCTCTTTATTTGCAGATATTTTCTTTGAGTTTCGTGTAGAATCTTAGCACCAAAGCGTACTGCATATCTCTACCCCTCATCATTATCTTGCCCTATGACCTAGCCTATACCAATAGGACCGGTATCAATGGTCAAAATGATAGGCCTCTTACCTGAATAGTCAACACGCTTCAGAATCCAGGCTTCAATTAGCAGCTGCTTCAGTCTATACATCACTCTCGAGTGTTTCTCTGTCCATACAAACTTCTTTCTCTTTCTCAAAAGGTCATATAAAGGGTTCGCAACGTGAGCAAAGTGAGGAATCCATATCACATAGAATACACAGGCTCCTAGAAACCTTCTCACCTCACTAACATTACGACACACCTTAGAGATCCTACTAATAGCCTCAACTTTCTACGAGTATGGCTTGCGACCATAATGTCCACACAGATGTCCTACAATGAGGACCTCATCAACGCCAAAAATGGATTTCTCTAAAGAAAGTGTTAGCCCCACATTTTCAAATCTCTCAAATATTTTCTCACAGTCAGAAATATGATCACTAACAAACTTTGTGCACCCATAAGCATCTAAACTCTCATCTTTCACTCTTTCCTCACATCCCTTTATAGGAATATCATCAATAAATGGCATAATCACGGATGGTATAAAGTCTCGTAAAACCAAGTTCATGGCACTCATCATGCGAGCCATAGAATTCCTCGCTCCCTACGGCAAAGTATACATGCGTACAAGGCCTAGTGGATTCTTCATGGTCATGATATCTCTACTCTCCATAGCCAACTGAAACTGGTCATAACCTGAATATAGGTCATCCATAGAGTAGATGGAATGCCCAACAAAGGCTTCAACAAACTGATCCACTATGGGACCTATCCCTACATTCCTAATTGTGACTTTATTCACAGTCTGCAGATCCTAGATGAAGCGAAGCTTCCCATTTTTCTTAGACAATGTAAACCACCTAATCAAATATAGAGCTGAGGAGGGTTCCAATATCTGCATGGAAATCTTTTCCTTTAGCAACCTCATGAGCTCAGACAAGTGAGCCTTTGGGACTAGTATAGGCCGGATATTCCATGGTATATGTGGCACTGTAAAGATAATCATGGGAGGTACTTGTTTTGGGTCTGCACAACCTATCTCATGTGGGAAAAGTGCAAATGCTTTTTCATGTTTCTTGATGACGTCAATGAACTTCTTTTTCTCTTCATCTCTTAGGAATCATTTCTCACCAAACTTTATCTCTTTAACAATCTCATCAATAAAATGATGCCCTATGAGCTCTCGTCATCTCAACATAGGATCATTTGTCACTTATAGATACTTCTCAAGACTATCTTCTGATGATGGTTGAGCTATAGGTTTTTCACTTTCTTGTCCATAGTCTTATACTTCGTGTTTACATTTACTACATGCTCTCTCATGAACTCATGAATCATTCTATACTCTTGGATAGAGCTGAGCATAATGATTTCTGATTTTTCATTTCTCTCAGATGCCTCCTCAAGCTCTTCCAGAGTAGTCGAACTCCTCTCCAACTGGATCAAATCCTCTATCCTCTCATCAGGTAACATGATTCCTAAATCTTTATAGTGTCTTTCATGATTTTTTCTGAACTTATTTGAAACATTCTCTTTCTATAAGCACAACAACTTAAATGCAGATGAATAAATGGAAAAACTCTCAAAACTATGTACAAAATCATGTGAGACATCAAACCAACTCCCACTTTTTTCTCGCTCAACAGTGGATCCTAACATAGATTTTGCTCAAAAGAAGTGCCATACTCTCCTATGGGCATACAATCATCATGGTCATGAGAGTTAATGGGTCTCTTTCTTATATTCTTTCTATTCCTGGAGTGATTCGGGCACACTATCATCACTTGCAAAGAATGAAGACCAGATCTAGAACGGATTCATGCATAGGTAGATCCATCATCCATTGAGTCTCCATGCACTTCAGTTATAAAGGGCTTCCCAAGGATAGCCTCATACAAACAGTGGTCCTAGACGAAGAAGTGGAATTCCTCAAAAATCCCTCCTATTCTCACAAGCACAAAAGCGCATACCCGAAGCAATGCTCTAGAGCCATTATCTACCATCCTCATCCTCCATCCATGGTCTTTATCTATTGGCCACCTAAATTGATCATATAATTTCTTTGAAATCATATTTATTTTTGACCCTGAGTTAATCACTGCCAGAGCAAAACATGAATCCTCATTGCTTCCTAATTTCACCTTCATTTCAGGTGTCCCTCTTGCCCAAAAAGTCTTGGTATACTAACTTTCTGCCCTTCTCATCTCGTCATCAGGCGTATAGGACCTACTAGCTATCTCATCATCCTCATCATTAGAAGTATCACTCAATGGTACTGCCTCATTTGTCACTTGGGTATCTTCAATCGCCTCTTCCGTATCCACATCTTCAGGTAATGGGAACCTCTTCCTCTTGATCAACTTTCTAAAGCTGTCCTTGAATTTAGGCTTCCCTATAGAGAAGACATGCTCCAAGGAAATAAACATTTGGCTCTTCAATAGAATATCATTTAGTATCTCTCTTGCATCATTCTTCTTTTCCAACTCCGAGATCAAAACCGCCTTTGGGGCCTTCTTCTTTTTCTTCTTTTTGTCTTTATCTTTCTCTTGACTATTCTCTTGAGTTTCATCAGTCTTTTGAATGGGCTATTGTTCTTTTTCTTTCTCTTTACCTAGATCTTGAATCTTAATTGGCCTAGCTGGCCTCTTTCCCTCTCTTATCTCTTTCTTCTTGGCCTCTGTCTGAGAAGCAATAGGCTCCTTAAATTGCACTTTCTTTTATGGCTCTTTAGCCTTCTCTTCATTAGCCTCTTGATTTTGCTTCCTTGTCACTCTTCTCTCTGGCTCAGTCTCTTCCTGGCTCTCATCCCTCTTCCTCTTTTCTTCTACGTTGGCTATATATGAATAGACCAAGAATTGATCAGCAAGAGACTTCTAGGCAGTCTTCTGTATAATCGCATCTCTAGCCCTCACTAAAGCTTCAATAGCATAGTTTCTTTGAGGTCGAGGCCTAGGCTCATTTTCATCTTCCTCCTCTACCAGCTCTAGCTGTGCAGGCGATGTGTTTGCATTATTGCCAGATAGATCCTCATAAAATTTCTTCATTTCCCCTTTCCCTAATTCACAGGTAGAGGAAGGCGGGTCCTAAAGTCACAGAGCTTCTTATCTATATCTATTATCAATTGATGCTCCTTTGCTAGCTTAAGCTCTTCACACGCATATGAGAAATTCTCTTGTGCATCGCACCATACACATCTCTTTGCCTCTCCAAACCCACCAGTCGCTTGTCTCTCAAAAGGTCTAGTGTTTCTTTGAAATGTAGGCTGCATTGGTGGTGCAGGTGTCTATTGGGCAAGAGGCTGCACTGGAGGTGCAGGCTGAGGCATCACATAGCCTTGCATATTCGGAATGGGCATAGTACCTCTGTGTATTGCATCTGCATAACTAGTACTTGCCTGAGGAGGAGTGGGGTCTTGATACCCCATAGAATAGACTTTAGTATGAATGCTAGCCATTTCTTTTGACATAGACGCTTGCATCGTCATAAGATTTTCTATTTTTTGGCTAAGAATCTCAAGCTATAGCTCCATTGGTGATCGCAAAGTGGACGCAACATTAGCAGAAGCTCATGTTGGAGGCACATTCGGAACCGCTTCCACTTCTCTCTTCACTACAGCCCAGTCTTCTATCAACCCAAACCTCTTACTAGGCTCTTCTCTCCTCCTCTCGACCTCAGTCCTATCTTCAAGACTTAAGATCTTAAGGAAGGAAATGACTAGGTTAGGCTTCAATGCATCTAAATCCGCCTGTGGGAGTTGGGCATGGCTCCTCAAGAACTCATTTAAAAGATGAGTGAGGGATGTAGTGGGCTTCGGAGAGTTTACTGCAAGAACCCTTCTCTACTATGTTGGGAAAAATCTTCTAGATAAAACAACTTATGTAACTCTTTTCTGAATTCGGCTCAGGGCTTTGCTATGTGTGCTGTAATAGATGCTAGGATACACCTTGAAACTACCCATGTGAACTAATGTGCAAACACTTCTTCAGGTAGACCATGGATCTGTGCTTAGTCCTCAATTCATACGGATCGCATTACTTCTGCATTCTGATAGTTCTCAAATTCGCGAGTGAAGAAATGGTAGCATCCCCATTTGCCATTGAACTCAATTTCTGCTTCCCAGAAGTAGGTGCCATCACCCAATGGCCCTACGACATCACTAAACCAATGAGCGTGTTTCTCCACTTGAGAAGTGTGTCCCTGAGGAGGGTCCTGAATAGGGAGCACATGCACCGCTTGAAGTTCTTGAGGCCTCTCGATGAGTGGTGGTTCAAGGAGGAGGGTTTCAATGTCCATAGTCTGTGCGCTAGACCCTGCATGGGAACTGGTGCCTCCTGCTTCTACCATTGTTATTGCTTGCTTGCTGGTTCTGTGAGAATATAGAATCATGCGTTAATATTGTAATGGACAAGATAGAACACTTTCTGTCCCCGTTACAACATTATCATGAGTTGAGTAATGGGTTAGTGGGTTAGTGAGTGCTCAATGATTGTGTGTGTAGTTAATGAATGGATAGTCCTACGAGCTAGATGGAAAGATGCAGTGTATGAGTGATGTAGTTACACATGGGTTTCGGGGGTTTTATTACAAGTTTTAGGCTGCCAAACAGAATGGATGGCTTTCGATTTTGGTTTAGTGGAGACTCTGGAGGGCTTTATGAGTATGTCTGCTTGGGAATGAGGCATTTTTGGGACCCATTTACAAGTGAGTCTGTTCGTGCTTATGGACGATTGTGTGTTCGTGCCTATTAAACAAGAGTGGGTAAGGGCTCTTTGAGTGAGTGAACCCTGTCGTGTATGATGTGATTCGTGCGTGACTAGTTGAGCCCACAAGCAAGCCTTAGGCACCCAAATTTGTCTTGATTGTGGGCCAGCCTTCAGCGACTTCTTGGGTACCCAGATAGATTTCACTTCCTCAAGAGAAGTTTTGGATGTCTTCTTATTAGTGTCATGTCGTTGATTACTAATAGGAAGTTGAGATGGTTGTTGTCGCTTGACTGTAATAGGCCGCTCGCCTTTTCGCACCCACAATTGTTTCAATGGCTGAGTCATTCTGCTTCGCACATTCTTTTGGCCTCCAGCATAGGTAGTCTTCAGTAATTGATCTGTCTTTGGTTGCTGCCTCCCTCTGGCCTTTGGAAAAGAAGGGAGTTCCGTTGAGTCCTTGACTTCTTTATTGAGATCCAAATAAGCATCAGGAAGGTCATCTGATACTCCTTGTGGGGCTTCTCCCGATATGAGCCTAGAGAGATGGTCTGCTCTCAAGTGAGTCTTCCCTTTCCTCACCACAACTTCAAATTCGTATTCCATTAGTAGGAGAAACCATCTTACTAATCTACCTGTATTGCATGTCTTGTTTACCAAGTACAATAATGCCTGATGATCGGTAAAAAATTTAAACTTATTTGCAAGCAAATAGTGTCTAAACTTCTTAACCGCATATACCATGCCTAATCCTTCTTGTTCGGTGGTGGTATAGTTTCGTTCAGCTGCATTTAATTGTCTACTAGCATAGGCAATTGGAAGATCCATATTACCTTCGCCTGTAGGTTGTGCGAGTACACACCCAATAGCATAATTGGATGCGTCCACGTGAACATGAAACGGCTTATTCCAATCTGGTGTGGTCAAGATTGGTGTTGAACACAATCTTCTTTTGAGCTCATTGAAGGAGTCCTCACACTCCTTAGTCCACTCGAAGTTAGTCAAAAGTCCGTACGGAAAGATTTGTTTGCAAAAAAGTTTTACAACTTTATGAGAAGCATGGACACTTAGAGACATTCAGGTAGCAAATCAAACATTCAGTCATGAAGGTTTGATGTGAGTAGATTCTACACAGGAGAGATCATTGATCTTGGATAGATCTTGTATGATCTTGAGTATTTATGAGTCAATTGTTTATCCTTTGTTTGTTAAGATTCTTAGCATTGGAAGAAGTAAGTCAAAGATTCCGGTTCTATCAAATTTGTGTTGCAGAAAGATAGAAGATACTTGTTATGATACAGAAGGTTATGAATCCTAAAATGCTTTTAGCAAGGTTTTGTTATGTTAGGATCAACTAACCTTATTCTACAATTTGGAAAGTTGAGGAATGCCATGGAAAGCTATTGGCATGTGTACAGTGCTAATAAAAAGGGTTCAGAGATTTTGTTTCAGATAAAGGTATTGATCACTGAAGATCAGATTTATGAAGAAGGACGTCCAAGATTTCATAAAGTCTGATATAATTTGAAGAATACTGGATACTATTGTTAAATCATCCAGGGGGGTGATGAAACATGAAGACTTATTTTCAGCCATATATAAAAGAATGCAAAGTCATACCTTCAGGTATTCCTATTTCAGGTATTCCTATATTTCCTTTGTCAGATTCTCTTTATGTTCCATCCTTAAAAGAAGAAGGAAGAAGAAGAATGTTTGGAGAAAGTTCCTGTTAGGATGTTCCTGTTCAGGAGAAGGTTCTAGAGTTCTATTGAAGAGAAGCTTGATATTTCAGAAAGGTATATTTCAGAAGTGCATACATATATGTTTATACCAAGTTCTGAAGGAAAGAGGTATGAAGGATTTAAAGGATGAAGACATGATGACATCATAGATATTTTGATGAGACTCATATTTCAATTGATTTCAATTGAGTTGAGTTGACTTGACTTGAGTACAGTCAGAGATGAACCAGTAGTGTTCATAATAAACTTAGTCGTGAGTTGTCAGTCACAGGTTCCAGGATTCAGTTCTTGATTTTGTTTAGTGTATTTACATGACGCAACAGAAGTATGTTGAGAAACTTTTTTGGAAGGTAAATGAAAATATATGGATCCTAGTGTATGTTCTCACGTTTTTGAAAACAGGAGATAGCAAGTTCAGAGAAAGTTCATGCTATATTAGTTGTGAATCAGTGATTGCTTGATGAGAACACTATTGGATATCTAGTTTGTATATTTTCTCAAGTAGTATGGTTCATATTCAACAAGTTCAGGTTTTTTGAAGGAAATTCAAATTCAGTTTTGAAGAAGACTTTTGAAGAACAAGTTCTGAAATGCGGGAGTACAAGGTTGAACCTTGTGGTAATTTGCAGCTTTGATAGTTTGAATATTCAGTTCAGTTTATACCAATATGACATTCCAGGGGGGATTGTTGGAAGACATGGTTTCAATGTCCTCTTGGTCCATTTTTACTCAAGAAGTAATAGTACGTATAGCTGTTCTCTCTAAAGATTGTACATGCGATCGACGCTAGACATATTGGATGGATCGCTATCCATCTAACGTGACCACCAGTGTTTGAATCCCGTCTACAGCAGCGCCGTGTGTGAGGGAAATTTTAGCTTTAGCTTTTGCTTTATTAAAAGCTCACGGGGAAATTAACGTAGCAAATAGACAGCTTTTCGTAAGAGAAAACAATCGTGATGGATTTATATGCTTCCGCATAAGATTAACGATCGTAATTGTTTTCTTTTCAAGTTGTGATTTATTTTGCTTTTGGAAGAGACACAATACTATATAGGAAGAGCCTCATGCTCATTGTAATTATCCTTCACCTAGTATTCAACACAAGCTTGGAGCTTGGACCTCAATAGAGGTGGTGTTTCACTAGCACATGGGGCAGCCATGGTGCTAACTTGAAGCATGTTGAGGAGCAGCTACGGAGTTCTTCTTAATGATTCTTCTTGGAGAAGATGAAGGGTGTGCTCACACTCTAGCTCATGGAGAGGAGGTTATCTCTTGTTCATGGCAAGAAGACTTGGTCATTAGCAGCTTGATGGTGAGGATCCGCCATCTACATGTTGTAGTTGAAGATTCTCTTCTACATGAAGATTTCGGGCTACGTCAAAGACATTGGATGGTGGTTAACATAAGATTTACATCTTATGTTAAGTATTCAGGTACATATTCTCTTTATGCACACAGGTACTACTTGAAGTTTATGGAGGCAGTAGCGTTCATATCAAGAGGAGTCCTATTCGTCATAGGTACAAGAGAAACAATACGTATATGCTTTATGCATATTTGGATGAGGTATTTGAGAAGGTGTGTTCACATGAGTTTGAGGATTTTCGGCAGCAAACTTGTTAGCATTCATTGCTACTTTTTAAGTATGTGATCTTTTCACACACGTATCTAGCTTAGGGTCTTCCATAGCCTAACGTTAGATGAGGGTTTGTTGATTATCATCTTCACACTAATCCTTCCTCTTTCAGTCACTCATATTCACTCTTCTATAACCTATAAGGTCACACATCTCATGTATATTCGAATTACTGCCCATACATCTGAATATGTTTTGTTACATTTGTACATTCAGTCATTCATCTATTTCTCATCACATAGAGTGGTTGAGAGTTTTGCTCCCACATTGTACATTGAACATTGGTATATATGATACTATCAGTAAGCGATGGCTTACGTAACACCTTACATATGTCGTCTATTCTTTCTCTATCTTTGTCTCATCATCTGTATGATTAAGTTGTGGTATCTTCATGTTTTGTCAATGTAAGAAGATTGCTAAATTAATGTACCTCACTTCCAACAACCTACGCCTCTTTCCAAGAGGAGATCAGTGATAGGTAACGGGTAGCTATCATGGATCGTGGTTGCATTTACTCTCTTCAGGTTAATACACACTCTTAATTTCCCATTCTTTTTGGGTACGACGACTAATGGTGACACACATTCTTTGTGTTTGATCTCGTAAATAAATCCGACTGCTAATAGCTTGTTTATCTCCTCCTTAATTTTTGTTGAATAGACATCATTATAAGTGTAAGGGTGTTGCTTCTATGGTTTTGCATCAGGTGTCATCGGTATGAGAACAAATGGATGGGTCTACACCTTTGAGGTCCTTGTAGGTCCATGCAAACATGTCTCGATACTCTCGAATCAGTCTTATCAATTCTTCTTCCTCTTCATGCGACACATCTTTTCCTATGTACATACATCTTTCTTCCCCGTCTGCCATGGTCACTATTACTTTCTTTCTTTTTTCCTTGTTTTCATTGGATTCTCCTTCTCTTGCCTCTCTCTTAGGCATCTGAATGGCTATCTTCCTCTCCTCTACTTCATATCTTCTGAAGTGCTTTGGGACTTCAAATAGGTCTAGTGTTGGTTCAACCTTATCTAATGTTTCTTCATGGTTTGGTCTCATCTGAGCTTTTGTTGCTAATACCTTGAGTGTTTCTTCTTTGTCATCAACTTGAATTGCTTCTAAATTCTGTTCCTCCGAATCAAATTCTGGTTCCATCTCTATGCTTTCATACTGTTCCTTCCATTCTTTTTCTAATACTTCTATTGCTTCTACTTCTTGAAGGACTACCATGTAAAAACTTACATCATAACCTTCTTCATCTATGCATCCATTCATGGTTAATACCTCTTCATTTATGCATACATCCAAGGTGGCTAGAATCTCCATCCAACCATGTGGTTTGAATGTTTCATCCGAAAAAACTTGAGGCATATACATAGGATCATCTATGGTTCCATAATTTTGATGTGCAATAGGCCACTTTAAGGTGTTTTTCTCTTCCCGTTTCGCTTCCTTACACATCCATAGTTGAGCATCTTCGTGCATCCATGATTGGTTGCTTGAACCTACACTATGGATTGAGAGATCATCTTGTTCCTTGTGTATAGGGTTCCATTGCAGTGGGGGTATTGTTGGTGCAGACCAATCACCAATTGAATGCTTGGAAGATTAAAGAATGAAGGAAGATTCAATTCTTGAAGCTTGGAAGAAGGATACATTCAGAGGATATGAGGAATGTACACATATGTACATTAGTATAGTTATAGTTCACTTAGATCTTTGATTAGTCATAGACTTGTACAAATTTCTCTATAAATACCTTGAAAATGTCGAGGCGTGATATGAGAGCATATGAAAGAATAGATGACTGAGTATAGAATTCAAGAAAAGAGAAGTTAGATGTCATGAGACATGTGAAATGTTAGTTGAGTTTTCCTCTCATCACTCAACTGTAATTTCCTGAGTAATTGAAGAAATATTGCGCCCGATCTTTCTGTGTCTGCTCCGTCTGTGTTAGATCATTTGTGAAATCCTTTTGAGGATATCTAAGTTCATAGTTAATGAGTCTATGAATTGAGTTTCAGAGTCTAATTGTAAACAGGTTAGGAGAATTGTTAGTAGGAACATTCATATGTGATGAGTGTTCACAGTCTTCTGAAACAGGCGCAGATTTTGAGTTCAATGAAATGAGTAGTGCTCAGTGCACAGTGTAAAGTTTTACACATATGATAGCTCAAAATCTAAGTTGAGAGATAAGCTATCTACAGCCAAAATGATTTGATAAAACGGGTTTGACATTCTGAGAACTATGTGTTAGAAGTTAGGGGTGTCAAAATCGACTTCTCAGAAGTGCAGATTTAGACATAGGTAACTTGTGAAGTTGATTTCTCAAGTTATACTAAACCTTTTGAAGAAATTTAACTTGGAGGAGGTGCGCAACTTCTAGGCGACACTCCATACAAAATTTCATAGAAAACTATACATGTTTGATAGGTCAATGAGAAGAAATTGTGTAGCAGACTTTCTGTGTTTTATCTTCTTCACAGAATTTTTCAACTTTTGATAATTTGGAGTTTGAACCTCTAATTTGGTGAAGGTTTTGACTTACTCTTGGTATAGAGGTGATCTAATCATAAGAGTAGGTTATTATTTTGGAGATTAACACTCTCCATCAGTGGTATCAGAGCAGGAAACATCAAAATCAAGGAAAGGAGGATCCCGACTGCTGCAGATTCAAGAAATTCAACAATTGAAGAACTAAAAGGTGAAAGCTTGAAGGCAAAGCTTGAGGAGGAGATCATACAACATCAAGAAAGACAAAAAGAGTCTAATTCGAAGTAAAGGTACATATATTGTTCATAAAGCTTGAAGATTTCAATACACAGGTGGACACAAGATGGGAGATTCTCTACAGATAGAGAAATTGGATAGGGAAAACTATCCTGCATGGTCAATGAGGATGGAAGCTCATCTTATGAGCAAAGATTTAATAGCTTACATCACAGGAGAAGAAGAGAAGCCACAGTTCAGAGATCCTAGTGTTCCAACTAGGGAAGAGTTAGCAGATTTGAAAAATTGGATGAAGAAAGATGCTCAAGCTAGGAGCATTATCTATATGGCAGTCAATGATTACTTGTTACCTCATATTCGAGGTCTTGAAAGTGCAACTGATATTTGGAATTCTTTGGAGGAGCATTTCCAGAATACTACTAAGTCAAGGAAGGCATCCTTATGGGCAGAGTTTACCACCTTTAAGAAGAAGGCTTCTCAATCCATTTTAGATTATGTGACAAGAATGAAAGATATTGCAGATGCTTTAGGAGCTGTTGATGAAGACATTGAGGAGGATAAATTGGTAAGGCAAATTCTTACAGGTTTAAGAGGTGATTACAAATGGAAGCCATTCATTTTGTCTACAGAATTATCACTTGATCATTTCACTCCTGATTTAAATCAGTTGCTAGGTCATATGCTAACATTTGAGCAGGATGTTAAAGGAGATGGTGACAAGAGTGCAGGTCATGCAATGTACTCAAAGGACAAGAAGAAGAATAGCAAAGGAAAGCAACAAGCAAATGAAGATGAAGGAACAACTAGTCAAGCCAACTTCCTAAGAGGAAGAGGAGGTGGCAAAGGTAGAGGAAGAGGCAGGAACAACAAAGATGGAGGCAAAGCTTGCTGGATTTGTGGTAAGACAAATCACTTAGCTAATGATTGTTGGCACAATACTCAGAGTAATAATGGATATAGTCAAAACTATAATGCAAGAGGAAGAGGTGGCAGAAATCAAAGAGGTAATTTCAGAGGCAGAGGTAGTAGGGGTTACTTTGGAAGAAATGCAGGTAGAGGATTCCAAAGTCAACAATATAACAATACCTACTACAATTATGCTTCAGATCAAAAGGAGGATTCAACATTGATAATGAATGCAACTTGTGAAAGGCAGAGTGAAGATCAGAGAGTCTTCTACATTGACTCAGGGTGTAGCAATCACCTAAGTGGTAATATAGCTTTGATGACTGATTTGGAGAATAAGGTTTTTAATCATGTTGTTCAAACAGGTGACAACACAAAGCACAATGTGAAGTCAATTGGATAAGTGAAGGCCAATGATGGTAGTACCTTATTGAGTAAGGTCTTGTATGTTCCTACAATTCCTAAGAATTTGATAAGTGTAGGAAAAATTGTTGAAAAGGGATATGAAGTAAGGTTCACTAATGATGGAGTATATGTGGAAGACCCTAGTCAAGGGTATAAACAGATTGTTTCAGGGAAGAAAGAAGGAAGATTATTTACATTGAAGATTCAAGGCAATATTGGTCATGCTATGTTCACATATGGAGGACATAAGATCTCTGAGTTAGATCTTTGGCACAAGAGGCTTGGACATTTCAATGAAAGAGGTATTAAAGACATGATTAACAATGGTTCAGTGCTTGGATTGCCTAATGTTGCAGGTCAACATATGACATACAAATGTGAGGCATGTCAATTAGGTAAAGCTCATAAGCATTCCTATTCCAAGCATGGTTTTATGTACTCAGAGAAGCTTGAATTGGTACACACAGATGTGTGGGGACCATCAAAGGATTTCAGTATAAATGGGTCAAGGTATTATGTGATTTATGTTGATGATGCTACTAGATGGATCACTATTTATGTGATCAAAGATAAGTCAGAAGTGTTTAATACATTTAAACACTATCATGCATATGCAGAAAGAATTACAGGTCATCAGTTGAAAAGACTAAGGTCAGATGGAGGGGGAGAGTATTTCTCTAATGAATTCAGTGATTACTTGTGGAATGCAGGTATAAAAAGGGAAGTTACTTGCAGGTACTCTCCTCAACAAAATGGTGTAGCAGAAAGGAGAAATAGAACACTTGTTGAGTCAAGATCCATGATGAAGGAGAAAAATTGCCCTAATTATTTGTGGGCTGAGGCTGTAAATACAGCTACTTATTTGGTCAATAGGTTACCATGTAAATCCTTCCAGGGTATGACACCATATGAGGCTTGGTGGGGTAAGAGACCTACCTTGGATCATTGCAGAGTTTTTGGATGTTTGGCTTATGCATATGTGCCATCACAATTAAGGCACAAATTGGAACCTAAAGCTGAAAAATATGTTTTCATTGGTTATGATGATAAGCAGATGGGTTATAGATTGTGGAGTCCATCTACAAAACAATTCATGGTTTCTAAAGATGTTACATTTGATGAGCAAAGTACTTGGTATGCAGGTACAATCAATATCATAAATCTTGAAAGTGTATAAGAAGCTCCATTTTTTTGGAGCATTCTTCCTTTCAAAATCGATTCATGTGAATGGTTCTCTTTTATCCTCATCATTCATGTTCATGGGTTTATCTTGCATTCATATAGTCCCCTTCCCATAATCAATCATGGAATCTCTCCTTTCGATACCCAACTTCATCTTTACCTTCACATTTTGATCACAAAAACCTTCCAACACTCACTAGCTTCATACACTCTAGGTCTGCCGCAACTGGACACGATCAACCCGGATTGTGATCACCTCCACATTTGAACCTGATGTGAAATGCTTCGAGGCATTTGCTTTTAATCATGTTGGGAGGTTTTGATCCATATCCTTTGTTTCATATTATCATCATCATCATTATTGAGTGTTGCAATGGATTTGTCACATTATCGCGCACATCTTCATCGAGAAGTAAATGCATTTATGAGATATCTAGAGCATTGTGTATCACTTGCATATTCACTTAAGATGAAGGAAGGAATCAAATCCCTTATTGTTAAGAAACAAGACCAAAGAATAGTTTGTTCTATGTTGGGAGAAAAGGGAAAATTCAATGGCATCAACATTCCAAGCTACTTGGACATGTTTGAAGAGCAAGCTATGATTTTTGGTCTTATTAAAGATCTTTTGATAACATTCTTTGAACGAATTGTTGATAGCTCTATCATAAGCCATGTCACTCAATACGATAGTCTTCCTTGGAGTGATTTTAGAACGGAGATGCTCAAAGAATTCTATCTTGAGGATTATAGCCAACATAATTGGGATGGATTCTTACAATGGGTCAATGTCCTAAAGCCCAATAGCTCTATTACTCACTTACAAAATGAGTATATTAGACGCTATGAACAACTTCCTAATGAGGATAAGATAACTTTGGAACTATTATCGTTTGTGTCCATGTGAAAGGCCAAATGGCCACCAGACACTTCTTTGTATATGTTCTTTAATAAAACATATAGTGGCCTGGTCAGCCACAGACTATAAGTTCGACCACATTTGTAAGACCTAAGAAGTCTCTCTTCGTGCTCCCTATGTACTGTGTTTTTCTACGTATTTTATAGTCTTTCTGTGGAGTACCGTGTATGACCTTAGGAGCTCAGTTTTCTACTATGAGGATATCATCGTGGACCTTGCGAGAAGGAGAGCGCACTCTGGTGGATCGACATCAAACACTTCACTGGTATCAAAGCACTTCGATGCAAAAGCTTTGTTCCTTTTGTGCGAGTGAAGGGACTCCCTGGCTTTCTCCAAGGCTTACGTCTAAGGTGGCAACCAAGGCATAGACCTTGGCATACCTTTTCATCCGAGTCACTGAAGTCACAGTTGGTGCCATTGTCTGCGTGCGAGGGAGGACCTCAACGATCAAGGAATATAGAGGTTCCTGGTACTTCCCCGGAGGTCACCCATCCTAGTATTGTTCCCCCCGAAGCTCGCTTAACCGTGCAATCTCTTGCCACTAAGCTACACTCTTGTGGTGTCTGAAGAAGGGGAAAGACTAAGGTTAACATAACCTTGAACATGTTTTGGTCCCTCAAATCTTCATTCTTTGCGTTCAAAGCCTATTTTTGAAGCATTTTTGGGGTGTCTTTTGGAGCCATTTTGGAGTACTTTCGCAGATAGTTCTCTTCACACAGGTCCAAGAAAATCAAGAAGAGTATTCTTTGTACTTCTTTGATAATAAATAACAACCTTTGGGGCTGTCTTTTCAGCCACACTCATAGAACTATACATTTCTCGAACAGTTTTCAATTTTGGTGGGAGAAGTCACCGCAAATTTATGTAGGTTTCTTAGCATAAAACATCAGAGTTGACAAACACTTGCACGTGTTGTTGGCTAGCTTTTGGGCTGTGCATTCAACCTTTTAGTGTCCTTTTACTGCATATATTGAGCACGTACACACCATGTACGCTTCTGTGGATACCGCTTATGTACGTCCATGTGTTCATTGATATAGTGGTTAGGTTTTTTGCATAAAGCCTTTTATGTTCGATAAAGAGGGTCGTGGTGAGGTTTTCTTAACTAGGAGACACCCAGATGTCAGGGTCTCTTGGGTGATGCAGGTGGAAGACTTACCCAGCCTTGCCATAAGAGATGTATGATAGTTGTTCATAGGTGCTCCATAATCCTAGTTGGCTTCTATTGCATAACTGATTATATGCACTAGAGTTAGTGAATCACTATGTAGGTAAACATGTCACTACTTGCAGTTTTATGATATTTTGACACTCGTCATATGCTCATTTTGCAGAGGATACTCTGGCAAAGTTTTTCCAGATTTTTGGTTTTATCAACTATATAGTGGTTGAATTACTCCTTGATACACTTATTCATTGGTGTTCGGACTAGTATAGCTCCATTATCATTCTATTCAGTTCTCTAGCATCATGGCCTCAGAGGTCTCAGCCAAATCCGGTGGATTCTTTCAACGTTATATACCCATCTGCAACCAATTACCTTTTGATTCGAGGACATTGGAACCAAATCCCAAGTGTCCATCTCCTTCAATGCATCTATTTCTTCTTTCATGGCCTTTTCCCAATTAGGGTTTCCCTTTGCCTCTTCATAGGTTGAGGGTTCCTCTGAAATTGAATCTTTTGCGAAATAGATTGAATGCTTCATAACAAATCTAGAATCATATCCATACCTTTCTGGTTGTTTCTTCTCTCTTGCTGATCTTCTAGGTGCTTGCTTGGAGCATTCTCCAACTTCTTGCATCTTTGCTTTGCCTCTTGACTTCCATAGCTTGTAATCCTTTTCCCTTTCATCTTGTTCATCATCTATATCCCTTCTTGGATCTTGGACCTGTGTATCATGCTTGCTTCCTAATTGATGAGAATCAAAATCAAGATCATATGGTAGAGTTACCTTTTGTTTGTCTTCATCATACCAAGACCTGTGTTCTTCAAACACAACATCTCTACTTGTAGTGAATAGCTTGGTTGAAGGATTATAGAACCTATAACCCATCTGATTTGAATTGTATCCAATAAACACTACTTTTATTGCCCTTTCATCTAGCTTACCTCTTATTTGTGATGGTACATGAACATAAGCTAAACAACCAAAAACCTTTGAATGTCCAAGACTAGGTTTTCTTCCATGCCATGGTTCATAAGGAGTCATACCTTGAAGTGATTTGGATGGTACTCTATTGACAAGCTACACAATAGTTGAAATAGCCTCGCCCATAGATAATGTGGCAACTTCTTCTCTTCAAGCATTGTTCGGGTTGATCCAACCAATGCCTTGTTTCTCCTCTCTGCAATTCCATTTAGTTGAGGAGTGTACCTGGTAGTCACTTCCCTTTTGATACCTTTGTCCTGCAAGAACTCACCAAGATCTTTGGATAAGTATTCTCCCCCCTCCATCAGATCTAAGCTTCTTTAGTGATCTACCTGTATGATTCTCCACATGTGCAAGATACTTTTTGAAACAATCAAACACTTCATTCTTACTCTTGATAAAGTATAGAATAGCCCATCTACTATGGTTGTCAATAGATGAGACAAAATACGTTGATCCTGCCAATGAAGGTTCTTGACTTGGTCCCCATACATCTATATGTACTAAGTCCAATAAGTTGTTGTGGATGTAGCCTTTGTGGTTGAATGGTTGTCTTTGTGCCTTCCCAATCTGACATGCATCACACCTGTTGATCATGTGTTGCTTTGATATGTTCGACAATCCTAGAACAGTTTAATCCCTGCATATATCCTTCAAGGTTTTTTCATTCACATGAGCAAGTCTCTTATTCCACACTTCAAGCTCACTTAGGGTTTGAGACCTAAATTGAATAGAGTTATGTTCCTAGTTTCTCCTACTTCAAAAGTAAAGAGCCTACCATGCTTCTCACCTCTAGCTATCTTCTTGAAGCCTTGACATGGATCTTCCATAAAAGCTCCATGTTGGGTGAACCTAACTTGCAAGCCTTTTAAACTATTTGGCCTACACTTATTAGGTTTTTAGTGATAGTGGGTACATAGAGAACTTGTAGCTCAGTGATGAGTAGCACCTCCTTTAATGTCAATCCGGGAAGACGTGAGGATGGTATGATGACCTCGAGCAAGTGAAGGCACAAGTGCGTGAGTGAGAAGCACACTAGCATGCACACACATACACACACACGCGCATACAAGGCAAGACAAAGAGTGAGAAGCAATGGAGTTCTTTAGATTACTTTCAAAAAGCTCATACAAGTTCAATTCAATTACAAGCTAACCTAAAAAATGAGCTCTCTAGCTCTATTTATAGTTTTTGACTAGGTTTTGGCCTTGTCCAGACCTAGTGTCCAGCCTAGTTAAAAATTAAGTTCTCTACCCTATTTGGAGGTTCAAACGGAGTCTAAAAAATGTGAAAAATGATAGGTAGGTACTTCTAAAGCTCCTCAAGCTCAAGGACTCCTTGGCTTGCACAAAATGGAGCTGCAAAAATATGAAATGGTATTTACAATGGTTTTTAGTGATGAAAATCACTATCTTGGTAGGGATTTCTTCTAACATTTTGACATACATTTCCTGGAGCTCCCTACTTACTCCTTCTTCTTGTGTGCCCAACTCTTTGATGCCTGAAAAATTTAAATGGCCTACTTGCTAGATCTTCTTTGACTATTGTGTCTGCTTGTGCTTTCTCTTCGCTCCGACTCCCTACGTAGGCTTCCTTGTCTTGTGACTCCTTCACTTCCTTGACTACTGCCAACACCCCCCCCCCTTCTCTCGTGTCTGTCGTTTCTTACAAACCCTTGTCTAGCTGTGCGTTGGACATAATATTGAACAACATCGGCAGCGAGGTGGTGTTCTTCTAATCGTAGCCCCCGTGCTAGGTCTGTTAACAATGCATCCCAATTCACTGGTCCTGCGACGTCTGGATGTGGCACCCGCAATTGTTCTGAATGGATGGTTCTTTCCACAGCGAATAAGTGGAGGAGATGTGAGGGCCTGGGTACAAATATTTCTGAGTGATATTCCTAGAATCCTGTTACGAACATCTCCTCGAATGTTTGTTTAAAGCAAGCTGAGAGGTACTTGATTCTGGCGTGCAAAGCATATATTACCTCTATTGATGGGGTGGTGCTCATGTCGTACACCAGATCTTGGTTGCCTGTAAGAAAGCCAACTCTTGAGAAGTGGGGGTCTTTAATATTCTTGAATGTCCTGAATGTGATTAGCATTAGTTCAAAGATTTTCATGCACATTTGGGCCATCACATCGGGGGTATTCCGTAGTCGAATGCTCCAGTGACGGATGGTAGAAATCATATAATTCACAGTGGGAGGTCCTTGTGGAGGTGCTAGATAAACATATTTTAACCACTTTGCACAACATTTGATGTTCTTGACAGCAATGGTAAACTCGGGCCAGGTGCGTCTGCGGAAGACTGGAACATAACAGGGATTGTATTTAATAAAGAGTGGCATGTTAGTCCAAGTACGAACCATCTCTGGGTAGGTCTCGAGAAGACGGATCCTCCAGGTGGGTTGATGAATGGATCCTTTTTTAGCACTTTCTGGGATATCATCGGGCCATAATTGTGTGGCGAAAATTGGAGGTTTGCCCCATCTGCGTTGGATCTCCGCGTTGTAATCTGCAAGGAGTACACAGTATGGCACATACTGATCATCGTTGGTGCCGATCCATCTATGATGAGACATACTGCAAAAGTATTCTGACTTTATGATGGTGTCTTCTAATTTGGCCATTGATTGGATTTGGATTGCCACTCGATCTTCATGGGTTGTCGCTGTTTTTTCTAGTGTCTGGCCATTCAGGTACTTTGACTTCTAAGGTGTCCATTCCTTCTGAGGTCTGCTGACCACCTGGCATCGGCATAGGAACATATGGTTCCTCATACATTTCGTCCACCTCAATGGGTACCAATTCATCTGGCTCTGGTTCTACAACTGGAGAGGGCTGCCTTTCATATTCCAGTAACTTCTTCTGCAGTTCCGCCACCTGCTCTGTTAATGCCTTTACTTCCGCTGAAGTCAAGGTCGTTTCTATGACTTTGGGTTGTGCCTCCTCTTCCCTGAGCTGGCGACGTAGTTCATCCCGTTCCCTTTCCAAATCGTCATGTGCTTCTAATAAATGAGCATAGCTTTCCAAGATTGTTTTCATTGTTTCTGAAGGAACTGCTTTGAATTGTTCTGGGTCGATTTCATGGGGAGAGCCTTCCATGGCAGCTTCTAGGTTTTCTTTGTTTTGTTTCTGCAGACGCTTGTTTTCTTCAAGGGCTATAGCCATGTGTTTTCTTAGTAGAGTCAAATTTCGTCGGACTCTCAGATTATCTGTTTGGTAAACCTCCAGTAAGGCTTCGAGTTGTTTGACACCTGACTCTTGTGATGGTTGGGGTGTCTCTAGGAGTGTTTGATGAGCTTGCTTGAGAGTGGTGTAGTGTTGATTGAGGTCTGCATTTTCTTCTTCTATACTTGTAAGTCGTCTCTGTAGTTGTTGATGATTCGTCGTTAGTTGATGATGATGGTCTTCGAGAGCCTGATACTCACTCTGAAGTTGATACACGCATTGATGTAATGCCATGAATATACTATTTACATTAAACGATGCAGGGAAAGATGAAGATGCAGGGGGAATGGGGAAGGGGAAGGGAGTTGTGAATGCTGTGGAGTCAAGTGGTGAGGTAGGTGGAGGGGGTATGGGAGATTGAGGTTGCATGGGGGATGGGAGTGGTGCTGTGGCTGGTGATGTTTCCATTGTGTCGAACGTGTGTGTGACTGTGTAGATGGGAATAGTGGGTGGGGTGGATGTGATATTTGTGAAGAGTGTTGTGAAGGTGGGCATGGTAACTCCTCCGAATTGGAGGCCGGGAGAGAGAGGAATTCCCATGACGACTGTGGTAATGGCAGAAATAGGTGTGGTAGTGCCAGGTGGTGAGGTGACTTGTGTAGTGAGAGGTGAGGTGGGTGGTGAGAGTGGTTCCACCTGATGTTCTTCTGTTTGTGTGTTACCTCGTGGTTCTGATACATTGATGTGGATTTGTTTGCCAGACCGCATGTGTTGCTCTAGCACAATGGTGAGAACCACGTTAAGAAGCTTCACCTCCTTAATGTCAATCCGTGGGAGAGGTAGGAGTGATATGAAGATCGTGAACGTGAGATGATGTGAGAGTGAAGGTGAGAAGCACAAAGATGCACACACACATACACACATACAACGAAGAGACAAGCAAGACACAATGGAAGGTGGGAAATTAGCTCTATTACTCAAGAATACTCTTACAAGCTCAAACTAGCTCTAAGCTCACACTAACCAAAATGAACCAACCTCAAAAATGAGCTCTCTAGCTCTTTTTATAGTTTCTAGACTAGTTTTGACCGGTTTCACATCTAGTGACCGGCCTAGTTAAAAAATAGGTTCTAGAGGCTATTTGGAAGGGTCAATGATGTCTAAAAATCACGAAAATTGGTACGAGCATTCTACCTAAGCTCCTCAAGCTCGAGGACTCCTCGGCTTGCAGAAAATGGAGCTATGGATTACAAAATGGGGTTTTCTATGATACATATGTTACAATTAGTGATAACAATCACTGTTGAATGTTTGGAGAATTAATAAGAAATATATTTGTTTGGAAAATTGATCCGACTGGCTCCCTGCTCCGTCTTTACATGCTTCCGTGGCGTCTGTGCCTCTGGCTGCTTCCAACACCCCCCTCCCTCTCGCTTCTGTCGTCCCTGACAGAACCTTGTTGTGAGGTCTGCCGGATGTAGTTCTGTAGGAGGTCTTGAGCGAGGGTGTGCTCTGATATACGAATGCCTCGGGCTAGATCAGCCTCGAGTTTCTCCCAGTCGATAGGTTGCGGCTCGTGTGGTGGTGGGAGCTGATAATGTGTGGAGTACACCATTCGTTCACAGGCGAATAATTGCAATAAATGTGTGGGCCTGCTTATAAATACCTCTGAATGGTACTCCCGAAAGCCGGTGGTGAACATTTCTTCGAATGTCTGCTTGTAGCATGCCGGTAGGTATTTGATTCTGCAGTGCCAGGCGTAACACACCCGTAGCGATGGCGTTGTGCTCATATCATAGACTAAATCAAAGTTGCCATGCTCAAAGCCCGGGGTGTTTACATGGGGAGCCTTGACGCGTCAGAAGACTTTAAAGATCATTTGCATCATGTCAAAAATTTTGACAGTCATGTGCGCGGCAATGTCATTCATATGCTTTAACCTAGGGAGCCAGTGGCGGATCGTCGCCATCATGTAGCCTACTGTGGGTAACTCGATTGGTGGCTTGAAATAGGGATAATTCAGCCAGTCTTGGCACTGCTTATTGTTCTGTACCTTAATAGCGAAGGCAGTCCAAGAGCGGTGTGGTCAAGAATCGAAGTCGCACCCTACAAACCACTTGAATAATTCCGGCAAATATTCGAGGAGTTACTAGTTCAGGATTTGTTGTACATTCATGCTATCGTACTCATTGTATAGAATATATCTAAAAAAATACTCGGAATGGAAAGCGTCGAGGAAGAAATCCAAGTGTCTGTGCGTCGACAGATAGGATGATTTTTTCGGTATTCGTATAGGGAAGGCGGCTGCTGGCGGTTTTTTCACGCATGCAGAGGAGAGAGAAGGAGCCACGTAGAAGAGGGTCTCGGTGGTAGAAATGGAAAGTTGACGATGGAGAGACGTAGCACATATATGATTTATGGCTTTTTCTTCACGGCTTGTGATGGCAGGTGAGGATCGCTAGCGCTCAACACCAGGACATGACCCCTTGATATGAAGAGGACGAGCGAGCAATGTGGCATTTGTTGCATTCCAATTTCTACTCGGGGTATTCTAGACTGCTGCAACGACATCCAGTTTCGATCCTCTCACGCATCAGACGAAGAGGATGACGATCACTTGAATCTCAGGTCACTCGCTCAAGCTATATGGCTTTTCACTTGGGCATAACAGATATAGAGGGGATGATCGGAATATTATGGAGGAGGGTCGCAAGGGAGGCCAAGCTCGAGCAGAACAGATCGGAGTGATGATCACCATCGAAAGAAGTTGGTGATGCCACAAGCTTCAATCATCTAAAAAGTACAGAAAGGAACGAAGGCGCGCATGATCTAGAAGGGGGGGAGAACGTGCTCAAACTGGGAAGTGGAAGCGGGGAAAAAGGAACCCTGCGCAGAAGATCAAAAGGGAGCGGCATCAGGAGGAAGACAGCAGACAGGGGAGAGAAGGCTTCTGCGTCTTCATGTCGGCTCTCTGCAGATTGTGGGGAAAACCAAGTAAAGATATTTGCTGGAAGGGGGGGCAAAGTCTTTTGTTCTTCGTTCTATCAGATTTTTTTTCTGAACAAGGCAATACTGTGGAAGCTATGCATGGGCACATAAGAATTGGCATGTCCGAGAGGATTTCACACGCATAGTTGCATCTGCTATAAATATTTTTGCTGCTACTGAACCTCCATTTCAGCACTAACTTTCGCCATCGGTGTTACAACTTCTGGAGGACCTACAATGCAAGGGAGGCAGCTATGATCTCTTTGGAGCAATTCGGTTCTGCAAGAAATGTACAGGCAAGGAGGGGCACACTTACACGAAGAGTTACAACACCATTCTCTCAGGCCATTATAGTTAAAGGAGATAGTAGTCAGGAAATCAGAAAAATGGCCCTAAAGCAAAGCCTGCTATTCCTGACATTAATCTATGAGGAGCTAAAGAAATGTCATTTGAAGATCTAGGTGATAGTGATGTGGCTGAAAAGCCTGTAGACCCCATTCGTGTCTATTCCGAGAAAGATCTTACAAAGGACGTGGAGAAGGTTACTGCCATCCTTGCACCTGAGAAGGATTGGCCCGTGACAATCACAGCTATGCAGCTGATAGAAGGCCTTGTTGGAGAAAGATGCTGACAAAGATGGCATGATGACTGGTTAATTCCGAATCCTCGGAAGGATGCTGAAGGAAAAAGAAATGGAGCACAAAGTAAAGACAATCAGCTGTTTATGAAATAGAGTTTTTTTTTTAACGAAAGCTATGCTATAAAGGTATGATACTATATACTTGCGCTTAATTGGTGGTTGGAATCTACTCTATTCGATGTATGCTGCCAGTAGGCAGGAGGGATAATCTTTGCTTCTCAGGTTTGAAAAAAATTTAGTTTTACTAAAGTCGAAGGTTGCAATGATTTATCTCTACTCTTGCTGTTTATATGCATGATTGAAATGTCTGCGCTGTGACTCTAATGAGTATGATATCTTAATTACTACTTTCTGTCAGGGATTATTCCCATTGAGTGCACTTGCTCACTTGTTAGCTTAATGAACTTTCCTTGCGCAAACCTGCTTATGAAATAAATGCATTAGTTAATTGGTTAACATATAAAATTGGCAGCAGAGATTATAGATTCAGAAGGAATAAGCTAAATCGATAAGATTGTATTGCATTGCTGAGGTTTATTGAACTTTTGTATGTTCGTGTGAGTTACGATTCAGAAGTTTCCCTTCAATCCTGCTGAAAGCTTGCTGTGAAAGTACATAATGAACTCATGATTAAATCAAAAGGACATATAGATTAGCGTCAATTTTGTTTTTGTTTGAACCCATTCGTCAGATAATTATCAAAATAGCACTTAGTCTGCGTTCCTCCTCACACTAAATGACCTCTAAAGTTTGCTTGAACATGTTTCAAGAATGAAAGCAAGATAAGGAAAATAGGAGCCCTTCGGTCTATCCAAGGATATCCAATTGAATTCGTGAATGCTTAGTTCTTTCGTTCATTAATGAGAAGCTGCAGCGATATGAATTGGAATTGTTGTAAACATGATATGTAGATTGAGTAAAGTGTCAAATAAAAGGCTTAGCTCTAGTATAAGAAATGGTTAAAAGCTAAACGTTAAGACATGATTAGAGCCCACTTTGGAAAAATGGAACCTTCATTTCTAATTTAAAACGCAATTGAATATGGGTAATAGAGAAATTAAGGGAACCGATCAAAATTATTAGTACTCACTTCCCAACTAAACTTATCACCGTTTAAAGTCCTTTAAGGCTTGTTCGTTCGGCCAATTTAATCGTTTAAACTATAATGATAGGAGCCCAAATTTAGGGTAAGTTAAACTTTAAACATCGTTGTAATACATTAGGTAAAGGTCAAAGAGGAATTAAGCTGAAAAGAATTTAAACAAGTAAATCAACTTCTCTAGTCCTCTACCAGAAGATTGTACATATTTCTTTTTGATGTGCTAATCTCTCCGACTTCTGCTCATTCAAAATATGATTGAATTTTTTTTAATTAACCTTGAGAATTTTTCATGTGATCTTTCTACTCCGATAAACTCCTCCTTTCCATGAACCCCGACGACACACCTGGTGAACCCGACGTGAAAGGAGGGGGTGAATAAAGTATCGAACTAGTTTACCGAAGAATAGAGTTAGCATTCAAAAATTGAGCGATCTAGCACTTTAGACATGGAAGAGATCCTAGCTCAATTCCTACGATTTCAAGAAGAGGATAGGCGTCAAAAAGCCATCCAATCACTTCATGAACGTCTAGTCAATCGGTGTGGCTTTTTTAATGGAAAGAATGTCTCAAAATTCTGCAAAGAATATGAACTCGAGGCCAAATACCTAGGTGTCGGATTAAGTCCGATGACGGAAAAAGAACTATGCGAAAACTTTATCTATGTGTCGGATTACGACGTGCGAGACCAAATAATGCGAATAAATCAAACGACATGGTCTCAATATAAAGCGACACTCCTCAAGCAGTTTATGCTAGAGGATCTTGATAAAGTAACTCGTAGATCTTTCCTGAGGTGGGTTCATATGCCCAAAGACCGACCAATTCTTGAGATCAAAGAAGAGTTTGAGCGACAATATGATGATCTTTCCGAGCACGATAAGAGGTGCATGAGTCATGAAAGGGTTTCGTTGTTTCTTCGAACAATCGATGTTAATGCCCGAGAGGAGTTAATTCCACTTCTTCAAGATATAGACTCCGACTCAGGACTCACAGAAGATTGGATGCTCGTCCATGAAGCTGTGATGAAATACGTAAAGAAACAACAAACAATAGAGAAATTTTTAAATGATTGGAGAACAGATCTTCAAACAGATGAAAATTATAACCATGTTCCAAGCATTTTACCAATCGTGAATAATGTTCAAGTCCATGAGGTTGTAGAGACCCCATTTGGGCATGAAGTAGATATGCATGGGCTTAATATCCATAGTGATGATGGGAAATATGAAGAAACTTCTAAAAGTACGATTGATGTAACCTCAAAGGTTACAAGGTGCCAAGAGCCCCTAGACTTCTTTACAATGATTATATCTTTAGGTGCCATAAGTGGACAAAGCCCGAAGATGGGAGGATCAAAGGAGCAAGTGGAAGCTAATCAAAATCAAATCAAACTAAACCAACATCAAACCAAACAAACAACAAACATTAAACAAAACAAAAACCAACAAAAACCAACAAGAAATCAAGATGAAGCTTCCTCTACCCCGATAAACTCCTCACATCGAATAAAAGATAATCAAACAAATCAAGAAACATATCAAGATACAAACAAAGAGATAGAGATATCTAGAAGGCTCATAGGTGACCAAATAGAGATAAAAGATGAGATACAAATAGAGAACCTAATAAATATGCCTGAAGATCGAGCTCGAGATGCATCCTTTCATGATGACATCGGGCAAGATCTGGAGTATGATTGGATGTCACTTGATGGTGATGATCCTTTTCTAACACAGGATTCGGATAGAACTTCTGATCTAATGACTGAATTACATGAAGAAACTCCCATGGAACATGATGTTGAATCTAAGGAACTGTCAATAGAAGATCCGATGGGTAAGAAAATGGATATGCAGGAATCTGCATTATACATGCATACAGAGATGCAAGAAAACGAACTTACTTATATGAAGGAGGACATGCAAATAATGAGTCCTCCAGAGGTTGAAATGTGTGATGACGAAGATGAGTATGATGCTAATCTAGAGGATGTACAAATGATAAGTCCTCTAGATAGTGATGTGTATGGCGATGGTGATAAGCATGATCCGAATCCTACGGATAGTCTAGATCAAGATCAAGATCAAGATACTGATATTCTTTTGAGCGATGTCACATTGGACAAAGATCCCACACATAAAAAAGAGGATAAGTTGGATGGAGTTCAAAATAATGATATGTATGCAAATGATGCCACACTCCATGAAGAGAGAAATATGAATGAATATGAGGAGGATGAGAAAATACCATTGATCATTCCTCTGAACACTGATATGTATGTCAAAAATAATCATGTTGAGTTGAGTCCACACGTTGAAGAAATTGAGCATAAAGTGGCAGATGAAATGTTTATTGTGACATATGATAAATCTGATGTGTGTATAGCATCGAAGGATATTCAATGTAAAACTATTGAGTCAAACAAGTGCATTGATGAAGCTCAGCTTGATTTGGGTATATATGTCAAGATCCTCATACACGATGAGATAGTCGAGCAAGAGTCAATGACCGAAGAAATGTATGATGAGTGTGGTGAGAGTACATCCTCTGAAAAGAATGAGCAAGAAATGATTGAGAGATATGAAGAATTCTATGATGGGATCTTGAATAAAGAAGTTGAGTTCCCGTCAATCTACATGCACTGTCCTATAAGGTGTAAAAATTATGATGAGTTTGATCTTGATAAGAAAGTCTCTAGTGATATTGAAGATGAAGACTTTCTTGGATTCAGTGATATCGAGTCTCTTCATGAAAATGGGCAAATGAATCTGGAAAAAGACAATGATGAAGAGTTCCTGGAAAGATTGGAGAAAGAAGCAGACTTCATAATTTCCAAAACTCAGTCAAAAAGGAATGATTTTGCCATGGAGAATAAAGATGACTGTGTCTTGATGTCTGAGTATGATGAACACTTCCATTTGAAGTGGGATTCAAATGATTCTATTCAAAAACCTCATCTTAACGGTGATGGAGACATGATAGAAGATATTGAAAGGGATGAAACTCTTATAAATGATCTCAAGCATGAAATAAAAGAAAATACACGCTTGCAAGAAAATTTCAATTATGAATCAGACATATGCAAATTTCAAACTTCATATACATGTATTCATGACTCTGCACATGATGAATTTGAAAGAATCATAAATAAAGATACTTATGCTCAGATAATTGAAATATGGATATCCAAATTCTCTGAGAGTTACAAAGACCAAACAAGCTGCCAAGAGGTAGACAAGCAAAAAAGGTGGCTTGTATACATATTTACTGTATTTATGAAAGCAACACTGATTGGTGCAATTCAAAGATGGCTTGTTTTTAAACATACCTTCTTTGGAGAATTTATTTGTGAAAATGTATTGGAAAGGAATTTCTTGTATTCACAAGAAATTCAAAAGTGACTTTTGTAAATATAAGTATGTAAATACTTAATAATTATGTTTTGATTTCTTGAGATGGATAAAAGTAAATATAAAAATAAATAAATAAATAAATAAACAAATAATTGTATAAATAAATAGAGCAAGAAAATGCATCTAGCTCTCAAGAAAATGAAAATTTTTCAAAATAATCCTTTTGAATATGATGCTACTAATGTGTTTTCTGAGTTTATATAAACAGGTGTTGATATGGAGCTAATTGGAGATCTAGGAGTTTGATGGATTATGCAGGAGACAACCACTTTCAAATTACATCTTTATGGTTTACTGCAAATGGTTTCCCGAAGTTCTTTCATGGATTGCATATATATATTGTGTCATGTGATTTGATGTTTCTTATGATTTGTTTAGTTTCTATGAGTGCAGGAATGATCAAGCAAAGCCAACGGAGATGATGACTCAAGAACAAAGCCGTGAAAATCTTTTTCATTAGCTATCGTGCTTTAACCCTGGTCTTTTCTTTGCACCATCTTTGAGATGCATTGCATGCCAAATATGCATGTAAAAATATATAGAAAACACATCTTTGAAATTCCATAGAAGCACGTCCATCTGCACAATTAGATAGGTAAATATCATTGAAAAATAATAAAGCAAGTTTTGAGTGATAAGAGAGAATAGTTCTGAGTAAGGGAGAGTGATTGCATCTGTAAGAGAGTGGAGTTGTGAGTGATGTGAGTGTTGCTTAGATACCATAAAACCTTGATATTTTTGCACCATTTTGTTTCTCTTCATGCACCTAAAACATGCATAAATGAAATGTAAAGAGCACGAGTGATATTTTCGTTAAAACCCATAGTTGCACGAGTGATTGCACTTGTATTGAATTGTATATCCATGATGAAAATGTGAGTTCAATTTGAGTGTACATCCTCAACACCGAATTCCTAATACCTCCCTTATTTGCACCATGATGTTTTTATGCACTTAGAGTATGCATATGTAGGGCTCATTACATGGCCGTGCATAGGCACATTTGTTTAAACCCATGCACTTGATTTCACTCACATTTGGATTCTTGAAGACTTGCAGATACCGAGATTGATGGTGGTACATCCGGAGGATGTACAGGTTCGGAGGGGGTGGATGTGGTCAAGAATCGAAGTCGCACCCTACAAACCACTTGAATAATTCCGGCAAATATTCGAGGAGTTACTAGTTCAGGATTTGTTGTACATTCATGCTATCGTACTCATTGTATAGAATATATCTAAAAAAATACTCGGAATGGAAAGCGTCGAGGAAGAAATCCAAGTGTCTGTGTGTCGACAGATAGGATGATTTTTTCGGTATTCGTATAGGGAAGGCGGCTGCTGGCGGTTTTTTCACGCATGCAGAGGAGAGAGAAGGAGCCACGTAGAAGAGGGTCTCGGTGGTAGAAATGGAAAGTTGACGATGGAGAGACGTAGCACATATATGATTTATGGCTTTTTCTTCACGGCTTGTGATGGCAGGTGAGGATCGCTAGCGCTCAACACCAGGACATGACCCCTTGATATGAAGAGGACGAGCGAGCAATGTGGCATTTGTTGCATTCCAATTTCTACTCGGGGTATTCTAGACTGCTGCAACGACATCCAGTTTCGATCCTCTCACGCATCAGACGAAGAGGATGACGATCACTTGAATCTCAGGTCACTCGCTCAAGCTATATGGCTTTTCACTTGGGCATAACAGATATAGAGGGGATGATCGGAATATTATGGAGGAGGGTCGCAAGGGAGGCCAAGCTCGAGCAGAATAGATCGGAGTGATGATCACCATCGAAAGAAGTTGGTGATGCCACAAGCTTCAATCATCTAAAAAGTACAGAAAGGAACGAAGGCGCGCATGATCTAGAAGGGGGGGAGAACGTGCTCAAACTGGGAAGTGGAAGCGGGGAAAAAGGAACCCTGCGCAGAAGATCAAAAGGGAGCGGCATCAGGAGGAAGACAGCAGACAGGGGAGAGAAGGCTTCTGCGTCTTCATGTCGGCTCTCTGCAGATTGTGGGGAAAACCAAGTAAAGATATTTGCTGGAAGGGGGGGCAAAGTCTTTTGTTCTTCGTTCTATCAGATTTTTTTTCTGAACAAGGCAATACTGTGGAAGCTATGCATGGGCACATAAGAATTGGCATGTCCGAGAGGATTTCACACGCATAGTTGCATCTGCTATAAATATTTTTGCTGCTACTGAACCTCCATTTCAGCACTAACTTTCGCCATCGGTGTTACAACTTCTGGAGGACCTACAATGCAAGGGAGGCAGCTATGATCTCTTTGGAGCAATTCGGTTCTGCAAGAAATGTACAGGCAAGGAGGGGCACACTTACACGAAGAGTTACAACACCATTCTCTCAGGCCATTATAGTTAAAGGAGATAGTAGTCAGGAAATCAGAAAAATGGCCCTAAAGCAAAGCCTGCTATTCCTGACATTAATCTATGAGGAGCTAAAGAAATGTCATTTGAAGATCTAGGTGATAGTGATGTGGCTGAAAAGCCTGTAGACCCCATTCGTGTCTATTCCGAGAAAGATCTTACAAAGGACGTGGAGAAGGTTACTGCCATCCTTGCACCTGAGAAGGATTGGCCCGTGACAATCACAGCTATGCAGCTGATAGAAGGCCTTGTTGGAGAAAGATGCTGACAAAGATGGCATGATGACTGGTTAATTCCGAATCCTCGGAAGGATGCTGAAGGAAAAAGAAATGGAGCACAAAGTAAAGACAATCAGCTGTTTATGAAATAGAGTTTTTTTTTTAACGAAAGCTATGCTATAAAGGTATGATACTATATACTTGCGCTTAATTGGTGGTTGGAATCTACTCTATTCGATGTATGCTGCCAGTAGGCAGGAGGGATAATCTTTGCTTCTCAGGTTTGAAAAAAATTTAGTTTTACTAAAGTCGAAGGTTGCAATGATTTATCTCTACTCTTGCTGTTTATATGCATGATTGAAATGTCTGCGCTGTGACTCTAATGAGTATGATATCTTAATTACTACTTTCTGTCAGGGATTATTCCCATTGAGTGCACTTGCTCACTTGTTAGCTTAATGAACTTTCCTTGCGCAAACCTGCTTATGAAATAAATGCATTAGTTAATTGGTTAACATATAAAATTGGCAGCAGAGATTATAGATTCAGAAGGAATAAGCTAAATCGATAAGATTGTATTGCATTGCTGAGGTTTATTGAACTTTTGTATGTTCGTGTGAGTTACGATTCAGAAGTTTCCCTTCAATCCTGCTGAAAGCTTGCTGTGAAAGTACATAATGAACTCATGATTAAATCAAAAGGACATATAGATTAGCGTCAATTTTGTTTTTGTTTGAACCCATTCGTCAGATAATTATCAAAATAGCACTTAGTCTGCGTTCCTCCTCACACTAAATGACCTCTAAAGTTTGCTTGAACATGTTTCAAGAATGAAAGCAAGATAAGGAAAATAGGAGCCCTTCGGTCTATCCAAGGATATCCAATTGAATTCGTGAATGCTTAGTTCTTTCGTTCATTAATGAGAAGCTGCAGCGATATGAATTGGAATTGTTGTAAACATGATATGTAGATTGAGTAAAGTGTCAAATAAAAGGCTTAGCTCTAGTATAAGAAATGGTTAAAAGCTAAACGTTAAGACATGATTAGAGCCCACTTTGGAAAAATGGAACCTTCATTTCTAATTTAAAACGCAATTGAATATGGGTAATAGAGAAATTAAGGGAACCGATCAAAATTATTAGTACTCACTTCCCAACTAAACTTATCACCGTTTAAAGTCCTTTAAGGCTTGTTCGTTCGGCCAATTTAATCGTTTAAACTATAATGATAGGAGCCCAAATTTAGGGTAAGTTAAACTTTAAACATCGTTGTAATACATTAGGTAAAGGTCAAAGAGGAATTAAGCTGAAAAGAATTTAAACAAGTAAATCAACTTCTCTAGTCCTCTACCAGAAGATTGTACATATTTCTTTTTGATGTGCTAATCTCTCCGACTTCTGCTCATTCAAAATATGATTGAATTTTTTTTAATTAACCTTGAGAATTTTTCATGTGATCTTTCTACTCCGATAAACTCCTCCTTTCCATGAACCTTGTGGAAAATTGTGATGCAGTGGTGATTGTGGAAAATTGTGGCGTGCCTAAATAGGATGGTGCTGTGAGTGGAGTGGGTGGTGGTGAGGTGGATGGTGATATGTCCATGCCGTTGGTCGTGCCAAGTGCGGTGACTGTGAAAAGCGGTGTGTAAGTGGGTGGTTGTGTAGGTGTGAAGACGGGATTTACAAATGTGGAGTAATTTACATGGGGGCTGGCTGGAGCAGCTTGGTGAAAAGGGGAAACAGGGGTTACGGTGGGTTGAGGAGGTGAAACTGGTGAGAAGGTTAGTGGGGTTAGAAAGGTGAAAGGTTGTCTTAAAAGTGGGGGAAAGGGTGGGAAGGATGAAGGGATGAAGGGATTGACAAGTAGACGAGGTGGGGTGGGTGCGGGCATGGTGGAATGAATGGGCAGGGTAAAGGTTGTGGCAATGTTGCCATGGACTGGTGTGGATGTTGGAGGAGCAGGTGGGTGTGCGGGGGATACAGGATGGGTCGGTGATACATGAGGTGAGAGAGGAGTAGAAGGTGTGGATGTTATTTCGAGGATAGTAGTGGTATGTACAACGGTAGTACGTGGTGGGGAATCTACAAGGATGGTTTCTGCGGTCAATGAACTTTCTGGGACGAGGTGTGCCTCCCTGGCTTGTGCTGAAGACTGCGCTCCTGTTGGTACGCGAATATACTCTCCGGGCTTTGAAAGTAGTCGTACTCGGCGGGGGTCAAACTGTGGTAGTTCCTTTCTTTGTAAATACCTGAGTGCTTCATGGGAGCCTACTGATTTGACTAACTCTCTGAACCCTCTGATGTATGCGTCTTCGAATCCTCCGGAGATGAGTTCCTGTTCAATTAATGCCTGGCTCTCCTCTTCAGTTAACTTCTTCCGTGCCCAGACTTTCTCCATGGTACGATATAATTTCTTTATGGCCAGCGTGTACGCTGCGGCTTCGAAAGTCTCATCCTCATATGTGCTGGTGTCGCCGTGTGCGTTGGTTTGTTGGCCTTGGCCATCTGTCTGTCCGTCATGTGAGCCCTGGCTGGCTTCATCGTCGCCTTCATCGTCGTCTGTTTCGGTTCTTTCTTCTTCAGAGCTCGACACAGCTTGTCCCTGTGGCAGATCTCGCGGCGTGGTAGGGTAACTAGGGCGTTCGTATTCCTGAGAAAACATTTGTGCCTCTGAAAATTGGAATTCATTTGAGAATGCATCCGGCATCTCAAAATCAAATGTTGTGTTTATGGGTTCTGCCTCCATGTGTGGTATGGGGAAGGAAAATGCTTCCGCACCAACAGTGGTGGGAGCTTCTGCTGTGTTGGTGGTGGGTTCTGTGGTGGCTGCTGCCTGAGGTGCAGCGGTACTAGTCGTGCCCTCCGTGACCACTGGTCTGGACAACCTTATGCGAATAGGCTGCACAGTAGGAGCGGCTTCTGTCGGTGATCGCTCTGGAGAAGGTTGTGGTGATGGTGACTCCGGCACTTGAAGGCAAGGAATGGTGCGTCTCATACGCTTACCTGCCCGTGTTCTACTGGGCTTCCTGGCTTTCTTCGTTGTTCCTTTGAATGCCTTCAGTTCTTCTCCTGTTAGTGCACGCTCAATTGGCAAGTCATAAGCCAAGCACATATACACAATTGTTGTGAGTGCACAACATCCATTAAGCACTTTTTTGCGTTCCCATCTGTGTTGTGCCAGATACATTTGGTCTATGATCCAGCTCGCCAGATCAACAGTCTGCGGTCCCGTACATGCCAAGTACAAACCAAACCATATTCTTTTATGTGGCATGGTGAATCTATCCTGAGCGGGGAATGCAAAGTGTTGCATGCATATCCTTAGTGGCTTTGACAGCTCAGGTGTAATAGCCGAAATCTCCTCCCACTTAGTGACGTCCCCACGTTTCATAGGATCTGGAATTAATCTTTCTCTATCTGTGGGTGTGTGGGTTCCATGAATCTTGATGGCCGCTCTGATTAAATCCTTTGATAGGTAAAACCTTTTGTAAGGTGGATCATCCACTAAAGAGGGCAAAATGAAGGTTCCTGGGATATCCTTATTCTCGGAGGTCTGCAAGGTAGTGATTAAGTAATAGCACCTGTAAAAATCCGGTTTGGGCAGAGGATCACTGAAATACTCCGTGAAGCCTGCTCTGGCCCAAACGTGAGTTAAATCCTGGGTGCTCTGTAGGGCTTCGAACTCTCTGGAGAAGAACTGGTATTTTCCCCACGTGCGGTCATCAAATGTCAAAGTGGATTCAAATATAAAGTCCACGTCCGCAAGGGGTCCTTCAAGTCCCTGAAACCAATGAGAGTTCCGGTGTATCTTTTCAGTGTAGCCCATAGGTGGGTTGTCAATCGGCATGGGCCCTGGAAATCCTTGGAATTCCGGTGGTGGAGCAGTTGGGTGGGATTCTGCTCGTAATACGTTGAGGGGCACTGCCGCTACACTGGGGCCTGCTCCTGATGTTCCTTCGTCGGTTTGCATGGTGACGGATGCGCTAATGAGAAAGATCTGCTACAAAAGATTAACACATTAGCATGGAAATTAATTATGATCCCATTAAAGTGAGACCGCAATCCCTTTCCATAACTGATGCGTAACCCGTGTAGCCAAGTGCTGTGATGTGATGGATGCAATGTCTCTTGCAGCACTAGTGCGGGTCTCTAAACTCCTACACGTTTCAGATCATGCATACATTTCTTGATGAGATGAGAGTGATGTGTGATGATGGTGGGTGAATTATTACAAGGTTTAATGGTTAGTATTTTAGTACAAGGTTTGCATGTTAGTCGGGGAGGTAGTTTTGTCAGACATGGGGTTAGGGAAGACGGTTGGACACACTTCGGTATCCATTTCCTAAGGGTTCTTGAATGGGTGGTGGGTTTCTGCTGAGGGGCAAAAGGTGGTATCGGGTGTGGTAGTATCGAGGGATGGAAAGGTTTGTGAGGATTATATATTACATGGCTCATGGATTGAGCTATGATCCATGGTTTGGGTACCCAAATCTGCGTGGGTGTGGGTCTATGGGTAAGGTATTTCTTGGCGATCCAAATTTGTCGAATGCTCGGATCTGTAGAAGGAGGTCGAGGGGATGGTGGATATCGAATCTGTTTCTGCACTGCCTTTTTCTTGTCGATCTTTGCTTGGTTGTAGTTCTTCGGTGCTTTTTGTCCTTTTGGCACCCATATTTGTCTTGTGCCGCTTCCTTTGGGTGATCTAGAATGCCTTCCTTGTTGTGTCTTCTGATACTGCCGTCGGTCTGGGTTCCTTCGTTGTAGTTGACTCTGCTGTGGTTGAGGGTGAGAGGTCGGATGGACGCTCTGCTTTGGAAAAGAAGGGAGATCCAAGACTTGCGTGACCTGCCCATTAGGAAGTGATGCGTTCTTTAACTTTAATCTAGGCCAGTCCGCAGCAAGTTTGGAAGGATGAGCACCGCAGGGTGTCGTGCTCATTTGGCCGCTGATGCAACCCACCTGACCGCTGATTGTGTCCATCTGCCCTTGCGGTTGGGTAGCTGCCTCTTCTAGTTTGCAGGAAGTCCCAGGGAAGATCTCCTGTCGTCCTTCTGATTGACAATTATCCATAGCCAAGCCCGAGTGGGTTGGTGTAGACGTAACGTGACTGGTCCGATTAAAGATCTTCCGGTCTTCCGTCGCATGTATTTCATAGGGTCTAGGGTCACAACCGTCAAGCGGAATGCCGTTAGGGAAGTCAAGCGGTATCACTCGCTTCTGTTCTAAGGTTCCAATCTGTAAGGAGCCTTGTCGAAGATTTAGGTCCACTGAGTGATCGTATAGCCAATCTTGGCCAAGGATTAGGGGTTCTATCAGGTCGTCATCATGGCACACTAGTAGCTTCGCTGTCATCGTCATATCCTTAATGAGGATAGGAAGGTCCACCTCACCCATGCAAGGGGTTTCCATGCCTCCTAAGCCTATGAGGTATGCCTCAATTGGCCGCATTTCTATGCCTGAATCCTTATAGTGGGACCATCTAATCGCACTAGTCGCAGCACCTGAGTCAATTAAAGCCCTGAGTTCTTGGCAAGGATTGCCGTGCTCTAGCCTAACTGTAATGAATGGTCTCCTGTCCACTATGCTAGGATGAGTGGTTGTCTTTACTTGACACATGGCCATGGGATATCTGGGTGATGTTTCCTGATGGTTATAATGTTCTCTCCCTAGTCCTTGTCTTCTTAGCTTCATGCGCTTAATGCGTTCTATGGCTTCTGCCTGAGCTTCAGCTCGTATTCTATTTTCTTCCTCCTTACGCTTCTTTGCCAATGTGAGTCGTCTAAGCATATCCTCAGTAAGAGGTTCCTGATATAGCTTGACTCTACAGCCACTAATGTAATTAGGCATTATATCTCCTTCTAAGGTGGCTAACTGTACTGCTCCACTAGTCGAAAGTCTGTTAATGATCATAGGTCCATAACCTCGCTTTTCTAACTTCCGTGCGTGCTGTTTCAATGTATACACTAGAACTAAATCTCCTTCTTTTAGGCCTTTATCTTTCACATGTGCATCAAAATATGCTTTCTGTCGCTTCTTCGCTGCGTATATTCCTGCTGCTGCTTTCAGCCTGGTTTCTCCTAATCGTTCCAAGTCCATTATTCTTGCTGATAATTCATGGCCGGTCCACTGATGTTCTTGTGCAACCTTAAGGGTCGGTATCAAGAAGTCCAAAGGAAGCACAGCATTCTGACCAAAAACCATCTGAAAGGGAGTTGCATTGAGTACGGTCTTGTAGGCCACTCGATATGCCCAAACAGCGTAGTGTAACTGTTTGTCCCAATCTGAACGTTTGTTGTTCACGAGTTTCGTCAGTACGGTACAAAGTATCTTGTTAGTGCTTTCAGCCTGACCATTGGCCTGAGGATGATATGGTGCAGATTTCTTGTGAATCACCATAAAATCCTGTAACAAATATTCAATGACTTGGTTTAGAAAGTGAGTGCCTCGATCGCTCACTAACTCTATAGGCAATCCATATCTTGTAAAGACATTTTCAAATAAGAATTTTGCAGTCGTGTGAGCATCATTCTTTTTTGTGGCTTTTGCCTCTACCCATTTCGTAAGATAATCTGTAGCAACAATAATGTATTCAGCATGTGTACCTTTTGCAGGGGGGTTAATGGGTCCTACAAAGTCTATACCCCACTTAGAAAATGCACGTCCGCCCATCATGGGTCTCAATGGCATTTCATCTCTGCGAGTAGGAAACTGAGTTCTTTGGCACACATCACATCTCTTGACATAGGTATGAGCATCCATGTGAAGAGTGGGCCACCATAATCCTGCAAAGAGGATGGCTTTGATTACCCTATCTGGTCCAAAATGACCTCCTGCAACACCTTGGTGTGCAGTCTCTAGTATGCTAAGATAATCGCTCTCATGAACACATTGTCTCAAATATCCATCTCGTCCTCTTTTGTATAGATTATCGCCAATAAGTGAGTAGTCTTGAGCTTCCTGCTCTAGACTGCGTTGTCGAGCTAAGGTCATGCCTTGAGGGAATGTGTTCATCCTCAAGTATGTCACTAAAGGTTCACTCCAGTCTGGGGTGAGAGACACGTGATATAGTGTAGCATGTTCTACTGGTGGTCTTTCACAGCAAACATGGCATTCCTTACACAACTTGTAGACATCTGCTTCCATCGTAGACCAATATACTCCTAATCTCTGCAGAGTCTGTAATGTTCGATGTTTTGAATGATGTTGCTTTAGTGCACCTACGTGTGCTAATTGCAACCAATTTGCATGTTCTGATTCATCTACACAACAGGCAAGAATCTTTTGATTATCCTGTTTATATATGCTTCCTGCCATTATATGGTACCTCTGAGACTTGGTGATCTCTCCTTCTCTGATCTTTATCCTAGGATTCTTGGGTCCGTATGTCAGAATAGGGACTATAGGCTTAGCCCATTCTGGTGCTATCTCAAGGTTAAACAAGTATGCATCTGGTAATTCATCTGCTACTCCTTGAGGAGTTTCTCCTGAGGTTAATCTCGAAAGGTGGTCAGCTCTAAGATGTGTCTTTCCTTTCCTGACTACCACTTCAAAATCATACTCCATGAGTAATAGAAACCAACGTATCAGTCGTCCTGTGTTACATGGTTTGTTGACTAAATATAATAGGGCTTGATGATCTGTAAAGAACTTGAATTTGTTGGCCAACAAGTAATGCCTAAACTTCTTTACTGCGTAGATCATCCCTAATCCTTCTCGTTCCGTCGTGGTATAATTTCTTTCTGCTGCGTTCAATTGTCTGCTCGCGTAGGCTATGGGGAGATCTATGTTACCTTCATTCGTGGGTTGTGCTAACACACATCCTATGGCGTGATTGGATGCATCCACATGTACATGGAATGGCTTACTCCAATCTGGGGTGGTCAATATAGGTGCTGAGCACAAACGTCAATTAAGTTCATTGAATGAATTTTCACACTCATCTGTCCACTCAAAATTGGTTAAAAGAGAGTACAAAGGCTTGGCTATGATTGCATACATGTGTATGAATCTCCTATAATAACCGCAATGGCCCATAAATGCCTGTACCTCTTTCATATTAGTTGGTCTAGGTAAATCTGCAATTACCTTCACTTTTTCCTCATCCGTAGAGATTCCATTTTTTGACACAATGTGTCCTAGAATTTTGCCTTGTCTGACCATGAAAACGCATTTTTCTGGGTTCAAACAAACCTGATATTCTCGACATTTGTCAAATATTTGTCTTAACTCTGGGATATGTGTCTGTCTTACATTTGAATGTGCACATAAGTCATCGACGTAAACTTCCAAGCTCTTGCGTAAGAATTCCTTGAAAACATGGCACATGAGTCGCTGGAAAGTGGCGGGTGCATTTGTTAAGCCAAATGGCATTACACGAAATGCAAATATGCCCCATTCAGTGGCAAAAGCCGTCTTGTGTTGATCTTTTGGAGCAATGGCTACTTGGTTATAGCCTGAGAATCCATCAAGAAAGCTGTAAACTTCCTTGCCCGCAACTCTTTCCAATAGGTGTTCTGTGATAGGAAGAGGATAACTATCTCTAATCGTGGCGGCATTAACTTTTTTAAGGTTAATACACACACGCAATTTTTCATTCTTCTTGGGCACAACCACAATGGGGGATACCCATTCGGTATGCTCAATTTCGTAAATGAATCCTGCTTCTATCAAGCGATCTATCTCCTCTTTAATCTTCGCAGCGTAGTTATCATTGTACGTGTAAGGTTTCTGTTTTGTCGGTTTTGCATCTAGAGTCATAGGGATTCTATGAGAACATATATCTGGATCTACTCCTTTCAAATCTTTGTAACTCCAAGCAAAAACATCTGTATATTCGCGCAATAGTGCCACTAGTTCTTCTTCTTCTTCAGTCGTCAAATCATGCCCTATGTATGTGCATTTTTCTTCTTCTCCTTCTATGGCAACTATTACTTTCTTGGTTTTCTCTCGATTATCATATACTTGTCCGTCATTCGCCTTTCTATTGGGCATTCGTACCATGATTCTTCTATCTTCGATTTCATATTTCTTGAAGTTCTCGGGTACTTCAAACAAAGATTCTTCTTTTTCTGACATGGCTTCTTTCTTCTTTCTCTTCTTGCCTTCACTCTTATCAGTCACTTGAGTGGCTAACCTTACCTCGTTCGTAATTTCCTCGTGTCTCTGAGTGTGAGTCTCTACTTCGTAGAAATATTCTTCCTCTAATGCAAAGGGTGGGTCCATGATAATTGATTCTAAATCAAAATCGCTTGCATCCTCGAATGCATCAGTGTTCGGTTCACACTCCTCTAAGATTGCATCGCCCATGATTGGCTCTATCGTGAAAACTGAAATGTCATAGCCATCCTCGTCACAGTGGGGTGTCCATTGTTCTTCATTGATGGCTACATCCATGGTTGCTAGTATTTCTGCCCAACCATGGGGTTCAAACTCCTCGTCTGGGAATACTACAGGTGCATATGCTGGATCTTGAAGGGTTCGTGGATGTTGTTCTGCACCTAAGGTCCTTGCTTCTAATCGTTCTTCCTCTTGTTTGGCTACTTTACACATCCATAAATGGGTATCCTCATGCAACCAAGAAGGATCTGATTCTAATGAGTGCATGGATTCCGTCTCTACTGGTGTTTTATGGATGGTATTCCATTGTATTGGGGGTACATCTCTATGTGAATAGTCTTTAAGATCGACTTTGGTAGTCACTCCTAAATGTTGCAAGTACAAAGAATTAGTTCCCCAATCTTGTACAATTTGCAACTGACGCATGAATGGTCGTCCCAATATCATCTCATAAGCACGATTTTTCGCAAAATCACAAATGGCGAAAGTATGCTCAAATTCTACACCACAAGTGGTGAGAGATATGCCTTCTAGTAAGCCTAATGGTTTTTCTATGTGTCCATCAGCCATTTGTAGTTTCATCCTGGTGGGTCTAAGTGCTGGCTTACCCCAACGTTTCCATAAAGCGGTGGTAGCGATGGCTACTCCGGCTCCTGAATCTAAGATGGCTTTCGTGGTGTAGCCCTGATGGGTTATTGGAAGATATGTGTTACCTTCCTCTCCTTCGCTTACGTCTCCAATCTTTTCCATGGGTATCTCTGGTACCTTCTTATGTGATCCTATTTGAGAGGGCGTGGTAGCTAGCTCAGGGAATTGATTTGCTACGTGCTTCCACAATTCTGGTTTTACCTTTAACAATTCCTCCAGAGTGAGATTACACTGTACTTTAGTATTCTTGATCACTTCCGTGTTCCTAGGGATCACTGATTCTTCATTCCTCACTATTATCGTGGGTGCTCTCATACTAATAGACTTAGCTTCCCAAGGTCCTGTGAACTGAGGTAATTCTTGTAAAGAATTAGATTCAAATCCTGTGGGTTCACTCAGTTGCTCCACCTCTACATCATCATATATAGAGGGGATGTCTTGGGGAAATTGTTCTTGCAAGTCGTCTATTTCTTGAATAGGAGGATGAGTTCCTTGTTCTTTTCTCCATTTCTCTTCTTGGATTTCTCTCAAAAATTCATGTGAGTACCTATGTATGGAAGATAGGTTATCTTGACTTTCCGTATTAGGTACTTGAGACAGGGATGGTGCATTCCTTTCCTGTGTCTCTGTGACAATAGGGTTCCTATGCTGATCCTTTTTCTCTTTGCTTTCTATCAAGTGTTCTAGCCTCTCCATTAGTCCTTGAAAGTGTAATTCCCGTTTTGCCATGTTATTCCAATTAAGATATCTAGAGGCTTCGAACAAAGCTTGTGCTAGTTCTACCATTTTCATGCAAAGTTTAGTTCTCTCGATTTCTAGATCAGCTCGAGGGTAGTTTTTACTCATTTCCGTTACTTGAGGTCCCTCTGTTATTCTAGCCTGATATGCACGAATCATCATGTCTAGATCTTCTGGTATGGGTTCCGCCAAAACTGATCCTGATTTCTGAGCTGGATTTTCTTGATTTAAATCTTGTGAGGCCAATTCTTGTATTTTGGCTCTAGATTCTCTTAGACTTCCTTCCAACTCACTTATCTTTTTACTCCACTTTCTCTTGATTCTTTCTCTAGAATCTTTCCAAGATTTCGTCTTTTTACTACTAGATTCTGCAACTTCACTAGTTCCGGCTACTTTCTCTTGATTAAGCTGTTGGTTTTGTAAGAGCGCCTGGGCTCTTGTTATAGCTTGGATAGGCACGTATGTAGGGTTAGATCCATCTGCATTGTTTACAATGCCTATCACGTTGATCGGTGTCACGTTTGAAGCGTTAACTGGGTTCTTAGGACAATCTTTGATTATGTGCTCTTTGCCACAGTCGGCACAAAAGCCTTGGATGCTATAGTACTGTGATTGCCTTGCTATTGGGGGATGTGGACAATCCTTAATGAAGTGATCTCCTTGGCACCTAAAGCATGGTCCTCTAGGGCCCTGTGGTCTCTGTTGTCTCAATTGGGGCCGTGGGTTTGGGTTTGCGTACATCACATTAGTATAATCTGGCTCCCAACTAGTTTCCATTGGTGGACTATCATAATAATACGTCTCCACATGTTCTGGTGACTCCATGTAATAAGCGGGTGGACTAGTTACATGAGCAGAGTCAAAACTGTTTGAGTTCGGGTCACTTTCTGTGATCAAGGGTGAAGAAGGCACTAACGCCCTACTTAGGTTCTCTTTTGCAGCAGCGTATTTGACTGAGATGACATTCGCTGGTGGGGGTGGCTGCTGAGCTAAAACAGGTTGGGGTCTCTGTTGAGCCTGGTATGGGTAGTTCTGAGGAGGCCTATAGTGATAAGGCTGAGCATTGTATTGGCCTTGATACCTACCTGGCTGCTGGTATGTTTGCGGGTAGTTCTGTCTCACGGTTTGTTTGTTGTATGGGCAGTCCTGAGCCGTATGATTCGTGTATCTTCTCTCAATTGTACAATATTGGCCACTAGGGTTGGCTTGAGGTTGAGGTGCATTGGGGCACACGTTTGCCAAATGATTTCCACCACAAGTGTAACAACGTACATTCGTTGGTAGCTTGGGCACCTGTTTACTAGAAACTCCTAGTTTTTGGGCCACTTTTTCTACTAGGTCCTCTATCGAATTAGACAATTTTGTGGATGCTAGAGAAGAACAATCTGAGTCTTTATAGACCTTTGAGAGTTCTAATTCATCTCCTAGGTTATCCTCAATGTCTATACATATTCTTACACACTCCTCTAGCGTTCTGGGTTCCTTTAGGTACACATAGGAGCGTAGTTTAGCGCTCAACAAGCCATCTAAGAACAGTGATACTTGTTTGGCTTGTGAGGGTAGCTCTTGCATTGGACATCGTTCGACATATTGTCTGAATCTACGTCCTGCCAGTCTAACTGTTTCTTGAGGGGTCTGTTTAAAGCTATGAATCAACGAAGACGTGTCATGTCTAATCCCACTTTTAGAGAATTCAGTGATGAATGACTCTAAAAAGTGATGGATGTCTCTAAATTGCCTTTGTTGCAAAGGTTGGAACCAAGTTAAAGCGGTATTCTTTAACGTTAGTCCAAATGCATTGTATTGCGTGAACATGTCCTCGACTTGTTCTGCTCTTAGTACTTGCTTGAATTCTGCGACATGGTCATAGGGATCTCCTGTCCCATCAAAGTAATTCTTCATTGATTTTACTAATTGAGTGGGTCTCAATACTCTTGCGTGTTCACGTGATCTAGGTAGAGGAAAATCATCTCTACCACCTGGTATTCCATGATCTCTTTGTCTATCCGTTCTATTAGTGTTCGTGGTTGTTCTATCTCTCCCTATGGGATGAGTGAAGCTTACTTCCGGTCTCTCGTGATTTCCTTCTCTTTGATTTCCATGGGCTGAGGATGTTCCTACCCCTTGTTGATTTGTATTCATGTTCGTTCTAGCTGGAGGGAATATCAATTCACCTCTCCATGTGTATGTGTTTTTAGCGCGCTCAGGCACCATGAAGACTCTTTCTGAAGTCTCATCCAGGTATACAACCTTTCCAGGCGTATCTGGGTCCTTGAATTCATAAATTGTAATGATGCCTATCTCACCAGGGTGTTCCTTTCTGTACCTCCAAAAGGCTTCATCTGTCTCTTTGTTTACAAACAACTCGGTGCTCCTGTTATCTTGAGGGATCCATTCTGGGATGAGTACTCTTGTTAATACGGATTTCCCTCTCGGTGTTCTAGGTTCTTCTAACGGTTCTTTTCCTTGAAATTTTGTTTCTGTCTCTAATTGGATTGTGCCAAACTCATTAGTATCGTTTGGCTGCGTACTTAGGACGTACATGGTTCCTTCTTTGTCTATGTAAGCGTCTCTCTCAAATTTCACCACTGGTCTTTCCAATCCAATGGGTTGATCAGGGTTGTGCAGTTGCACCACCTGCCTTCGCAAACCATCCTCATAGATGCGAGCACCTAATCGGTTGGTTCGGAGAAACTCTAGTTGCGTTCTATAGGGTCCTTCTGGTTTTTCTAGGTATGCTACATGAGACCCTCCTTCTGGTCTGTCTGCGCTAAATGCCATTTCTGATTCGCTAGTCTCTGAGCTCTCGTAGGGGTAATTACTATTCAATTGCTGAGCCCAAGATCGAGCGGTAGTTCTTACACTAGCCTCTGATGATCTAAGGCTTCTTCGGTCCGATTTACCTATGTGTTTGCCCGATCTAAGGTTCATTAATTTTCTTCCTCGTTCACTCAATTATACACTTAGATCGTCAATGGTCCTTCGTGATTACTTGCTTGATTCTTTTTAATTTTCTCTAGATTCTTGTCTTAATTTGTGCGTCAGGAATTCGACTTTTCGTTATAATTTTGAGTTCTCGTTCCGTCAGACTTAAGTTCTTTCTCTTTAGGTTTTCGTCACACACACTTTTACCTTAAGTCTTAAACTTGAAAGAATTAGGTATCTTGAACTTGAGGCGTTCCTATCGGCTTAAATCCACAACTACCGTTTAGCCTAAGCTAAGAATTGACTGAGGGGGTTGAGTAATCTTCCAACCTCGAGTCGGCTTTCCGGGTTGCTCTGATGCCCTGTTGCCCAAGAAGCCGTGCTTCCCAAGCTCTGCTGTCTTCGCTGCCTTGCTTGCTTGCCTTTGATTGCCTTCGCTAAACCTGGAAAATTCTAATATTAGACCAATTCACAAGATGATCAAATACTTGAGCATATACACCTTTTAAATCCCTTCCCTTTTTGCCCAAATTTTCAATGTGTGCCCCCTGGCTTCCTAGTCCCAAACTAGGTGAACCTCAAAATAGTTTATCTAAAAATAGATGTATCCTTTAAGAAAAGAACAGTTGAGGTCACGTAGTACTCGTCGCGAGCTTTCTAACGAGCTATTAAGCTCAAAAAATGGACTTCGGATAAAAAAGTTATGAGCGTTCAGGCCCTGGGGGGGTAAAAACTGACAATCAGGTTTTCCTTCACGTATAGGCTAAGGGGTCTACTATGAGTCTAATGGTCCAAAAATTTCTCAAAAATACCCTCAAAGTTGGTCAAAAATTGGAGTCCAAAATTTGCGATGGGGGTGGACAATCGCGATGGTCTGGGACAATCGCGATGGTCCGAGTGAACCGTCGCGATGGCGTGGAGTTTGGACAATCGCGATGGCGCGAAAAAGCGAACCGTCGCGATGGCTCGAAGTGAACGATCGCGATGGCGTGAGGTCGAACCGTCGCGATGGCGTGAGGTCGAACCGTCGCGATGGCGTGAGGTCGAACCGTCGCGATTGCGTGAGGTCGAACCGTCGCGATGGTCCAAAAAATGAACCGTCGCGATGGCGTGATCAGGTGGACAATCGCGATGGCGCGGGTCAACGGTCAAAGGTGGACGATCGCGATGGTCCGAAGTGAACCGTCGCGATGGTCCGCGATGCGATGGCTTGAGCCAATCGCGATGGTCCGATTTTGGGCTGTCGCGATGGTCCAAAAAATGAACCGTCGCGATGGTCTATCGAGACACGTGGCACTATCGTGGCGATGGCATGAGCCAATCGCGATGGTGCGGGGTCAACTGGACAATCGCGATGGTCCAAGTGGACCGTCGCGATGGCTCAAGTGAACCATCGTGATGGTCCAAAAAATGAACCGTCGCGATGGTCCGGCCGAGCCGTCGCGATGGCGTGAGCCTATCGCGATGGTGCGACACAATCGCGATGGTCTGAGCCAATCGCGATGGTCCACCAAACAACGAATTTTTGAAATGCAACTATGGTGCCGTGTGTGCGCAAGGATCGCCTACCTCGTGGTGTGGTCGCCTACTTCAAAATCCGAAAGTTGCAGACCATCGCGATGGTCCGCCCTACTCGGAAATTTCTGACAGAAAGTACATGTTTTACCTTTTGGAAGCTCTCCTGATGCTCTGAAGCCCTGTACCTGCAAGAAAACTCAAGAAAATGCAAGCACATGCAAACGCAAAAACTCTCTCTTGCTCTCTCGCATGCACAAATGAGGGGAAATGAGGTGAATGGGGGGATATGGTGAATTTTCTGATTTTTTTGGAAATGGAGATGATGATGCGATGATGAAGATGGAGTATGGGGAAGGTGAAAAACACTAAAAACTAAGTAAAAACAACAACAAAAACTGAAATTCTTACCTTCCAACGCCTCTTCTTGCTATACTCTTACCATCACACGTTCGTCCTAGACTCGATCCCCGGCAACGGCGCCAAATTTGGTGTTGCTCTAGCACAATGGTGAGAACCACGTTAAGAAGCTTCACCTCCTTAATGTCAATCCGTGGGAGAGGTAGGAGTGATATGAAGATCGTGAACGTGAGATGATGTGAGAGTGAAGGTGAGAAGCACAAAGATGCACACACACATACACACACACAACGAAGAGACAAGCAAGACACAATGGAAGGTGGGAAATTAGCTCTATTACTCAAGAATACTCTTACAAGCTCAAACTAGCTCTAAGCTCACACTAACCAAAATGAACCAACCTCAAAAATGAGCTCTCTAGCTCTTTTTATAGTTTCTAGACTAGTTTTGACCGGTTTCACATCTAGTGACCGGCCGAGTTAAAAAATAGGTTCTAGAGGCTATTTGGAAGGGTCAATGATGTCTAAAAATCACGAAAATTGGTACGAGCATTCTACCTAAGCTCCTCAAGCTCGAGGACTCCTCGGCTTGCACAAAATGGAGCTATGGATTACAAAATGGGGTTTTCTATGATACATATGTTACAATTAGTGATAACAATCACTGTTGAATGTTTGGAGAATTAATAAGAAATATATTTGTTTGGAAAATTGATCCGACTGGCTCCCTGCTCCGTCTTTACATGCTTCCGTGGCGTCTGTGCCTCTGGCTGCTTCCAACAGCATGGGACAGGTAGGCACTCGGTTCTCAAATCGATGAATATAAACCATGGCTGCATGAACAACCTCATCTAAGCCTACTGCATCAGCGTGCAAGTTCATTGATTCGATAAACATGTCATCCACACCTTCCTCGGCTAACATTTGGCTCATGATCATCTTTCCTGTCTCGAGCGACAGTTTGTGTTGCTCTTGGACCCGCTTCATGGTTTCGTATAATCCTTTTATTTGGGCCGAGTATGCCGGGGCACTTGCTAGTTCTGAAAGTTCTTCATATTCTTGATCATACTCCTCGTTTGCCTCTTTTTCTTCTGTCTCTTCTTCATCCTCTTCTACTTCTACTACTCCCGGTTGGGTCGGGGCTGAAGTTGTAGTCATGGGTTGTTGTCCTTGGGTCTGCTCTGCTTCTGTCTCTAGGTTAGATTCATTGATCAAATGGGCAATTTCTTCATCTGTCAGATCAACAAGGGTGTAACCTTGAGGGAACTCCAAGTCTGATGGAATAGGAGGGAACACCAAGTTGGGTCCTTCTGCACTTGGTCTGGGTAGGCGAATGGTCAATGGTCGGACACGCCTCGTTTGTGGAGGAGTCACCTCGGGTGTGGTAGTGGCTCCCCTTGGTTGAGCGCATGGTAATTGAACTCCCCCCCTCATCTTCTTCGATGGAGGGCCCGCTGTTGATAGTCGTCTTTGGAACTCTTGGGCCCTAGACCATACTAGTGCTCTTTGGATGGGCACGTCGTACGCTAAGCACCTGTAAATTATTCTTGTGAGAGCACAACATCCATGAAGTACATTTTTCTATTTTTTATTCCACCGTTGGTGGGCTAGGTGTATTTGATCGATGATCCAGTGCGGTATGTTGATGGTGAGATTCTCTATCTCCGCCAAGTACAAGCTGAACCATATCTCTTTTGGTGGCATAGTGAATCGTTCTTGGGCGGGAAAAGCAAAATGTTGCATAATAGTTCGTAGGTGTAGAGCAATGGTAGGTGTCATTGCTACCATGTCCTTCAATTTGTTGAGATCCTTATGCTTCATCCTGCTTGGAACCGTTGTTTCTTTCTTAGTGGGAATATGCATTCCTTGCATGTTCAATGCTGCCCGTACCAAATTGAGGGTCAGTTTGAATCTCTTAAGTTCGTGGCCTGGCAATAGTGAGGGTAGCACAAAAGTACTATCGCCTCCCTTGGCCCTGCTAGGAGTGATGGTACTGATAAAATAGGAGCAACGTAGGAAATCTCGCTTGGGCAAATGTGCTCAGAAATAGCTATCCAATCCCGCTTTGGTCCAAACCGATCGCATTACTTCTGCATTTTGATAGTTTTCAAATTCCCAAGTGAAGAAATGGTAACGTCCCCATTTGCCATTGAACTCAATTTCTCCTTCCCAGAAGTAGGTGCCATCACCCAATGGCCCTGCGACATCACTAAACCAATGAGCGTGTTTCCCCACTTGAGAAGTGTGTCCCTGAGGAGGGTCCTGAATAGGGAGAACATGCACCGCTTGAAGTTCTTGAGGCCTCTCGGTGAGTGGTGGTTCCAGGAGGAGGGTTTCAATGTCCACAATCTGTGCGCTAGACCCTGGGAACTGGTGCCTCCTGCTTCTGCCATTGTTATTGCTTGCTTGCTGGTTCTGTGAGAATATAGATCATGCGTTAATATTGTAATGGACAAGATAGAACACTTTTTGTCCCCGTTACAACATTATCATGAGGTGAGTAATGGGTTAGTGGGTTAGTGAGTGCTCGATGATTGTGTGTGTAGTTAATGAATGGATAGTTCTACGAGCTAGATGGAAAGATGCAGTGTATGAGTGATGTAGTTAGCAAGTGAGGATGAATTTACCCATGGGGTTCGGGGGTTTTATTACAAGTTTTAGGCTGCCAAACACAATGGATGGCTTTCGGTTTTGGTTTAGTGGAGACTCTAGAGGGATTTATGAGTATGTCTGCTTGGGAATGAGGCGTTTTGGGGACCCATTTACAAGTGAGTCTGTGCGTGCTTCTGGGCGACTGTGTGTTCGTGCGTATTAAACAAGAGTGGGTAACGGCTCCTTGAGTGAGTGAACCCTGTCGTGTATGATGTGATTCGTGCGGGACTAGTTGAGCCCGCAAGCAAGCCTTAGGCACCCAAATTTTTCTTGATTGTGGGCCAACCTTCATCGCCTTCTTGGGCACCTAGATAGATTTCACTTTCTCAAAAGAAGTTTTGGAAGTCTTCTTATTAGTATCATGTCGTTGATTACTAATAGGAAGTTGAGATAGTTGTTGTGACTTGACTACAATAGGCCGCTCACCTTTTCGCACCCACAATTGCTTCAATGGCTGCGTCATTCTGCTTCGCACGTTCTTTTGGCCTCGAGCATAGGTAGTCTTCAGTAATTGATCTGCCTTTGGTTGCTGTCTCCCTCTGGCCTTTGGAAAAGAAGGGAGTTCCATTGAGTCCTTGACTTCTTTATTGAGATCACCATTCCTCTGCATCACATAGCTTTGGACAAGAACAGCATGGTCAACTTCATGTGTACTCCTGGAAGGACCAGGAGTCTGTGCCTTTCCTAGTTCCTTGAGTGCTCCATTATCTAACTCAACTGTAATTCGACTCTGATTTACCCATACCTGAAGAAGTCCACTTCTTAGGTTTAAGTTGACTGCATGGTCATAGATCCAGTCTTGACCCAAGACCAGAGGCTCAGTGAGATCCTCATCTTGACACACTAGTACCTTAACTGTCATTGGAACATCTTGAATGGAGAGGGGAAGTTCCACCTTGCCCATGCAAGGGGTTTCCACACCTCCCAATCCTATGAGATATGCTTCTACAGGATTGACTTTTAATTTCAATTCTCGGCAGTAAGAAAGTCTCACCGCACTAGTGGCTGCACCTGAGTCAATCAAGGCTCGCACAATTTTTGCACTAACTCCTTGTCCTATCTCCAAGGTTACAAAAGGACGTCGGTCAACTATTCTATGGGGGCTTACACTTGAGACTTTACACATAGCCATATGATATCGTGGATCCTCATAGGCACCTATCCTAGGTTGATCCCTACCCTGCCGTTTCAACTTCATCCTTCTGATGCGTTCTAAAGCTTCTGCTTGAGCTTCTTCTCAAACTTGTTTTTCTTCTTCTTTGTGTTTCTTAGCAGTGTTGAGTCAACTTAGCATTTCTTCTGTGAGAGGTTCCTGATACAACTTGACTCTGCACTCGCTGATGTAGCTCGGAAGAATATCACCTTCTAAGGTGGCAAGTTGTACTGCTCCACTCGTTGAGATCCTATTTATCATCATAGGTCCATAGCCACGTTTCTCTAATTTTCTTGCATGTTGCTTCAAAGTGTAGACTAAAACTAGGTCCCCTGCTTTCAATCCTTTATCCTTCACATGAGCATCAAAATACGCCTTCTGCCTTTTCTTAGCTGCATATATTCCTGTTGCAGCTCTTAGTCTTGTTTCACCTAATCGTTTGAGGTCAAAAACTCTTGAAGAGAGTTCATGGCCCGTCCACTCATGCTCCTGTGCTATTCTCAATGTGGGAATCAAGAAGTCCAAAGGTAGCACCGCATTTTGGCCAAATACCATCTGAAAGGGTGTAGCTTGGAGTACCATTTTATAGGCCACTCGGTATGCCCAAACAACATGGTGTAGCTGTTTGTCCCAATCAGAGCGTATATTATTCACCAATTTGGTAAGCACATTGCATAGAATCTTGTTTGTGCTTTCGGCCTGGCCATTAGCTTGTGGGTGATAGGGGGTAGAATTTTTATGTACTACCAAGAACTCTTGGAGCAGATTTTCGATAACTTGATTCAAGATGTGAGTGCCTCTATCACTTACCAGCTCTATAGGTAGCCCGTATCTCGTGAATACATTCTCGAATAAGAACTTAGCTGTCGTTTGGGCATCGTTCTTTGTGGTAGCTTTCACTTCTACCCACTTGGTTAAATAGTCTGTGGCCACAATGATATATTCAACATGTGAACCCTTGGGTGGGGGATTAATAGGACCTACAAAGTCTATTTCCCACTTAGAGAATGCACGTCCACCCATCATAGGTTTCAGTGGCATCTCATCTTTGCGTATAGGATACTGAGTTCTCTGACAAACATCACACCGTTTCACATAGGTATGTGCATCCATGTGAAGGGTTGGCCACCAGAAGCCCGCAAATAGTATTGCCTTGATCACCCGATTTGGTCCAAAGTGTCCTCCTACTACACCTTGGTGAGCAGTTTCCAAGATCTTGAGATATTCACTCTCATGGACACATAGTCTTAGGTAACCATCTTTACCACGCTTGTATAGATTATCACCAATGAGTGAGTAATCTAGGGCTTCTTGTTCTAGACTTCTTTGTCTCGTCAGGGTCATATCTTGAGGGAATGTTTTTGTCCTCAAGAAGGCTACTAATGGTTCACTCCAATCTAGCACTATGGACACTTGATAAAGAGTGGCATGTTCCACAGGTGGTTTAGTGCAACAGATTGGGCATTCTTTACACATCTTATGTACATCAGCTTCCATAGTAGGCCAATGCACCCCGAGTCTCCTTAGTGTCTGTAGGGTTCGTTGTTTTGAGTAGTGTTGCTCTAATGCACCTACATGTGCCAATTGCAACCATTTAGCGTACTCATCCTCTTCCACACAACAAGCCAATATCCCTTGATCTGTCTGTTTGTACATGCTTCCTGCCATGATGTGGTACTTCTGGGCTCTTACTACCTCTCTACCTTGAGTGTTTATGATTGGGTGGTTAGGCCCGTATGTCAATACTGGCACTAATGGCTTAGCCCACTGAGGTACAACTTCCAAATTAAGCAAGTAAGCATGAGGAAGGTCATGTGATACTCCTTGTGGGGCTTCTCCTGATGTGAGCCTAGAGAGATGGTCTGCTCTCAAGTGGGTCTTCCCTTTCCTCACCACAACCTCGAAGTCGTATTCCATTAGTAAGAGAAACCATCTTACTAATCTACCTGTATTGCATGGCTTGTTTACCAAGTACAACAGTGCTTGATGATCAGTAAAAAATTTAAACATATTTGCAAGCAAATAGTGTCTAAACTTTTTAACTGCATATACCATGCCTAATCCCTCTCGTTCAGTGGTTGTATAGTTTTGTTCAGCCGCATTCAGCTGTCTACTAGCATAGGCAATTGGAAGATCCATATTGCCTTCGCCCGTAGGTTGTGCAAGTACACATCCAATAGCATAATTGGATGCATCCACATGAACATGGAAGGGCTTATTCCAATCCGGTGTGGTCAAGATTGGTGCTAAACACAATCTTCTTTTAAGCTCATTGAAGGAGTTTTCACATTCGTCAGTCCACTCAAAGTTAGTCAAAAGTCCATACAGAGGCTTTGCTATGATGGCATACATGTGTATAAACCGTCGGTAATAACCACAATGCCCCATGAAAGCTTGTACTTCCTTGACATTCTTTGGCCTAGGTAACTCGGCTATGGCTCGTACTTTCTCTTCATCGGTGGATATGCCATTCTTTGACACTATGTGTCCTAGAATCTTGCCTTGACTGACCATGAAAACACATTGTTCTGTGTTCAAGCAGACTTGATACTCTCTACATTTGTCAAAGATTTGCCTGAGTTCTCGTATATGTGTCTGTCTAATGTTGGAATGAGCACAGAGGTCATCAACATAGACTTCCAAATTCTTCCTCAAGAACTCTTTAAACACGTGGCACATCAGTCTCTGAAAGGTTGCAGGAGCATTGGTAAGCCCAAATGGCATTACTTGAAAGGCAAATATACCCCACTTTGTGGCAAAAGCTGTCTTATGCTGATCTTCTGGAGCTATGGCTACTTGATTGTAGCCCGAAAATCCATCAAGGAAGCTGTACACTTCCTTGCCTGCTACTCTTTCTAAGAGATGTTCTGTGATAGGAAGCGGATAGTTATCTCAAATTGTGGCTGCATTGACCTTCTTCAAGTTAATGCATACACACAGCTTTCCATTCTTCTTGGGCACCACTACAATGGGGGATACCCACTCAGTGTGCTCAATTTCATAGATGAATCCTGCTTCTACCAGACGATCTATCTCTTCTTTGATCTTAGCAGCATAATTATCATTGTATGTGTATGGCTTTTGCTTGGAGGGTTTGGCATCTGAGGTCATGGGGATAGTGTGTGAGCATATGTCTGGATCAACACCCTTCAAATCCTTGTAACTCCAAGCGAATACATCTCTGTATTCTCTTAGCAAGGCTATTAACGCATGCTCTTCTTCCTCTGTTAGGTCATGGCCTATGTACGTGCATCTCTCCTCTCCTTCTTCTAGGGCCACTACTATTTTCTTGGTGGTTTCTTTGTTATCATAGGCTTCTCCTGATTGTGCCTCTCGTTTAGGCATTCTTATCATGACTCTCCTATCGTCTATCTCATACTTTTTAAAGTTTTCAGGGACCTCACACAAAGATTCTTCCTCCTTCGGGGGAACTTCTTTCTTCTTTCGTTTCTTGCTATCATTTTTAGCAGTTACTTGTGTGGTTAATCGTACACCGTTTTTTATCTCTTCGTGTCTCTGAGGTTGGAATTCTACTTCATAGAAGTATTCTTCATCTGATGCAAATGGTGGATCCATAATGATTGACTCTAAATCGGAGTCACTTGCATCCTCAAACGCATCAGGGCTAGGTTCGCACTCTTCTAAAACTCCATCTCCCATGATTGGTTCTATGGAGAAGACTGAAATGTCATAGCCATCTTCATCACAGTGGGGTGTCCATTGCTCTTCATTGATGGCTACATCCATAGTTGCTAGAATTTCTGCCTAGCCGTGAGGTTCAAATTCTTCGTCCGGAAATACTACAGGTGCATAAGCTGGGTCTTGAATGGATCTATGTGTTTCTTTTGCACCTATCTCTCTGGCTTTTTCTCTCTTCTCCTCTTCCACTGCCACTTTACACATCCATAAGTCAGTGTCTTCATGCACCCATGAGGATCCTGATCCTATGGAGTGCACTGACTCTGTATCATCTTTAGCTCTATGGATGGGATTCCATTGAATAGGCGGTACATCTCTATGAGAGTAATCCTTGAGATTGACTTTGGTCGTGACACCTAGGTGTTGCAAATACAAGGAACTGGTTCCCCAATCCTGGACCACTTGCAACTATCGCATAAATGGCCTTCCCAAAATCATCTCATAGGCATGATTCTTGCTGAAATCACATATGGCGAAAGTATGCTCGAACTCAACACCGCATGTAGTGAGAGTTATTCCTTCCAGCAAGCCTAAGGGTCTTTCTATGTGGCCATCAGCCATCTGCAATTTCATCCTCGTGGGCCTGAGTGCTGGCTTGCCCCAACGCTTCCATAGGGAAGTGGTGGCAATAGCAACTCCTGCACCTGAGTCTAGAATTGCCTTGGTTGTGTACCCCTGATGGGTAATGGGAAGATAGGTGTTTCCTTCTCCTTCACTCATATCTCCGATCTTGTCTAAAGGAATTTCTGGCACCGTTCTATGAGAACCTACCTGGGAATGGGGTTTTGCTATTTCTGGTACTTGTTTGGCTACATGTTTCCATAACTCTGGCCTAACTTTGAGTAGCTCTTCTAAAGTGAGGTTGCACTGCACCTTAGTATTCTTTACTACCTCTATATTCCTAGGTATTATCGAGTCTTCGTTTCTTACCATGACTGTGGGTGCTCTCATACAAGTCGACTTGGCTTCCCATGGGCCTGTGAAGTGGGGTAATTCATGTAACGAATTAGACTCAAAGTCTAATCTCTCTTGAGACTGGGTTCTCTCCTGCTCTCCATAAATAGAGGGAATATCTTGTGGGAATTGATCATGTGCGTCATCCACAAGTTCAATGGGAGGAGGGACTTCACTTTCTTTAGCCCATTTGTACACTGATCCTACTCTAGGGGGTGGTGGGATGGTCTTAGGTAGGTGGACAGATGGTGGGTTAGATGGTGATGGAAGTGAGGGTGGTGGTGGTATGTGAGAGTTTGCTTGAGAGGTGAGTTCAACAATTTTGGCTTTAGTTTCTCTTATGCTTTCTTCTAAGTGACTCATCTTTTTAGACCATTGTCTTTTCATTCTCTCTCGGCTATCCCTCCAGGCTCTCGACCATTTTTTGGCTATGCTCTCGGTTTCACTAGCCTCTGCACTCTTCTCTTGACCTATTCCTGGGTTCTGTTGCAAAGCTTGGGCCCTAGTGACCATTTGCAATGGTGCAGTGGAAGTGACACTTCTCGTTGAGTCTAGAACTAACCCAATAACGTTAATTGGAGTTATTTTTGGCATATTATTGGGATTCTTTGGGCAGTCTCGTAAGAGATGATCCTTCCCGCAATCTTGGCAAAAGCCTTGAATTGTCACTGACTGGGGTTGTGTAGGTGGAGGTAAGGGTCAATCACGAATGAGGTGATTTCCCTGACATCTGTAGCATGGTCCTCTAGGGAATGGGGGTCTTACCTGCCTAGGTTGGGGTCTTGAGTTAGGGTTTGTGTACATTACATTAGTGTAATCTGGCTCCCAACTAGGTTCATTCGGTTCTTCACTATAGTAAGACTCATCATGTTCAGGAGACTGCATATAGTAAGCTTGGGGACTATCAATATGTGTAGAATCAAAGCTATGGTCACTAGGATCACTTTCTGAGAGCAATGGAGTCACTAGGACTATGGCTCTATTCAAATTTTCTTCTGTGGCTGCATACTTTACAAGAATCACATTAACGGGGGTTGGAGGTTGTTGAGCTAACACAGGTTGTGGCCTTTGTTGGTTTTGGTAGGGTTGTTGATAGGGTTGCTGCGATCTACCATATTGTTGTGGAGGGTACTGGTTCTGGTATCTCCCCTGTTGTGGATAGGGCTGAGGGTAGGTTTGTCTAACTGCTTGCTTATTGTAGGGGCAATCTTGTGTTGTGTGATTTGTGTGCAATATTGGCTGCTAGGGTTCACTTGGGGTTGAGCCATGATGGGACATACGTTCGCCATATGGTCACCACCGCAAGTATAACACCTCTTTACTGGGGCAAATCTAGGAATTTGTTTACTAGAGACACCTAGTTTTTGAGCTACTTTCTCCGCAAGTTCTTCAATAGATGTGGATTGCGAGGAAGAGAGACTAGAGGCACTATCTGAATCTTTGTAGATTTTGGAAAGCTCTAACTCCTCCCCTAGGTTATCCTCAATGTCGATGCACATGCGTACACACTCTTCTATGGTCCTAGGGTCCTTCAAGTACACATAGGATCGCAACTTTGTACTTAGCAATCCATCCAAGAATAAAGCCACTTGTTTGGCTGGTGTTGGTAGCTCAGGAACAGGGCATCTCTCAAGATATTGCCTAAATCTTCTTCCTGCAAGTCTCATGGTCTCTTGAGGGGTCTGCTTGAAGCTATGTATCAATGAGGAAGTATTATGCCTTATGCCACTTTTAGAGAATTCAGTGATGAAAGCCTCTAAAAGTTGGTCTATGCTCCTCAACTGTCTCTCATTCAATGGTTGAAACCACGTAAGGGCTGTGTTCCTAAGTGCTAGACCAAAGGCATTATATTGCGTGAACAGGTCCTCAACTTGTTCAGCTCTCAAGTCTTGCCTGAACTCGGCCACATGATCATATGGGTCTCTTGTGCCATCGAACTAATTCTTCATGGACTTAACTAACTGAGTCGGTCTCAAAATCCTGGTGTGTTCCCTAGACCTTGGCAGAGGGAAATCATCAGCATTCCTTTGGTTCCTTGGGGCTCTAAGTCCCTCAGGTTCCACTCTATTTGTTTCCGTTCTCGTTCTGTCTCTTCCCACTGGGTTGGCAAAGCTTATCTCCAGTCTATCTCTATGTTTGTCTCTTTGAGTTCCATGAACATGGGATGTTCCAGCTCCGGGGTGACCAAAGGACACATTCGATCTTGGTTGGGGGAAAATAAATTCACCTTTCCAAGTGTAAGCATGCCTATCATTTTCTGTAACCACAAAGACCCTCTCTGAAGCATGATCCAGGTAGGTCACTCTGCCTGGACTATCAGGATCTTTGAACTCATATATCATGATTGTTCCTTCCTCATTTGGCTGATTAGATCTATACCTCCAAAAGGCTTCATCAGTCTCTTGGTTCAGGAGTAGATCTATGCTTTTATTATCTTGGGGAATCCACTCTGGTGTGATAATCCTAGTGAGCACAGATTTGCCTCGGGGGGTTCTAGGTTCTACACCAAAGTTTCCTTGCTCTAGGTCATCTAAGTCCGTTTCTGGGACCACATTCCCAAATTCATATGTCCTATCTGGATGACTGGTGACTACATATATTGTCCCTTCCTTGTCTAGGTATGCTCCGTTTTCAAACTTGACAGCTGGGTGCTCTAGTCCAATGGATTGGTCAGGGTTTTTAATTTGGACCACAGATCTTCCTAGGCCGTCCTCATAGATGCTAGCACCTAATCGGTTGGTCCTAAGGTATTCGAGTTGCATCTTGTAAGGGCCTTCCACCCTATGTAAATATGGCACTCCAAAACTTCCTGTAGGTCTCTCCATACCGTGGGACATCTCAGACTCGCTAGTCTCAGAGCTAGGGTAGTACGAATGATGGCTCAACTGCTGGGCCCAAGACCTAGCAGTATGATTGACACTAGCCTCTGAAGATCTAAGACTTTGTCTATCTCTCCCTAGGTGTCGTCCTGATCTAAGGTTCATAAGCCCAATTGAATAATCCAAATTTTTTCCCAAGTACACTTTGCGTTGTTGAGTTCTTTTGTATCAGTCACTTGTTCTTTTTTAATTGCCCTTAGGGTGTCACTTCTTGTCCAATTAATCTTCGTCGCAAGGAACACTTAAGTTTTTATCGTACTTTAAGTGCGGTTGCTCAATTTAATTTCTTTTCCCTTAGGTTGTTCGCAATTGTAATCTCCTAGCACTTGCACTTGAGTGATTAGAGTTCTTGGACTTGGTTGTTCTTAACGTGTTCCTAATTAATCAAAACCTCTATCCGTACTTAGCCTATGCTAGGGATTGACAGAGAGTGTTGAGAATTTCCAACCTTAAATTTCTTCCCTTGATTGCCCTTGTATGCCCAGGAAGCGTGTTCCCAAGCTCGCACTTAATCTTGCTTCGAGTAACCTTCGATGCTCTCAAAGGACCTAAAAAAGTCCACAATTAGCTCAAGAATTGAATTCAGCTGACAGATAGATCACTTTTATGCATGTAATTCACAGACCCAATTGCCTTTTGTCTTTATGAAAAACAATCCCAAGGGAAACTTAGTTTTCCTACCCCGAGATATGGTCACTTCAAATTTCCCTATCTAATAATCCTGATATTAATTCTACCATAACCAGTGGAAGTTTTGGTTGTACTCCCCACGAGCTTTCCAACAAAACAAAAATCACCGCAATCGGACTTCGTATGAGGAGGTTATGTCCATTCAGGGTTTTGGGCCAAATCAGGGTTTAAAACAGGTTAACTCGTAGACAGGACTCCTCAAAAATGCTCTAGGTATAGGCCTCACAATGCTCTACTAACCCTTAAAATTTCCCCACAATTTGCCAAAAAATTAGACCACTATTTTTTGCCCTAAAAAATTGGCCAAATTTTCCCGTCAATCGCGTTCGCAAGCTCTGTCAGTCGCGATTGATAGGTCAATCGCGATCGACGTGTCGGTCGCGATTGACAGGTCCATCGTGGCTGTCAGTCGCGATTGATGAGTCAATCGCGATTGACACGTGGCCCGGATTTTCAGTCGGTCGTGGTCAAAGGGTCGTTGACTCTGTCAGTCGCGATTGATGGGTCAATCGCGATTGACAGGTCCGTCGCGAGGGTCTGTCCGTCGTGATCAAGCAATTGTTGACTGGGTCGATCGCGATTGACAGGTCCGTCGGGGCTGTCAGTCGCGATTGACTGGTCGATCGCGATTGATGGCTCGATCGCGATTGACACGTGTCACGCATAGGTTCTGTCAGTTGTGGTCAGTCGGTCATTGACTCTGTCGGTCATGATTGACGTGTCGGTCACGATTGACAGAGCCGTCGGCATGTGTCCGTCGTGGTTTGTCGATCGCGATTGATAGAGCGATCGCGATTGACAGATATCTGAGGAATTTTAAAATTTTAAACACACATTTGGGAGGCTCTACGCCTATAGATTATGGTTATGTACTTTGTTTAGCAAAAAGATCATTTTTTCTGTTGGTCGCGATTGACAGAGGTCAACGCCTCCGGACCTACACAGTCAAATTTTCTACCTGCTGGAGCTGGTGCAGCTGCTGGGGATGCTGATTCCTATAGAAAATCTCAAAAAACACAGAAAATCACAAGCACACAAACGATCTCTCGCTCTCTCTCACAAGTGGAATGAGGCAAATGGTAGGGGTGGGGTGATATGACCAAAAACTGAAATTTTTTGCGATGATGGAGATGGATGTGGGAGATGGTGAGGATGACGATGGTGATGAGAAAACAAGAGAAAATAGGAAAAAGATGAAGAAAATACCTATAAATCCAACGCGTCAACTCTATGTCTTACCATCACACGCTCGTCCTCAAAGCTCGATCCCCGGCAACGACGCCAAAATTTGGTGTAGCTTTTCAAAGTCATTTTAAAAGAAAATTTTGTTCTAGAGGTACATCAAAGATGCGCGTTAAAATAGGCAATGATAAGAACACTATCATTGTAAATGCATTATTAGATTTTGGCTTTGAAATCAATGTGATCTCAAGAAAAGTCTATGATAAATTTTGATGGCCTATAGATAAAGATTGTGGATGGGATATGAGAATTGCAGATAATGGTGTAGGTACCTTGTATGGAGCTTGTGCTAGTGTGCCCATATCCATAGGAAGAATCATATAAGAATTTCACTTTTTTATTCAAGATAATTGCTCCTATGAAGTTCTCTTAGGTCAGCCCTTTATTTGTGAGAGTTGCACCGAAACTAAAGCCATGGATGATGGATCTACCTATGCTAGAATTAAGTCTAAAGATGGAATGCAATCACTTCAAGTCATGACTGTAGGAGTGAATCATCGTAGGAAGGGATCTTCAATTAGAAAGAAACATATTGTTACTTACGGCCATGAACATGTTTGTAGTGATTGTGCATCTTGATTCAAGTTTGGAGCTACATACGATGAAAATTTTGGATAGAATCCATTGTTGAGCAGGACAATAGTGGACATTGGTTTGACATCTCGCAACCAAGCAACTTGTATAATAGTTTTTCACTTCTTTTTCCCCATTCTAGATTAGATTTTCTTTGTAAGAGTCATTTGTCCAAGTCTTTTATCCAAAAATCCCATAAAATTTATAAAACCAACAAAATCATGGAACATGATGAGAACATTGAGCATGTGATTGAGACATCTCATTGTTTCTCTACTTTTAAGGAGTTATATTTATGTCTTCAACAAAATTCTAATTCCTATATTATTCTTCTTTCTTCCCTTGATGAGTATGCTCTTATCCAAGAGTATGCTCTCAATGTTGACAAGTGCTCAAAATTTAACCAAACACATGATGCCTTAGTTGAAACAAAGTACAAAACTGTAGACAAAAAACTAATATCCATAGCTCAATCATTACCCCAAGAAGTAATGAAAAAATTATTGATGTGAAAAATGATCCAATTCTTTGGGATAAGAGAAACATTAGACATATATTCACAGATGAGACAATCAAATAGGTGAAAATTGGTAAGATGATGACTTTCATTTGCTAGCAAAGAGAGATAAAGTTGAGAGAGTCATTTGTAGCCATGGAAAAGCCTTTACTATATATCCTCATGAGATTGGTTGTGCAGATCCTAAGCTAGTTGCACCCATGATAATCTTTACAATTCCACATATTCCATGGAGTCTTTGCCCTAGACCAGTTCCAAAGGCTTACTTACATGAGCTAATGAAACTAGGAGAAGATAAACATGAGAATTTTAGAGCCACCTTTTGCACTGTTAGACGGCCGCCGAACAAAGGACAATTGTACTTAGACAGAGGTTTTTAATGTAGAAAGAACCCTTCTGGAAGTACGCGGTAAAGAAAGATTCGCGCAAGCCTTGTAATAAAATTCTATTTAAAGCAATGAAAAGAACGGCAGAGGGACAAGAGAAGGAGCCCCCCGTGTTTTGGGATTTGCAAGTATAGTGTTGTATGTATAGAACAGAGTAACTCTGTTCTGTTTCGTCTGCTCCATTCTCTCTCCTGTGTATGTGCTTGTGTGCGTATGTGCGTTATACGCAGTGTTACGAATCGATACTGTGTTGCAGAGATTTCACCCGGTAATGATTGAAGTATTTCTTAAGTGTTATTCGAACTGGAACGCGTTTTTTGATCGTTCTTCTGTGGAGCACGGAAGCATACAGAACTAACATGGTTCAGTTGTGAGTTATGAGTCTCTGTGAATGACTGGGTCGGTAGTATAATCTGTGTTAAGATTAGTACCGGTAGTGTCCTGAATACGAGTAGAATGATGATAAAGTGCGCGACAAGTTATGGTCAGTAGGTCTTGCGATTTGAAGTTGGTACTCGGTAAAGTTGTAGATTGTGTAGAAGGATTTCGTGGTGTGTTCGTGTTAAGTTACCAGGAGTGCGCTTTGTGTATTGACTCTCGATCCGGACTACTGCTCAACTGTTATAGCAGGTATAGTTTGGAGTGCGGGATTCTAAGACGTTGATAGCCTTGGTTGATCAGAAACAACTACTGAGCTAAGACGCGCGGACCGAGTGACGGGTGAGTGAGAAGTTGGGAAAATAGTATAGGGCCTCTGTCTAACAGACCCCTACCACTCCCAAGGACCCACTTGGCTAGAGTCAGTCTATTCTTACGATGAGATTGAGTACAGAGAACAAGAGACTCGGAGATATCTGGTACGCAGGTGTGGAACCAGACTCTGGAATCCCCGAAGGACTGTTGTTTTGAATTAGTAACTAACGTCTGCGGTAGGTAGTTAACGGTTGAAGTTACAATAAGCGATTATACCTTTAACATTTGGCGCCGTCTGTGGGAAAGTGGCATCCGCTTGCCAGTTCTCTGGCCCGTTGTCTGTGGGAAAGTGGCATCCGATTGCCAGTTCTCTGGCCCGTCGTCTGTGGGAAAGTGGCATCCGATTGCCAGTTCTCTGGCCCGTTGTCTGTGGGAAAGTGGCATCCGATTGCCAGTTCTCTGGCCCGTTGTCTGTGGGAAAGTGGCAACTGATTACCAGTCTCTGCGGTAAAGTAGCATTTGATTACGAGTCACTTGTGAGACAGTGGCATTAGAGTGCGAACGGTTTGTAAGAAGCAAACATCCAACAACATTTGCTTCACTGATAGTAGCAACAGATCCAGATTGTTGCAAACTGCTCAGATAGTATCACTGGGCAATGATACATGCCGGTCACTCGATCGGGCGAAACATATCCTAAGAATCGTCAGATTGAAGCACGAAAATCACAAAAGATAGCCTCGGGAGAAGCAGGCATAACTAGATCTGACCAAGTGGTCAAGAAAAGTGGAAACGTTACAACTGATTCCGGTCATAATCCAGTAGAACGGTCAACGCCTTCGATACATTCTGATGCTACTTCGACCCAGCCTATCGAAGATATAGCAAGTCCAGACTCTATCAAAACGCCGTTGGAACCTAGTTTAACAATATCAGATAAAGATTTAGAGTTATCCACGGTCAGAAATACGTTAGGAAAATTCGGCAAAAGTAGTAAAACAGGGCATTCTGGCCCAAGTTTGGTTCATTCCGGTGAGATTCCGGTGATAGAATCACCGATCGCTGGCAAAGGTTTAGCCTTTTTTGCGAAATCATCAGCTCAACCTTCGTGTTTGGAAGAAAGATTTCGAATATTAGACATCCAGAAGGAAGGAAAGCTGTTCGAAACAGAGATCCGAAGCATCCTAAGTCAAAACAGCACACCAGAAAACGCACCATCCGGCGATACAAGTCCCGATAGTTCACCCGATCAATCCCGAGATACAGAAGGAAACCCTGAACCCTTCACAATGAGCGGGCAACACCAACAACAACAACATCAACAACAACAGCTAGGACCGCCAAGGCCGCCTCCAACAGGAGTAACCTACACGAAATTCGGTGGATTCCCAGGAGACGACCCAGACGCCCACGTACGAACTTTCGAGATAAGTTATGCAGTTCTTAACCATCCACCAGATCAAGCGTATAAAGCCATTGTTTTTCAATCTACACTGATCAATGAAGCGGCGAGATGGCTCACGGAATATGATATCAATCATTTCGGTACTTACGATGCAGTACGAGACGCCTTTTTACAGCGATTCAGACTAAAGAAGAATCCTGCTGAAATCTTTGAGTATCTACAGAACAACAGACAGAAGGTAAATCAGACCGTCCAGGAGTACGCTACCCTCTTTAGAACACATTTACGGCAGATACCACAGGCTCACGCTAATCTACCTGATGATGTCATCTCTCAATGGTTTATCAATGGATTAACCCCACAACTGAAGCAGATCATGATCATAAGATGTGTCGGAGCTATGACCTTGGATGCCGTCATTGCAATGGCTCTACAGCTAGAATCCAAGGTTGGTGGATTTTCAGAAGACTTGGAATGGTTAAAAACAAACAAAAATATGGCCGAAGATATCACCAGGCAAGTATACTGCACCACATGCAAAAATTCGGGGCATACAAGTGCCAACTGTGCACTGAACCAAGTGTTTTGCGCTATCTGCAACACTACCGGGCACACCACCGGAAACTGTGTCTACAACGCTAGAATACAAGGGACAGCAACCGTCAATGCAGTCATCCAAGAACATGGCCAACCAGTAAATCACTATGTGCCTCCGCAACTGAGAAACAATCAACAACAAGGATATCGGAACTACCGAGGACAGAGAAACAACACTTATAATGCCAACCGATGGCAGAATGGACCACCACCGGAAAACCCTGAGTTACCACCTCCACGCTGTCATTTCTGTGGCGAATTCGGCCACATTAGAAGGTTTTGTAAAGACGCAATGGAGTATGATCAAAGAAAGAAGGAACGCCAAAATCCAATGGCCAACATGGTAAAAATTACACCGATCGAGACACAGATTGCTATAGTCCAGACCCGTTCCGGTAAACAACTTCAGCCTGCAGCAGAAATCTTTGAACCAGGGATACAAGAACAACGAAGGATGTATAACAAAGCTAGTCACTGGACCACAACAGAACCACCAGTGTTCCCAGAACCTATTCCGGTGACTCAGGCTTCTTCATCAAAGGACGAAACAACACAAAAGGATGCATCAGTAGGGCCATCATCATCAGTAGAGACAACAGCAGACACTTCTGCGTCAGTAGAAACTTCAAGTCCAAAAGAACAAGACAATCAAGCTCAACATGCCTGGGAAATTTTGTCCAAGGCATCCATCACGCTGCCTCTAGGCCAACTTCTGGCCTTAGTGCCCGGGATCCGACAACAGTTTCAGCAACAATTCAGCCCAGTACCTTCTTGCATTCCGACAACAGCCGCAGTTCAACCGGAACCTGATGCTGCGATTGATCACGCAGTGCCCTTGATCACAGTATGGTATAAGAATCAGATGATCACACAGGTATTAATTGATGGAGGCTCAGGCGTAAACATTGCGACCGCAGCGTTATGCAAAAAGCTAGGCTGGACCGAAATTGAACTAGTTCAATTCTTTGTTCGAATGGCGGATCAATCGAGAGTCCATCCTGTAGGACTTGTGCGGAATGTACCCATCACTCTACAAGGTACAACTTTCAAGATGACTTTTGTCATACTAGATCTACCCGAATCCACTTTGGATTACAATCTTCTTTTCGGCCGACCTTGGCTGAAGCATGCGAAGGTAATACAGGACTGGTCTGCACAAGAGCTTACATTCAAGGATGCCCATCGTAAATATGTGGTGAAACTAGATGCTATGCAATCTTGCGAACCTCACGCCAGACCGTACTTTGCTGAACCAGTTCATATGTTAGATGGACTGTCAGATGATGAAGAAGAGCAATTTCTGAAGAATAATGCCGATTTAATGTCTAGGAATTGTTGACCTACAATCCGTCATAGATAACTGGAACACGTCAGTATGTACAGTAGTAGCTATCACCGGAAAGTCGGTCCAGGAAGATACTTCCTCAACCCATGACGACGAATTACAACCACTGTTCAAGCCAACAGATGATACAGAGAAACCTCAACAATTTTATGTCCCAGAAGACCAGCTGATCACGTACAATCTAGGAGATAGAGACCACCCACGACCTGTGAAGATGAGGCAGAACTTACCAGAAACATTTAAGGAGGATTTGATTAAACTTCTTCGCGAATTCGCAGACGTCTTTGCATGGGATTACAAAGACATGAAAGGATTAGATCCGCGCATCTATCAACACAGGGTCATGTTGAAACTGGAAGTGAAACCAAAAAGACAACCCAACTACAGAATGAACCCCCATTATGCATCACACGTAAAAGCCGAACTTGATAGACTATTAAAAGTCAGATTCATTGTACCAGTAGAACACGCTGAATGGATCTCACCCATCGTGATCGTGCCAAAGAAAAACAAGCAGTTACGAATCTGTGTGGATTACCGGAAATTAAATGCAGCAACAGTACCAGATCCTTTCCCGATCCCCTTTTTGGATACCATGCTTGATAGAGTCGCAGGTCATGAAATGTATTCATTTTTAGATGGATACAGCGGGTACAACCAGGTTACAATGGCTGAAGAGGATATACCAAAAACTGCCTTCATTACCAATTGGGGTGTCTTTGCCTGCACAGTAATGTGGTTCGGACTGAGAAATGCACCAAGCACATTTCAAAGATGTATGCAGGAGATATTTTCTCCTTACCTCACCTCTTTCATGCAAGTATATCTCGACGACTTCTCAATCTTTGGGAAGATGATAGCACATTTGTTTCACTTACGATGCTGTTTTCAGAAGTGTCGAGAATATAGACTCTGCCTTAATCCCAACAAATCCGTGTTTGCGGTTTCATGTGGCAAACTACTTGGGCATATTGTATCTGCCCAAGGTATCCGAGTGGACCCAGATAAGATTTCGGCGATTTTAGAAGCCCCAATACCCACGACTCCGAAAGAAGTAATGCGCTTTATGGGACAAATACGGTGGCATGGCAGACACTTGCGGTGGCTTGCTCACCTAGCAGTACCACTGAACAGGCTAATCACAAAGACTCCCAGACAGTTTGAATGGACTGAAGAATGTCAAACTACATTTGATCGACTCACGTATCTCCTGACGCAAGCTCCAATTTTACAACCACCGGACTGGGACAATCCGTTCCATGTTTTTGTTGACGCTTCAGATATTGCAATCGGCAGTATTCTGATGCAGCAAATAGATAAGTGGTTTCGCCCTGTTTATTACGCCAGTAGAAGACTGGCACCGGCAGAAAAGAACTATTCCACCACTGAAAGAGAATGTCTAGGATTGATTTACTCAATCAAAAAGTTCAGACATTATCTGCTAGGCCGGAAATTTACCTTTCATGTGGATCATGCTGCCCTTGTTTATCTAGTAAGACAGCAGCACTTAGGAGGACGATTAGCACGATGGGTGCTACTTTTACAAGAATTCGACTATGATGTCATTCACCGACCCGGAAATGCACATGCCTTAGCAGATTTCTTATCACGCCTAGATTTCGGTAAAGCTCCGGTAGGAATAGATGACACGACTCCTGCGATTTATAATGCTGAACCACTACCTGATGAGACGCCCAACTTACAAACACCACCTACATACTATGATCAGATTCTAACTTTTCTCACCGAAGGACGCTTTCCAGCTGAGACTGCCAAGGCAGTTCGAAGAAAAATCGCAGTTTTTAGCCGCCGATTTCGGTTAGTTGCTGGAGAACTATATTATACAGATCATACCGGAATCCTACTTCGCTGTATTCCACCACATGAAGTTAACTCAGTTATCACTTTGGCTCACTCAATTCCTCTCGGTGGCCATTTTGCAGCAGACTTAACTCACCGGAAAATTCTGCAAGGAGGACTCTGGTGGCCAACTATGTACAGAGATATCTCACAGTTTGTTAAACAATGCGATGCTTGCCAAAGAGCTGGTCAGCCTTTACATCGGCATCTTTTTCCCCTGCAACCCATCTTACCATTAGAACCTTTTCAGAAATGGGGTTTAGATTTTATCGGGCCAATTACACCTCCAGCAGTATCCAGTAACAATCGATACATACTGACTTGCACAGATTACGCAACTAGATGGGCAGAAGCTTGGGCTTTGCGGTCTGCTACAGCAGTTACGGTAGCAAAATGTCTACTCACGGATGTCTTCCCACGATTTGGTTTACCACTGGAAATTGTCTCAGATCAAGGCACTCATTTTGTAAACAATTTAATGAAGGCACTCACACAGTCCTTCCAAGTCACACATAAATTTAGCTCTCCTTATTATCCACGTGCCAATGGATTGGCTGAAAGTACAAACAAATCACTGTTAAACATCCTCCGGAAATTGATCATGGAAGCACCGGAAAGATGGGATCAACTACTACCTGTAGTATTATGGGCATACCGAACTACATATAAAGTAACAACAGGCTTGACACCTTTCAAGCTAGCTTATGGCTTAGAAGCAATCGCTCCCATGGAAGTAGTCATCCCAAGTTTGCGGGTAGCAATCACTCAGAAGATGCTACCGGAATCTTCACTGACAGCACGAATGGACGCACTCAGAGAACTTGATGAGCACCGATGGCTCAGTTTTTTAACTATGCGCGAAGTTCAACTAAGGCAAGCTAAGACACACGATCGATATTTGAAGACGCCAATCTTTTCGGTAGGACAGCTTGTACTCTTCTATAACGCAAAATCGGACAGAGCAGCACGAAAATTCAAACTACGATGGTTCGGCCCTTTCAAGATCTCAGCACAAGTAGGTCCGGCAACTTTTCGGTTGACTACGTTGACCGAAATTCCACTTCCAAAAGTAATTAATGGATCGAAGCTGCGGCCGTATTATCCCACTACCAGTACGCCTTAATTATTCGGCGACGAGCCATGTTTTGTATAAATTTTATGTTTTGCTTTTAGCCGTCTTTTGTACAAATCTTTATGTTACCAGCCGCCCCTCCCTACCGGTCACTCAGTACGCACGCTAGCATGCAAACCGTATCATTCCCGCACCACACAATGATACTCACCCCCCACACCGTGTTCTCCATATTTAACCCCCTCAGTTGCGCCAAAAAACCGCTATTGTGTTTTCGTGATTGTGTGTGTTATCTCAGTATTCTGTGTTTTCTGTAAGTGTGCATTGTGAACGCCATGGAAGCGCTAGCCAACTACGCTTCTTTCCGCGAAGGTATCCCTACAGACGTAGGCGAATACCTGCGATGCAGAGGGTTGGCCAACTTCGCTGAGTTGCCTTGGCACTCAGTGGAAGCCCATCCCTTCTCCGCACAGATCATCCAAGCCATTGCCCAAAGCCCCACCACCGAACGACAGTGGGTCTTCCTTTCCCTCCCACATAGATCCGTCATCACCTTCCAAGCCTTTGCCGACGCCTACCGCCTCACCCCGCAAGGCCGCGAAAATGGCCCTACCATCCCTTTCGCCCGTATGACCGAACTCTTTCCCTGCTCCTCATCAAACGAATACGCCATTCTATGCCGCCCAGAACCCGAGCGATCCGCCCTACAGTTCCTTGTAGCCATCCTCAACCTGCAAAAACGAACATATGGCATCTCTCGCCCCTTCTACTCCGCCTTAGATTTAGCCGCCCGCGAACCTGTAAATTTTGCCTCTTACTTTTTCCTTAGAATCCATAAAGAATGTGTAGCTATCGTAAAACAGCTCCAAAAGGGTTCTACCCCCCGCTCTCGCCTTCCACACATCATCTCCTTCCTCTTCCCAACCATTCTCGTCGCACAACCCCCACCCGCAGGCCCCGCACTTCGACACGAAGAATCCGCACAACCAATCGAGGACATTGAAGAAGAAGACGAAGAGATTAATCAGCTCTTCCGTACCAAGCGAATTCGGATCAGCTCCTCGGAAAGTGAAGTCCAAGGATCCGCCGGAAAAGATCAGGAGACCAAGCCAGACGACCAAGAGGAAACATACCACGACACCGCCACACACAACGAAACATCGACGGAGCAACCAGACCAGCAGGATCAAGCAGAGACAGAAATAGTGTCCACAGAAAAAGAATCTGAGCAGCACCAGGATGAACAGGAATCGGCCACCAAAGCACTGGATCAACTCATCGACGCCATCAACCAGACAGAAACCATACAACAAACACTCGCCAAGGTAAACTCCTCAGATACCGTTCTCCCTACACCACCTCCTGCCAAACCCCTCCCCCCACCGGATCCACCCCTCCCACCCTTCACTGAACCCGTAGCATCCTCCTTTTCCTCCCCTAACTACTCTCCGCCAAACTCCCAGCAACTACTCACCGACACATCCTCTCAACCTCGTCATCCTCCACCACCACCGCCACATAACGCATTCTCGGAACTTGCCGCCATGGGGCAGTTCCTCATCCAGTTATCACACCAGCTGCCCGCCCAGTTTACGGCAGCCACGGACCACCTGAAACTCGAATACCAGCACAAGGTAGACACCCTGGAAGTCGACATCGCCCCCCTCCAGGAAGAAGTTGATGCCGTAAAGACTGAGAATCATCAACTCCGGACACAGCTAGCAAAACTCCAAGCACGATTTTCGACAGAACAGACGCTAGTACAACAACGAGATGCAGCCCTGGACCAGCTAGCTGCCAAAGACCAACTCATACACGACGCACATGAGGAAATTCGAACACTGAAGGCCGCCCTTCAAGAACAAGAAGATATCAACGTATCTCTCAAAGAATTGATCGCAGACACGAAGCTTCAATTACAAGAAACCACCCAGAAGATGCAGGACCAACAGAAAGAAGCCGACCAAGTTCAAGAGCAATTACGGCGAGCCGAAGAATGTGCCGACACGGTCAACCGTATTCTCAAACAACAATTACTACGGGAAGGCCAATACCAAAAAGATATCGCCAACACCCGCAGAGAACGCGATGCGTATAAGAAAACTCTCAATTTCCAAACACAGCAATTTGAACGCCAAGACAACCAAATACGCAACCAGAAGGAGTGTATCAGAGAGATGCAGACCAAACTGACTGAAATAACGACAGCCCGAGATGCGGCATTAGCCAACGAATTTTATCTCCAGGAGGCTTTTCTTCAAACCCAAGCCGAAATTTTGTTAAATCAAGCCATAGCCCTCAGTGCAGTCAGAACCGACGCCCAATTATTAGAACCTACCACCTTAGTGCAAATGTTAGAAACCCTCAAAAAGAAAATTACCCGAACATTTAGGCTCGCCCGAAGTATGTACTTAGAAGGTCTAGTATCCGAACCATAGGAACTTGCGGGTTCGAGTCCACCGTGCGTGCCAGTGTTAGACGGCCACCGAACAAAGGACAATTGTACTTAGACAGAGGTTTTTAACGTAGAAAGAACCCTTCTGGAAGTACGCGGTAAAGAAAGATTCGCGCAAGCCTTGTAATAAAATTCTATTTAAAGCAATGAAAAGAACGGCAGAGGGACAAGAGAAGGAGCCCCCCGTGTTTTGGGATTTGCAAGTATAGTGTTGTATGTATAGAACAGAGTAACTCTGTTCTGTTCCGTCTGCTCCATTCTCTCTCCTGTGTATGTGCTTGTGTGCGTATGTGCGTTATACGCAGTGTTACGAATCGATACTGTGTTGCAGAGATTTCACCCGGTAATGATTGAAGTATTTCTTAAGCGTTATTCGAACTGGAACGCGTTTTTTGATCGTTCTTCTGTGGAGCACGGAAGCATAGAGAACTAACATGGTTCAGTTGTGAGTTATGAGTCTCTGTGAATGACTGGGTCGGTAGTATAATCTGTGTTAAGATTAGTACCGGTAGTGTTCTGAATACGAGTAGAATGATGATAAAGTGCGCGACAAGTTATGGTCAGTAGGTCTTGCGATTTGAAGTTGGTACTCGGTAAAGTTGTAGATTGTGCAGAAGGATTTCGTGGTGTGTTCGTGTTAAGTTACCATGAGTGCGCTTTGTGTATTGACTCTCGATCCGGACTACTGCTCAACTGTTATAGCAGGTATAGTTTGGAGTGCGGGATTCTAAGACGTTGATAGCCTTGGTTGATCAGAAACAACTACTGAGCTAAGACGCGTGGACCGAGTGACGGGTGAGTGAGAAGTTGGGAAAATAGTATAGGGCCTCTGTCTAACAGACCCCTACCACTCCCAAGGACCCACTTGACTAGAGTCAGTCTATTCTTACGGTGAGATTGAGTACAGAGAACAAGAGACTCGGAGATATCTGGTACGCAGGTGTGGAACCAGACTCTGGAATCCCCGAAGGACTGTTGTTTTGAATTAGTAACTAACGTCTGCGGTAGGTAGTTAACGGTTGAAGTTACAATAAGCGATTATACCTTTAACAGCACCTTACTCAAATAGATGGTTCACTATGCCTAAAAAGAATGGGAAACTATGTTTTATCCAAGATCTTCAACCCGTCAATAAAGTCACCATAAGGAATGTAGGATCAAGAACCATTCTAGATGAGTTTGTTGAATCATTTTCAGGACATTCTATCTATTCAATGGGTGATTTATATTCTGGGTATGACCAATTCCAATTAAAAATTGATAGTCGTGACATAACCACAATGAGAATTCCTTTAGAATTAGTGTGCATTTGTACTTTACCTCAAGGAGCGACCAACTATGTGGCTCATATGATGAGTGCTATGAATATGGTCTTACATGATTTTATCCCTCATATAACCGTGCCATTCATTGATGATTTTCCAATTAAAGGGATTGAGGAACGTGTAAAAGATGTTACTTTAGATTCACCTAGATGTCATAAATTTTTTCTTGACCTGATCTTTGATTGTGAATGAATATTTCAATGATTTGAAGAGGTAGGGCTCACATTTTCCATAGAAAAATCTGTTTTTGGTGTCAACGAGGTTCTTATTGTTGGAAATTTATGTGTTCATTATGTTTGAAAGCCATACCCACAAAAAGTTGATGTCATTAGTAAGATTTTTGAAACATGTAACAATGTGAGCAAGGTACACAGTTTTCATGGTGCTTGCATCTTTTATGTAATTTGGATCTCACACTTTGCTCATGTTACTGATTGTCTCCATGACTTGTTGAGGAAGAAACAAAAATTTATTTGGATAGACAAAAACACACAAGCTATGTGTAAATTGAAGAAATTGTTGCTTGAAGCTCCCATCCTTAAGCGTGTAGACTATTTTATTAACAAACCTATTATATTGACTATTGATACTAGTCCCATTGGTATTGGTTGGGTCATAAGTCAAGATGATAGTGAAGGGAATAGATATGAAAATAGGTTTGGGGATAAAATTATACATGAAACACAATGAAAGTATCCATAGATCAAATTAGAACTATGGGATATGGTAACAACTTTGAAAACAGACAAAGAATATTTCATTGGTGCAAATGTCAAAGTTTAGACTAATGTTTTGCCTCTTATTGGAATGATAGCCAATTGTTCATCTCTTGATATAGCCATGTTGAGATGGATCTCATATATTTAGTTCATAAATCTTGACTTAGCTCATATTTAAGGTAAGTCAAATTTAGTTGATGATATGTTATCGAGAGCTAGATTTGATGATGATCTTGAAAGTGATCTAATAAAGAATGTGAACTTAGTTGACTATGTTCCACACATATACGAGTATGAGCAATTTCATGAGTCTAAGTATGAAGACAAATGGGGAGACATAGGAAAGTATTTGAGTACACTGCAACCATGACCTAGCTGGACAACGAGTAGATTCTGTAACATTGAGAGATGAGCTTACAATTCTTTCCTACATAATGGTTATCTTTGGAGACATGCTAAGGTTAAGGTTAAGAATTGACAACGAGTCCCAGGAAAGAAAGGTCTTCAATTGCAAGTAATGAAGGAAATGCATGAGATATTATGGGCGGGTCATAAAGGTTTTTTTTGGAACATATGAAAAAGTTAGAAGTACCTATTATTGGCCTAGGATGTATGTTGATATTAATAGCTATGCTTCTACATGTTCTACTTGTCAACTGCATGTTGAAGAAGCACTCACGAATTTGGCATCCAGACAAAAAAAAAAGGGAAGGAGAAAAGACAAAGAGAAGCAAAATTAAAGAAGCACGACTGAACTGTACAACGTGTAGAATCAGAAAACTGAATCAAGAATTGTAAATATGAGAACAGGACATGTAACAGAGTAGTGAACAGGGGAGTGCACATAACGCACATAAAGAAGGATCGTGGAGCATACCGAAAGTGAAAGGCGCGGAAGAGCATGGAAGAATGAAGACTATATATATATCAATCAAGAATCGAGCAAGAGAGAGAGAGATGAAATATAGCAGAAGCGCAGAGACACAGAGATACAGATATACAGATAGAGAGAGAGATAGAAGACGCCAGAGATCGCGTATGTAGTATAGAAGATGCCATAGATCGCGTAGGTAAAGATGAATAACAGAAACCTGAAATGTCACGTATTCATCTGAGAGAGATGGTAATAAGAAACTACTCGGTGTAGGAGAGTTTCTATAGCTTGAGCAAGAAGAGGCCAAGCTTGTTTGTACACATCTTCTCTAATAGAAAACACATGTTCATGTGGAAGCTCTGCACGCATTCTTTGTATGAGTAGAAGTTTGAATATTCTATGTTACGGTTAAAGTTAGTTAATAGTTACAGTTTCACCGTATACGTACTTTTGGTCACTTACGGTTTACTCAATAAACGTGTTTTCGAGAAGGACCACGAAGTATATCTCGCAGAATAATATAGAGTTTTGTATGAGACATAGCTAGAAGTCTCTACTTTATATGGATCAAAGTTTCCCGTGAAATGGATATGTACACACAGTACAAAGTCGGACTGAAAATAGCACTCTGAACTGATGAAGTTTTCCTCTAAACTTCAGAAAGAGTTCTGTCAGTAAGGGAAGTTCACTCATCACTTCCTTGTTTCACGTATAAACATTTGAAACAATTACGAACAGAATTGAAGATCATTCCGGTAAGATTCCGGTAAATTTTGGTGACAGTCCAGTGATAGTCCGGTGAAGTTCAGGTGGAATTTTCAAGAGAATTCAAAGCACAGTTTGAGTGACAGAAGCCTTGTTAAGCTACTGTCGATTATAGAGGTGTTCTAACATCACTGTAGTTTAACACTAATTCGGTGGCGCAACGAATTTCCGCAGGCTTGATAAAGTTTGAGTCTTTGTTGCGGCAGACAGGTGGTACTGGAAGCTTACTACTATCAGAGGTATAAAAGCGGTACTACCAAAGACGTCGATCACCCCAACAAGTGGTATCAGAGCAGGTTAATCACCACAACAAGTGATATCAAAGGTGTAAAATCTAACAAGAGGTGTTAGAGTAAAGAAAGAAAACAAGAAGATCATGGCAGAACATGTCTCTATTGACAAGCTGGACAGAGATAATTATCCCGCATGGGTAATGCGCATGGAAGCCTTACTTATGAGTAAGGACTTAATGATGTATGTGACCGGAGAAGAAAAGAAGCCGACCTTTGAAGTCAACAGACAACCAAAGGAAGAAGAATTGGAAGCCTTGAAGATGTGGCTGAAGAAAGATGCAAGGGCAAGAGCATACATTTATAGTACTGTTACAGATTATCTACTACCGCATATTAGAGGCCAGGAAACAGCGGAGGATATATGGAGTGCGTTGGAGGACCATTTCCAAAATACTACGAAAGTGAGGAAGGCTAGCTTATGGTCCGAATTCACAACGTTCAAAAAGAAGTCAAATCAAAGCATTAGTGACTATGTTACTAAAATGAAGGATCTAGCAGACAGTCTTGGATCCATAAATGAAAATATCAAAGAGCACAGATTGATAGCGCAAGTGCTCACAGGTTTGAGAGGAGATGAAAGGTGGAAACCTTTTGTACTTTCAACTGAACTCTCTTTAAATCATTTTGTTCCAGATTTAAATCAGTTGCTAGGATTGATGCTCACATATGAGCAAGACCTGAAAGGAGATGGAGATAAAGGACAAAGCTCTGAAATGTACATGAAGAACAAAAAGAAAGGAGATAAAGGTAAGTCAAAAGATGAAGAAGAGTCGAGTTCTCAGGTTTATTATGCTAGAGGCAAAGGCACCAGCAGAGGAAGAGCAACAGGCTTTGGAAGAGGAAGAAGCAGTCAGAATATCAACAAGAAAGCTTGCTGGATTTGTGGACTAAGTAATCATCTGGCTTATGACTGTTGGCATAATCAACAAGGTTCAAATCAAAATCAGAATAGTAATAGCAGAGGCAGAAGCGGAAGATATCAAAGAGATAGACAAAACCAAAGAAGAGGCTATGGCAGAGGTGGAACAAGAAGTTGGGGACAAAATCAATCCTACAACACCACCTGCAACAACTACGCAAATGACACGCAGAATGAAAGTCATACATCGTTGATGATGAACTCTATCAGCATATCCGAAAACGAAGACCTAAAGGTATTTTACATTGACTCTCGATGTTCTAATCATTTGTTAGGAAATATAGAATTGATGTCAGAACTGGAAAAAGGTAGTTCGTGTGACACTGTTCAAACAGGTGACAATACAAGACATAGTGTTCATTCAATTGGAAAAGTGAAGTGTAAGAATGGAGCAGATTTGCTAACCAATGTTTTGTATGTTTCGATAATACCGAAAAATTTGATCAGCGTAGGACAGATAGTTGAGAAAGGTTTTCAGGTCAGATTTACAAATAAAGGAGTATTTGTAGAAGATCCCGAGAACGGATACAATCAGATCGTCTCTGGTAAGAAAGAAGGCAGACTCTTTACTTTAAGAGTACAAGGGAACATTGGCCAAGCATTGCTCACACATAATGAAAAGGTGATTACAGAACTTGATCTCTGGCATAAGAGATTAGGTCATTTTAATGAAAAAGGAATTAAAGGTATGATTGCAAATCAGTCTGTATTGGGTTTACTGAACGTACAGAACCAACATATGATTCATAAGTGTGAAGCTTGTCAGATGGGAAAAGCCCACAGATTACATTTCCAGAAGAAAGGATTCAAACATGATGGAGTACTTGAACTCATACATACAGATGTATGGGGTCCAACAAAAGAAGGATCGATCAGCGGTTCAAGGTACTATGTTTTATTCATTGATGATGCTACAAGATGGATAACGTTATATGTCTTAAAAGAAAAATCAGAAGTATTTGAAGCCTTCAAGCATTTTCATGCATACGTTGAAAGACTCACAGGACAAAAACTTAAGAGACTGAGGTCTGATGGAGGGGGAGAATACTTCTCCCGAGAGTTCAATGATTATCTTTGGAATGCAGGTATCAAAAGAGAAATAACTTGCAGGTATACACTGCAGCAAAACGGAGTAGCAGAAAGAAGGAACCGAACTCTAGTTGAGTTTGCACGAGCCATGTTAAACAAGAAGGATTGTCCAAATTATCTTTGGGCTGAAGCAGTAAACACAGCGACATACTTGGTAAACAGACTACCATGTACAACTTTAGATGGAATGACCCCTTATGAAGCTTGGTGGGGAAAGAAGCCAACACTTGATCACTGCAAAGTGTTTGGATCAGTCGCTTATGCTTATGTACCGTCTCAACTCAGACATAAGCTTCAACCAAAAGCACAAAAATATGTGTTCGTCGGATACGATGAAAGACAGATGGGTTATAGGTTATGGAGTCCTCTAACTAAGTAGTTTATGGTTTCAAGAGATGTTACGTTTGATGAACAGAAAAGCTGGTATACAAATCAAGGTCAAACAAATGAAGAATTTGAAGAAGAGGTAAGAAGAAAAGAGAAAGGGAAATCAATTGTGCAGGTAAATAGAGATGAAGATCATATGAAGGCAAGTACGTCCAGGACCAGATCAGGTATGAGAAATGAAGATGAAGAAGTGTATTCAGAAACTTATGAAGAATGTGAACCAAGAAGGTCAAGTAGGATTAGAAGACAACCGAAAAGGTACTCGTATGATACTTCATACATAACTCAGAAAGACTAAGCATATATGGTCAAAGATGATGAAGAACCTCTGAGCTATGCTGAAGCTAAAAGAAAGAAGCAATGGGAAGCAGCAATGGAAGAAGAGTTTATAGCACTGGAGGAGAACAAGACATGGGAACTTGTTCTAACCAAATGGTAAGAAAGCAATTGGAAGTAAATGGGTTTACAAATTAAAGAAGCTTGCAGATGGAAGGTTAGCTAGATATAAGGCTAGACTAGTAGTCAAAGGCTATGCTCAGACGCATGGCATAGATTATGACGAAACGTTTAGTCCGGTGGCAAAAATGTCAACCATAAGGACAGTGATTGCTATAGCATCATCAAAAGGATGGATGCTAAATCAGCTAGACATTAAGAATGCATTTCTGAACGGATATATATCAGATGAAGTTTACATGGAGCAGCCTAAAGGGTTTGTAAGCTCCAGATACCCAAAATTTGTGTGGAGGTTAAGAAAAGCACTTTATGGACTAAAGCAAGCTCCAAGAGCTTGGAACTACAGACTCGTGAAGTATCTAAACGAACTTGGATACCAAAGTTCAAAGGCAGATGCAAGTCTACTCATTAAAAGAACAGACAAAGGAATGATCTACATTTGCATTTATGTAGACGACATAATAATTACAGGTACCTCAGATGCTGGAATCACAGAGGTGAAGAAACTGCTTGAAAAGGAGTTTAAGATCAGTGACCTAGGAAAGTTGTCATACTTTCTTGGAATGGAAGTCACTTATACAGATCACGGCGTATATGTATCACAAGAAAGGTATCTTCTGAATATATTGAAGAAATTTGATATGCAAAATTGCATAGAAGCTTCAACACCGCTTGAACCCAATCACAAACTCACTAAATATGATGGCGCAGATTACAAAGATATGACAAAGTATCAGTCGTTAGTAGGAAGTCTGATTTATGCTCTCTATATCTTGCAGCAAATCCGGTGTTTCACGCAAGAACAAAACACATAGAGATTCAGTATCATTTCCTGAGGGAAAAGGTAATGGAGAAGGAGTTAGAAATTGTATACACTCCGACAAAAGATCAGATTGCAGATATGCTGACGAAGAGTTTGGATGGAACAAAGATAAACAGATTCAAAGAAAAGGCAGGTATAAAAGAAAGAAAGATATATGAAGACCGGAAGATGCAAATTAGTGATTGAGGGGGAGCTGTTGAAGAAGCATTCACGAGTTTGGCATCCAGACAAAAAAAAAGGGAAGGAGAAAAGACAAAGAGAAGCAAAATTAAAGAAGCACGACCGAACTGTACAACGTGCAGAGTCAGAAAACCGAATCAAGAATTGTAAATATGAGAACAGGACGTGTAACAGAGTAGTGAACAGGGGAGTGCGCATAACGCACATAAAGAAGGATCGTGGAGCATACCGAAAGTGAAAGGCACGGAAGAGCGTGGAAGAATGAAGACTATATATATCAATCAAGAATCGAGCAAGAGAGAGAGAGATGAAATATAGCAGAAGCGCAGAGACGCAGAGATACAGATATATAGATAGAGAGAGAGATAGAAGACGCCAGAGATCGCGTATGTAGTATAGAAGACGCCATAGATCGCGTAGGTAAAGATGAATAACAGAAACCTGAAATGTCAGGTATTCATCTGAGAGAGATGGTAATAAGAAACTACTCAATGTAGGAGAGTTTCTATAGCTTGAGCAAGAAGAGGCCAAGCTTGTTTGTACACATCTTCTCTAATAGAAAACACATGTTCATGTGGAAGCTCTGCGCGCATTCTTTGTATGAGTAGAAGTTTGAATATTCTATGTTACGGTTAAAGTTAGTTAACAGTTACAGTTTCACCGTATACGTACTTTTGGTCACTTACGGTTTACTCAATAAACGTGTTTTTGAGAAGGACCATGAAGTATTTCTCGCAGAATAATATAGAGTTTTGTATGAGACATAGCTTATCTTGTAGCTAGAAGTCTCCACTTTATACGGATCAAAGTTTCCGGTGAAATGGATATGTACACACAGTACAAAGTCGGACCGAAAATAGCACTCTGGCTGATGAAGTTTTCCTCTAAAATTCAGAAAGAGTTCTGTCAGTAAGGGAAGTTCACTCATCACTTCCTTGTTTCATGTATAAACATTTGAAACAATTACGAACAGAATTGAAGATCATTTCGATAAGATTCCGGTAAATTTCGGTGACAGTCCAGTGATAGTCCGGTGAAGTTCCAGTGGAAATTTCAAGAGAATTCAAAACACAGTTTGAGTGAGAGAAGCCTTGTTAAGCTACTGTCGATTATAGAGGTGTTCTAACATCACTGTAGTTTAACACTAATTCTGTGGCGCAGCGAATTTCCGCAGGCTTGATAAGGTTCGAGTCTTTGCTGCAGCAGACGGGTGGTACCGGAAGCTTACTACTATCAGAAGTATAAAAGCGGTACTACCAAAGACGTCGATCACCCCAACACTGCATTCGTCAGTCAAACATAGATATCCTTTGCATCCTACTTATCCACCCTATATTCACTACAAGTGGGTAGTAGATCTTGTAACTATTCCTAAGTTATTGAAAAAATGCATTACATTATACTTGCAAGAGAGGACTTAACTAATCATGTAGAGGGACGTGCACTACGATCTAAGACCACATACAATGTTTACAAGTTCTTGCTTGAAGACATCATAAGTTGCTTTGGATACATAGAGAAAGTAGTCGCAGATCATGGAGAGTTAGATGTGAGAGAAGCTAAATAGTTCTTTGAACATCACCATATTCGTTTGTCTCTCACTAATGCATATAATCCAGAGGCAAATGCTAAAATAGAGAGAGGACATCCACCTATTGTGAAAGCCATATCGCAATCATGTAATGGTGACATTAAACAATGGCCTAGATTCTTACCCTTTGCACTTTGGGTAGATAGAATGATGTGCACATGTACCATAGGGTATATGCTTGCTTAACTCATGCACTTTCAAAAACCATTGTTTCCAATTGAGTCTCATACTTCCATATGGTCAATTTTGCCTTGGTTTGAAAACATGTCTACGGATGTTTTTCTTGAGTTTGCGCATTAAACACTTAGAACAAGGTAAATTAAGACCTGATGATGCTGTTGAAAACTTAAGAGAATGAAGAATGAAGAACAAGCTTTATTTTGACAAAACTCATCGATTGCATCCTAAGCCAATTGAAGTAGGAGATTGGGTGCTCATTTATGATAGTACATTTGAGTCTGAATATGATGCACGCAAAAAACTCACTCAATGGTGGTTTGGGCCATACATTGTATCAAAAATCAAGAACAATGGTACATGTGCTCTTTGTGAGGTAAATGGTGTTGCATTAAAGACCTTGATTGCAGGTAAAACGATAAAGCTATTCAAGAAACATGATAATGATTAGTACATTTTAGATGAGGATATTGAAGAAGATGACAACAACGAGGTAGATTCATAAACAGTAGTATCCATGATAAAAAATAAAATAATATCATTTCTTTTTGAAGCTCTTGTTGCTTTTTTTTTCAAGTTCATTCCATTTTTTTTCCATTCTTCCTTGCTTCCAATTTCACTTCATGTATGTTTCTTTTCAATCTTTGCATTGCGTTGCATATCCACATTACTTGAGTCAAATGGGAAATGATGATTTCTCTACTTGTGAAAAATTGTATTTTAAGGAGTAATTTATCTACTAAGAAATTGGTTATAATCTAGGATTATGGAAAGATAGGGCATGTAGACTTGGAGGTTTATTTTGGTAACATGACTTTCATATATAAACATGCATATGTATCTTGTATCCAAAGCATAATTATTGAAGTCCTAGATCATTCTACTGCATGTTTCTATATCCTTAGTCCACCTCATAGCACTTGTATCAGAGTTTAAGTGACTGTTCTCTGTCATAAAAAATGGTTGTACCTTGTATCAGGGTTTAATTTCTCTCCATCATAAAAGAAAAAGATAAGCTACTACATGTTACTAGGAAGTTTACTCTTTCTTCCACCCCAAAAAATGTGAACATAACTAGAAAGTTGCCGAATCATCAACATCATAAAGAAAAGAGAGCAAGCCAAAAGAAGCTAAGGAGGCATACAAGAATAAAGCACAGGTTATATAGGCAGATTTATGCATTAGTGGAGTTTAGTTAGATTTCCTTGTTTTTAAGTAGAGAAAGAGCATATTCATATTTATGTAGGAAAGAAGTTGATCTAAAAATAAGCTAAAGATGAAAGATGTCTGTTAAAAATCCTAAATCTTTGTTTATAATTGTATTTAAGGTAGATTTCTTTATGAAAAAAGGTACAAAGTTCTTCAAGATGAGAGGAACTGATGCCTAAAACGACTCAATACATACACTTCCACTTCATATTGATGCTTGTTTGTTTTCTTTATTTACATGTTGTCAATGTTGCATGTTCATTTGCATATATGTTGCCTATTTGTTCATGCATATTCATGTTGCTTGTTTCAATTCTTTCTTTCATGCAAATTTTACTTCGTGTCACGTTGCCTACTCATTAATGCATATGATCAATTTTTTCTTCCATGTTTCATATGTTTCTTATAAATGAATTTGATGCCTAGAACTTTTTGTTTTTTTAGAGAGACTAGGGTGACGCTTCTAGAGGAATCGCAGGTTTAGTGGGGGCGAATGTCGTCGAGATTTTCTCTCCTCTCTCGCTCATGAAGACCTATAGGAAACACATTTGGTGAAGGTATTCCATGAGAAGTCCAAGATGCGTCAAGGATGTCAAATGCAATTCACATGCAAACTTTGGAAGGAATCAAGCAAATCCACAGTGGTGGTCAAAGCTAGTCAAATTTTGGAAATTAGGGCAAATTTTTCAATGTCACCAAATCGCATGAAAATTCATATACCTGTAAAGCCTATCAAAGGCAGTCTATAGCCTTAATTTGACATGTAAATAGATTTTCTAGAACATTGATATGCCATGTGCATTTTGTAAAATGTAATTTTTCCACTTAGACCCTATAAAATCTTGCATAGGATTTTTTTTTAGCCATATGGTTTGGCATATATAAAGATCATGTGTGGACATATTTACACAAATTTTCAAGGCTATCAAAGCTTCCTAGACACCTTAATGCCACCTTACAAACTTCAAAATGTAGTCAAGCTTGTATAAGAGAGATTCAGATGAGAGTTTGCTTTGCATATTCCTAAAGGAGACCTTTGAAAACATAGCCCTACAAATTTTCATCTTGATCAAAGGATATTTGGAGGGTCAAAGAGCACAAAATCTAGTTTTCAAGGTCACCACAGTTTCCTAGAATAAGCAAATTGAAGGCTCAAAGGGTTGTGACATGGCAAATAATGATTGAACCATTTTGTACGATCACGATGAGCTCATATTCAATGGTGGAGATGCACTAAAGCTCAAATCAAGGAGGATCCACAAGTTTTTTTCATAGTTATAGATCAATAATGCAAAGTTCTTCCAAAAACAATAGGTTATCTTATCCAAATTGATGTCAGCATTGATTCGACGATCCAGATCTTGCCCAAAACAAGTGGTGGAGAATGAATGCACCTAATTTTCCTCCTTTTGGCCTAGATAACATATAAAGAACCAATCCTAGCCATGTATTTGATAGATCCAATGGTTCTAATCAAAAGCAATTGATCTTAGGGTTGAGAGTTGATTTGTCTAGATCCAAGGCCCAAATTCATTAAAAAAGCTATAAAACCCCCCTCCAAACTCATTGAGCATCATTGTTAGGCATCCATAGGGCCCTTGCTAGCACATGGTTTCCTTGAGATGATCACCCTCAGTTGAGCATGTAAGATCCAAGGTGGGCTAGTAAGAGCACAGTTTCTAGAATCAACTTTATGTTAGACTTCTAATCTATGATAGGCTCATAAACCAAATGTTTTCTCTATCTTTTCTCACCCTCAATGGAGCGTGTGAGTGAGTTAGACTTGGTTTTATGAGTCTTAGAGTTCTTTAGTTAGAATTAATGCTCCTAGAAAGATATATGGTCAATGAAGTGGAACCTATTCTCCTACCTATGAAATTCGGTTGAACTGTCATGGTGGGAGGTTGGTGTAGACCGCCTTTGACCAGTAGAACACTTAGCTTGACATATCACAACACTCATGTACATGTCTTTCATTAAAATATCTTTTAATTCATGTCTCTTTTCTCTTAGTCTCTTATGTGTTTTGTAAGACAATAGTTATGAAATATAACACAGGAGCAGTAGTAGAGAAGAAAACAGATATAGGAGAATCTCAAGAATTTTCTACTAATAGCAAGTACAAAGACGATGGCATTGTCCACCCGTGCACTCTCAAGGTAGAGCTTAAATGGTGATCTAGACAACTCTGGATAGGGAGATACAAGGTAGAGGTATGTTGGCTCAATTTGATGTCTTAGGTAGTGAAGAAGTCATGTATACACAGGATCATGGGTCGCCTTTTGTGGACGACTATACATGGGCGGTAGAGCATGGGCGGCCACTACCCACGTAATTGCCATACACTGCTTAGGTCGATTGAACTGACCTAAAAACTATCAAGGATTTTTGACTCTAATAGAGAATATTCCATGGAATATTCCCATTATCGTGGTGCCTGGGGTGCTACCCTTAGACCCCCACTAGGGGGCCCATTGGCCCCCTGGGACCCCCCAGCTAGGGCGCCCACTAGCCCCCTTGGACCTACAAGCCAAGGCTCCTCACCACTACCCCAGACGCCACAATTGGCGACCCTTGTAACTCCTTTTCCTTACAATACCGTACATGGTCCAATATGATCTTCATCCAACATGCAAGTTGGGATTCTCATGAATTGGGTAATGCACGCTTGGCTTCTCCTCATAATGGGGGCCTTACAAAATGTGCATATAATCGTGAGGGGTAGACATTGATCATATAGTAACACCCGCCCTCAATGTTTACCAAATGATAAATTAAGTAGGTCTCTGTCCTATGCCCATCTGTTGAAGATGCGTGTTTAGCTGCTCTCTTCCAAGTGCTGTAGTGAATATGTCAGCACAATTTGCCTCTCTTGGACAATATTCTAGCTCCACAATTTCATCTTCAATTAGCTCATGAACGTAATGGTACTATACTTCTATATGCTTGATGTGAGCATGAAATACTGGGTTCTTTGCAATGGCCATACAAATTTGATTATCACACTTGATTACAGTCGCCATATTTGATGGAACACATAGATCTGCAAGAATTTTCCTTAACTAGAGTGCCTCACAGCAAGCAAAACAAACTGCTTTGTACTCTATTTCAGTGGAGGAGAGTGCAAGTGTTGGTTGCTTCCTACTTACCCAAGAAAATATTCCTGAACCAAGTGAGAAACAATATCTAGAAACTGATTTTCTAGAATCACAATCTCCCACCCAATCGGAATCACAATATCCTTGAAGTGTATCACCTATGGTATAAAAATTAATACCAAAATCCAAGGTTCATGTAATGTACCTTAGAATTCACATTCCAGCATTCCAGTGACTCTGCTTAGGTTTGTTGGAAAACCTGCTTAACACTCCAATAGCATAGTGAATGTCTGGTCTAGTGTTTCACAGAAAAATAAGACTTCCAATGAGCTTCCTATACTTCTTAGCATCTACATCAGGCATCTTATCATCCATAGATAGCTTATGATTTACCTCCATAGGTGTGCTAGTTGGTTTTTAGTCCATCATTCCAAATGCCTTCAGAATTTCTTTGGCATATTTTTGTTGTGAGATGAAAATGCCATCCTTCCTTTGCCATACTTCAACTCCTAGACAAAAAAGGAGTAGACCTAAGTCTATCATTTCAAATTGAGTTCCCAAGCTGATCTGAGTTTGATTGATGACTTCCTGATGATCTCTTGTAATGTTCAAATCATCTACATATACAATGACAACAACCATCTTGCTATCCGTTTTTGTTACATACAAGTTAGCATCAAAAGTACTTCTTTCAAAACCCATATTTCTGAAAAAAATATCTATCCTTTGGTACCAAGCCCATGGAGGTTGCAGTCCATACAAAGCTTTCTTCAACCTGCAAACTTTATTTTCTAAATTGGGCACCTCAAAACCTGGTAGTTGAGATGACCATTCAAGAATGCAGATTTGACATCCATCTAGAAAATAGGCGGTTTTGTGCAACTACTGCAAGTATCGTCCGAATAGTTGTCATGCATGATGTTGGTGCAAAAGTTTCTTGAACATCAAATCCTTCAATCTGTGGAAAACCTTGTGCAACTAATCTTGCCTTATACATTTCTAGTGTTGCATCTCATTTATACTTAGCTTTCCAAATCCATTTAGTATCTATTACCTTCTTCTTTGGCGGTAAGTTGACTAGATCCCATATATCAATTTTTAGTATATTATCATACTCAGACTACATTGCCGCTCTCCAACCTGGATCATCAAGGTCTTCTTCAATGGTGGTAGGTTCCTTTACCGCCCATGATATCTGCCATTAGAGCCATGTTAATTATCTTTCCTGAGGCTCTTCTTTGCTCCTCTATTCTCTTTGATCTTTGTAATGCCTTCGAGGATGATTCTAGTAAATTTACATGTGGATTGTGATCATCAAAGAGCTGTTATGCCCACTTCGGTAGTGGCTTATGCTATGCAACTACAATTGGTTGGCTTTTTATTGAGGAAATTTTTCCATAAGATGTTTCCTCCTCCTCAACTTTAACAGGTCTTTTGATAGGCACAAGGTGAGATATTTCTCCATTTGAGGAGATAGTAGATTTACATTTATCTTCTACTAAGTGTGGTCGTTCATCAAACAACACATCTCGTCTGATAAAAATCTTCCTTGCCTTAGGATCCCACAACCTGTATGCTTTAGACTCTTCACTATATCCTAGGAAGACATGCTTTTTGCTTTTTGAATCCAACTTTGATCTTGTTGAATCAAGAATATGTGCATAACAGAAACAACCAAAAATTTTGAAATGCAAAACTGAAGGCTTTTGACCAGAATATGCTTCTTGAGGTGTCATCCCCTTCAGTGCTTTTTTGTAGCTTTGATTGAGGATGTAGACTACTGTATTAACTGCTTCTGCCTAGAATGAATCGGGCATGTCTTGAGCCTTTAACGTAGAATGAGCCATTTCAACTATTGTCCTGTTCTTATGCTCAACAACCCCATTTTGTTGAGGTGTATGAGTTGTGGTAAGTTGCCTTTTTACACCATGCTCCTTACAATAGTTATTGAATTCTATTGACAAGAATTCACCTCCTCTATCTGATCTAAATTTCTTCAATTTTTCTCGTGATTCCACATACTTGTGCCACATTTTAAATTTTTCACAAGCATCAACCTTCTCACGAATGAAATAAACCCACATCTTTGTACTATAGTTGTCAACTAACAGCAAAAAGTAGAAAGATCCTCCTAAAGCAGGTGTAGACATTTTATCGTAGAGATCAGCATGTACCAACTCTAGAGGAGCTTGAGATCAATTGTTGGTCTCTCATGGAAATGCCTTTCGTTGCTTGCTCATCATGCAAGCTTCACAAGGTTCGTGTAACTCTGAAAATGCAGGCAAATGAGCAACCATCCTTGTTCTTTGCATCTCCTTCACAACTACAAATCCGAGATGCCCAAATCATTGGTGCCATAACCTGCTTACATCTTTATCTTCTGTAGGAGTTAAGGCACTTAAATCATTCAAGGTATCACGTCTTATGCCTTAACCTACTACATTACCTGATGAATCCATGATTTCTGCACCAATCTTATTGAAGTGAACTTTGATTCCACGATTTGTTATTGCAAAAACTAACAACATATTTCTTTTAAGTGTAGGTACATAGAGAACATCAGATAACTTTTTCTCAGCACCTGGAGAATTGATAAAAGATATGGTTCCAGTTCCTTTCGTTGGACACTTGGAGTCATTTCCCACCACTACATTGATGGATTCCCACAGAGGCACTAGGGAACTATACCAGTCCTTTTTACTGGTCATATGGGGAGAAGCTCCACTATCTAAAATCCATGGTTCATCAACACTAGCTTGAGTAGATGAGCATACCTCCTCAATAGCTACCCATAGTTCCAGCTTTGTGTTGTTTGCAGACTCTTTGTTCTTCCACGATGATTTTACAGTCCCATTCCATTCATCAGCTTACTTCTTTTTGCAATCCTTGATGGCATGGCCTTTCTTTTCATAATAGAAGCAACTTCATCTGAAACTTTTCTTCTTTGGCTTCTTCTTTGATCCATCAGAAGAGCCTTTACCTTTTGCATTTGCTGAGAATGCAGCATCACTTGTACTTTGCTGATTCTTCAACTGCATCTCCTCTTCTAAAAGCATAGCTCATAACTCTTCAGATGTAAGGGGATTTGGTCTTACTTGAGTGTTAAGGGTTGTTACTAATTGTTGTATAAATCATGGGTTAGACCCTCCAAAAGGAACCTATGTTTCTTGGATTTAACCCTTGAGGTTTTATTTCATAGAAGTCTCAATTGAAGGGTTTGTTACCTTAGGAAATTAACCGAAGGGAATAAAACCTTAGTCTTGAGAGAAGCTTCTCCCAAGTGACACCTTGACTCGTACGTGAAAGAAAGACTTCAATTGAAATAGAAGCCATGTGATTCTCTTGGGAAATTATCCACATGAAGGACACTTGCAAGGACACATGGCTAAAAAAGTATGACATGCAACTCTTGGACCTTTGGTATATATATGGGTGGAATTGGATGGGTGGATATGTACTCACTCACTCTCTGGTGGATGCTATGCTCTAGGAAGGAGTTTTCACAACACTAATCCATCATACTTTGCAGGAAGAACATGTACACATCTTCAAGCCAGCTCTTCTGGTGTTATAACAACACCAACTACAACCAATTGATCTTGAAGATGTTTTATCCGTTTGATAAAATCTTGAGCCTTCTTAGAATCAGAATGCTTTTCATTTGCCAACTGATTTTCTAAATTCTATATCCTATTGTGGTTCTTGGTCTCATATTGATGAGCCAATATGCCCCAAGCCTCATGTGCTTTAGTAGGATGCTGAACTAAAGTAAGCGCAGAATCACTTACACTAGTGACAATTGCACATAATGCATCAACATTCCGCATCTTCCAAGCTCGTAGAAGATCTCGATATGGATGAGTCATCAATCTTGAATTTGCTAGATCTTCAACTCCTATAGGCTCTAGATCCAATCCCATCGATCCCATGATAGTGTCAAGTAATTTATAAGAGTCCAAAATTGCAGAAATTTTGGACTTCCAGAGTGTATAGTTGGTTCCATCCAGCTTCCCTTCAGTGAATGCAGGTGGGCGAATTCAAATAGGTGCAGCATTAACATTAACTGAAGCACCAAGATAAGTGTTCAACAATGAAGCCGTCATGTAATCACTTGAATAATCTATTGATATTCTAGTCTACTAGTAGGCTAAAATAGTGATACTTCTCAAGCTATTCAAACCTTACTGCTCTCATACCATGTAAGACAATAGTTACGAAATATAACATAGGAGCTGTAGCAGAGAAGAAAATAGATATAGGAGAATCTCAAGAATTTTCTACTAACAACAATTACAAAGATGATGGCATTGTCCACCCGTGTGCTCTCAAGGTAGAGCTTAAATGGTGATCTAGACAACTCTCGATAGGGAGATACAAGGTAGAGGTATGCTGGCTCAATTTGATGTCTCATGTAATGCAAAAGTCACGTATATATAGGATCATGGGTGGCCTTCTATGGATGACTATACATGGGCGGTAGAGCTTGGGCGGCCACTATCTGCGTAATTTCCATATATGGCTTAGGCCGGTTGAACCAACCTAATAAATATAAATGATTTCGGAATCCGATAGGGAATATTCCATGGAATACTCCCACTGGCCCCCTTGGACCCCCCAGTAGGGACTGCTCACCGCTACCCTGGACCCCACAATTGGGGACCTTGGTAACTCCCTTTCCTTACAATACCTTACATGGTCCAATATGACTTTCATCCAACATGCAAGTTGGGATTCCCAGCAATTGGGTAATGCACGCTTGGCTTCTCCTCATAATGAGGGCCTTACAAATTGTGCATACAATCATGAGGGGTAGACATTGATCATATACTAACAATTTTTACATATCTCCTTCTATCTATTTCTATGTGTGAGAAGGCTCTGCAGTCTTGCGTTGAACCAAGTGACTATTTTCCATTGAGATTGTGAGGATAAGTTTCTTCATATTCATCAATCATGATCCACATGCATACATACTATCCACAAACACCCATGCATATGCTTCGATTTTGAAAGTGTATAAGAAGCTTTATTCTTGGACCATTCTTCCTTTTGAAATTGATTCATGTGTTTGGTTTTCATTTTTCCTCATCATGCATACATATCATCCCAAAGAACCCATACATATGAAATAAATTTTGAAAGTGTATAAGAAGCTCCATTTTTTTGTACCATTCTTCCTTTCAAAATCGATTCATGTGAATGGTTTTCTTTTATCCTCATCATTCATGTTCATGGGTTTATCTTGCATTCATATGTTCCCCTTCCCACAATCAAATCATGAGATCTCTCCTCTCCATACCCAAATTCATCTTGACCTTCACATTTTGATCACACAAGACTTCCAACACTCACTCGCTTCATGCACTCTACATGTGCCGTGGTGGGGCCCGATCCACCCAGATTGTGATCACCTCCACAATGTAGCCCTTCAGTAAATGTTTTGTTTAGGGCATCACCACTAACATCTAATGCATATTTTTGAAGATGTAGGAACTTCTGTTTATACTCATCAACAGACAAGCTATGCTTGTTACTTCATTGTGAAAGATTATAGAACTGCATCTTCTCCATATGGTAGTTTGGAGAACAATAGTGTTTTTTGCTTGTTCTCTAAATTCCTTCCATAGAGCTCGATGAGAATGCATCCTAGCCTACATATAGGATTTCCACCATAGCTTTGTGATGCCACACAGGTGTAGAATCCCAACTTTTGCCTTGGAATCCTTACTAAATTGTCGAAGGTCAAAGAAGTCCTTGAGCTCCTCAATCCATGCTTTTAGGTCATCACGGCTCTTCTTCTCACCATAAATCCTTCAATTTCGTCTTCTTGAAGACTTGGTTAAGGGCAAACTCACCTTGCTCCATATCTTCATAATTGTGTTTTTGTTTTCCTTTAGGCATACTAGATGTTTTGAAACCTTCATCTACTTCATCATTCAGCTCCATGAACAAATTTGTTGCACCTTCTAGTTGCTTTCTGCCTCGTTCTTTGCATAAATCTTTAAGAAGATTATGAATAAAATCCTCTTGCTCACAAATCGTTTGCATCAATCTTTCCATTATTCCTAAGGATTGATTCTACTTTGATGCCACTTGTAGCATTTCCTCAATCACAATCTATCCTCAATGTAGGTTAGGAGAGAAAAGGGAGAGATTGCACAAGATAAAAGAAAATCTAATGTAGAAGAGTAAGAAAGATATGACTCAAAGAAAGAGGAATTCGGATATTATAGATGTGAATCAATGGTTACAATAGCTTTGGTAAAAAAGACTTCTTGACGAAGCCTCTACCTCTCCACCACCCCCGAGCTATCAGGATCTCATTCACACTCACACTCTCAATCACAACGTGATTCTCTAATTTTTGGTGTCCTCCTTGTTGATGTGTAGGTCTTCTTATAGAAAAGTTGATCGCCTCCCAAATAAGTGTGGGATCCACCAAATTTAGAGAAAGTTGATTCTCCATAATCACTTTCACAAAAGCATGTGTTTCTAGTAGTGCTTTCTTTAGTGATATCTATCAAAAATAGAAGAAAAACACCAAAAAGAAAGACATCTATAATTAGACATGATTACATGTAAGCATCAAAATCACGGATTCGAATAGAAATAGAGAAGCCCTTTTTTTTTTAAGTATTGAAAAACAGAACTTTTTGAAGCCCTATAACTCAAAAACGATGAGGAATTAGCTTAAGCTCGTGAGAGACAATTTTATTCAATTTTTCAATCTGAACAATAGTGTTAGAGATGACCCAAGTCCAAATCCACCTCCAAGTATCACTTTTGAGCCCTGCAAGATTAGAAATTCTAGAAAGAGAAAAATCAATGCATTTTCTTATAGTGAACTAAATGTAGAGCCATGAATGAGATACTTATAACATGATTCACAAGATTTCACACAGACACTTTTATTCTCTTGTGCATGCTCTACATTTCTCTCATACAAAATTTTTCCTAATTCTTTTATCTTCTTGTTCATTTTTTAACCAGACAACACAGTAGGGATAAGTTCTAGAGAGAGAATATAAAACTTGTCATCCCATAAATTTTCCCATATGCATAAAATGACCGTATTGTTCATTCTAAGCATTATCCTCACAATGGAGTTTGAAAAGCTAAAAATGAATTATTTCACTAGTGAAAGGCCTATTACACCCTTAGAGAAAATGATATGAACACATATAGGGAGTGAAAGATCAACTCCCACTAGGAAATAAGCCTAAAGCTTTTTGAAAAGCTTCAAAATTTTCTTGTGGAATAGATTTGGTGAAAATGTCTACCACATTATCGTAGGCACATATATCAAATTTATATCTCCTATATGAAGATGCTCTCTCATATAGTGATAATGCACCTCAATATGCTTGGTCCATGCATAAAACATTGGATTTTTTGCAACAACCAATGCACTCTCACTATGAGTGAGATATGCATAGGAGCATCAATCTCAATGAAAAGATCCATTAATAGGCATCGCAACCATGTACACTCCACTGTAGCCATGAAAACTACCCTCTACTCAACTTCACAACTCGATGTCACCAGTGTAGGTTGCCTCTTACTAAACCAAGATATCCATGAGTCTCCAAGGAAAATGAAATTACCACTAGTGGACATGTGAGTATCATAACAGCCAGCTCAATCACTATTCCTAAAAGCATGAAAGCATGGTTAAATATCTCTGCCATAAAAGAGACCTAAACTCAAAGTGCCTTTGAGATATCTAAACACATGTTTTGCTACTTGCCGGTGCTTTCCTTTAACCATACATTGTGTCATTTCAAGAAGTGTTCCATTTTTATGCTCAACAACAGCATTTTTGTGAAGTATATATGGCACCGTACATTGGTGTTAAATTCCTCTTTGAAGAAGAGAAGCATTAAACTCATCTTACATGTATTCACCACCAAGATATGTGCTTAAAGTCAAAAGTTTGTTTGAAGAAAAATTCTGAGCCATAGCTGCAAATGCTTTAAAGGAAGATAATACCTCATTCCTTGCTTTCATAGGATAGGCACGTGTATGGTGAGTAGCATCATCAATGAAGATAAAAAACTATACATGTTTCCCAAAAGATGGAGTCTTGATAGGACCACATACATCACTATGAATAGACTACAATTTGCCTATAGTGTGTGTATGAATATCTTTAGCAAAAGAAGCATGATACAGTTTTCCAAGAATAAAACCTTCACATTCATGTTTCTCAATGGACAAGTGTTGGAGAACCAATAACCATGTCCTTCTTTTCAAGTAAAGAAAATGATTGAAGCTCAACTCACCAAAACGAGCATGCCAAAGCTCCATTTCAGCCATGGAGAAAGTATGAGCAACCAAGGCATTTGATGTAGACCTCTTGTATGTATCCAAAGGATAAAAACCATTATATAATGTACCAGACATCACAATAATGTCACTATTTTTGGAATCATGAACCATACTCTTATCATCAACAAACTATACATCGAGTCCAACTTTCACAATCAATGGAATTGAGATTAAGTTCTTCTTGATCGGGTACATACAAATAATTTTTCAAGCGAATAATCTCCATTTGCAGCTGTAACCTCAATTTCTTTTACTCCAATGATAGGATAAGTGGCATTCTTTGCACACACCACATGTCCTCCTTTGGGTGCATCTTTCAAAATGCAAAAAAACTTTTGCATGAAGTTGTGCTTTGAAGCACCACTACCAAAGAACCAATCCAAATCAGTCTCACTCACCACCATACATTTCAAATGCAATGATGCATCATAATCACATGTAACAACACATTTCCAAACATCTTGAGCCATGTTGGCTTCATCATTCTTTGCATTTGAAGAATATTCAGCAATAGACATTCCTGGTTCCTTCTTCTTTTCATTGCACTTAGCAAGCTTTCTACATCCATCAATAGTATGAATAGCCTTCTCTCAATATTTGTAGCTCTTGTTCTTTTGCAAATCAGCACCATTAGAGGAATGAGTGGAAGAGGAAGCTCGAGGCATTGGTTTTGATGAACCCAAAGCTGAACCATACTTGCTTCTCCCTTTTTATGACATAGCAAGAGCTTGCTTTCCCTTAATCAAACCACTCCTATTTTCTCTATATTATTTTTCTTGCAAAAGAAGAGAAACATCCTCATCAAATGCATACATATTGGGATTCCCTTTTGTAACCAAATGGAGTGTAGTGGAAAAGCTTTGAAAAGATTCTCGTAATCCTTTCAACAATGTAGAGATGAGTGATGCATTAGGAAAATATCATATATCTTTGCGAATTGCTCTTTCAAGTACGTGATGTGTGTCACATGCACATCCATAAACTCATTTTCAGCCATACATACATCATCGTTTCTTTCTCAAGTGTGTCCCATGCTTGGCTTGATGTACAACATAACCTGATGTGTGGAACTATATGATGCTTCATAGAAAGCGCAATCAACACTTAATCTTGAGCATCTTTTCCATCCCATCTAAGTTTCTCCTATTCAGATGGAGAAGGAGTAACCACTATAGTTGAAGAACAAGCTCCACCTATGACAGTAAATTGTGAAGTAGAACAACATGTGGGTTTTTGATCTATGTCTTCCACTATGTTGCATAGTTATTTTGCAACAAGAACATGTTTCATCATGTAAGAACACATTGGAAAGTTGGTCCCATCAATCTTATCTTCTTCTTGAAGCATACCAAACCAGTCATTGCTTTTTATAAAATGGGAGAAGATCTTTAATTCAATGAAAGCTGAAATGAATGTTAAAATTTTAGCCTGCAATCTATCTCTAAACAAAATTCTAATTGCATGAACGGATTCAAAATAGGGTTAAATCTCTAATGCAACTAGTGGAAATTATTCTTGGTTGTTGAGAATCATTGTTCTTTAGTGAAATGGAGGGGATATTAAAACATGCTTTGAAATTTTCACATCAGTCATCATGATAATCGTGCATCATCTAATCTTGAGACTATGTTCTTGTGTTATTTGATATTAACCAAGCTTTTCTGATGTCTTATGAAGAAGAAAAGTAACTTCAAATGAGTGGAAATGCCTCTTCATCAAAATCCTTGAATATTATCTATGCACCATTATATAATTTTTCATGCATCTAAATTTTCATTACATAGAGCCATACACTATCAAAAGCTTGCATAAAGACACTAAGGTTCAACCAATGAACAATCATTCATTTACACATGAGTGAATGTGAGGTTATGTTTGAATAAATTACATCCATTGAAGTATTGAAATGACAAAGATTATGTCTTATCGTCAATGTGCCACTTTGGATTTCCAAGTATCTTTCTTTCTCACCATGTGTGTATAAAATTACACTTCAAGTATGCATATCTAGGGTAGCACTGCAATATCTTGCATAAATACACATGTATTGAAATAAAACCCATGCACTAATCCATTTTGCACGCAAAAACTTACGCATATAGATAAATTGTGAGAAACTTATGAGTGTTCATCCTCTTCCTAAAAGACCCACTTGAGAATCACTCAAGTACCTTATGCTGCATCATAATTTCTCTCATGCGTTGAAAGAGTATGCAAATAATAGGGCTAAATACCATGGCCTTACATGAAAGCATATAATGTTTTTTAACTCATACACAATTTGATTTTGAATTCATGAGGAAAGATCATCACTTCTAATCTTCCATGCTATAACATTTTGATCATTTTTGTCACTTCTAGAGGAAGCATGAGTTTGGTGGGGGAATGATGTGGTAGTGACTGTGGCTATGCACCCTCATCAACACATGAAGATGAGGTATTCAAAGCTTTATATGGAGTTCTCAAACATGAAGATGCTCAAGCATTGGTGTACGTCAAGCAAAGAAAAGAAAACATGAAGGGAGGAAACAAAGTTATCAAAGAAAATGAGGGCTTATGAAGGTAATTCTTGGGGTTCAACATAATCAAATGATGGAGACTAGGAAGAGGAGCAATGTGCAACAAACAAATTCAAATTTCCACGCTTTTTAACCCTTCAATGCCTATGTGAAAGATCATGTAGAAAACACAGTTGTGTTTGTTTGTAAAGGAAAAATATAAGAATTTGATTGGTTTATTCAAATGAATCATGGATCAAAGGTTCGTTTTTTTTCCTATAAACGAACAAGTCCATTCATTTTTTGCTTTTTTACTTCCCAAGAAATGAGAGCTTGAGTGCTTAGTGCAACTAGAGAACCTTTGATTCTAAGCCCTTGAGCTAACCTTTAAGTTTATATTTCTGACAAAAACCATTATGGGGTCTTTGGATTCATTAAGCTTGTAATATTTTCACATTTTGATTAGTAATACATCTTTCATCTTTGAGCACAAATGACATTGCTGAGGGTCCATGATGATGATGAAGTCAAATTTGGAGTGTGAAGATCAACTTCAACAAGCTTAATGAGTTCTTTAGCATGTTTTATGCAATTTCAAAATTGATTTTTGAGTTGTGAAGTCAAGTATTCAAGGTAAATTTGTTAATTCTAACTCTATTAACATTGTTGTGGTTGATAAACTTGTATGTTTAAATGTTTTTTTATCATTTGATTTTGCATCATTCAAAAACATTAATAGGGATCTTTGTGAGAAAGCCCTAACCACATAAACACACCCCCACCTAGATGTGGTAGTGATTGTGGCCATGCACCCTCATCAACTTCAAAGCTTTATATGGAGTTGTCAACCATGAAGATGCTCAACCATTGGTCTACATAAAGTTAACAAAAGAAAAGATGAAGGAAGCTAATGAAGTTCTCAAACCAAATGAAGGCTCATGAAGGTAATTCCAAGTTTCAACCATAAGAAAATGATGGAGATGAGGAAGATGGGCAACGAGAAACAAATATATCAAATTTGGACACTTTTAGACCCCCCCCCCCTAATGCGTATGTGAAAGATCATGTGGAAAACAAACTTGTGTTTATCTATTATAAAAATGTGAAAGAACTTGTCCTTTTATAGGGAAAAATCATCCTTTCATCTAGTCTTCATTTAAATGGACCAAATCAATTCTTTTACTTTTCCTTTACCAAAAAACGCCAGTATGTTTTCTAGATCATATTTAAAGTGGATATTAGAGGGTCTAAAAGTATCCAAATTTGAATCTCTTTGTTGATCCTTGCCCCTTTTCTTCATCTCCATCTTTTAATGTGGGCAAACCCTTGGAATTACCTTCATGAGCCTTCAACTTCTTTGAGAACTCCATTTCCTTCCTTCATTTTTTCTTGTATTGCCTTGATGTAGACCAATGGTTGAGTATCTTCATGGTTGAGAAATCCATATAAAGATTTGAGTACTTCATCTTCATGTGATGATGATGGTGCATGGACACAATCACTACCAGAGCGGGAGCATAGGTGAGACTAAAAGGCATCACCAAGAACTCGTAGTGCCCATATCTAGTCCTCAAAGCAAATTTAGGGACATCCTCTATCCTAATCCTAGTATGATAATATCTTGACCTAAGATCAAACAAATTAAAGTACCTAGCTTGATGCAATTGATCAAATATGTCTTCCAACCTAGGCATTGAAAGCCTACTTTTGATTGTTGCCTTGTGTAATGCCCTATAATCTATACAAAGTCTCATAGAGCCATATTTTGTTTTACTAGGAGCATTGGTGATGCCCAAGGTGAGTTACTAGGTCTAATGAAGCCTTTGTTTAATTCGTCCTAAAGTTTCTTCTCTACCTCGTCAATGTACCCTCTCTCAGGTGTTAGCCCTCTAGGTGAATCGATGGGAAAACATCTTTAAACTAAAACATAAGATCCTTAATACTTTTAACTGCACATTTGCAAAAATGAATAATAGAAATTCCTATCCATATTTAAATTCTTGGCATGCGAATATACATCAAATGAAGTGCCTATACAATGCTCAAGATCATGACTATAGAATAAAAAAATCTCATGTACATGCTCAAAATGAAGTAGACTATAAAAATTCAAAGATAAGATGAGAGGTGCACTAGGTACATCTCTCTCTCTCTCCCTCAATAAAAATTTTCTTGCCATTTTCATAAATTCAAGAGTGTTGTTTTGGTCTCTGCATTTAAGTATGTCTCCCAACCCTCATAGCCACTCTGCACCTAAGATAAGGTCTATCATCTCCATATTCACTACTTGGAAGTCTACATGGTTAGTGTATCCCTATATCTAGACTTCCCAATTGGCTACCATACTATCTCATATCCTCTTACCTTCCCTTTGTATCATAGATATTATGTATTTATCTATGCTAGGCTATTGAAGAATTATAAACATCTTCTACATCATTGTGTGTAACTTTGACCTCCTTAGAGTTGGAGCGGCCATGAATTTGAAGAGTCTGCACTAGGTGGACCACCTTTTTTCCCTTGTCAGGGGTCAAATTAGTCCCTGATCCTCCTTTCTTTTCTTATCCCTTAAAAAGTGGATATTTCCATTGTGGATGGTTAGGAGACAAGCACCTAAAACATACGTTTCCCTCTTGGCCCTATCATACTTCTCAATAGGTAACCTCTCTAATTCTGATCTTTTTTTATTTACAAAGAAATTAATTTTTCCCCATAACCATTTTCTTCTTGAACTCAGTGTTATTAGTAGGTTCGATGCATCTCCATAAGACTATATTGAGGATGGTTATGTTCCTCATAGATATGTGCATATTTGATCACCTACTGAAATGGTTTTGGTGTGTTTCTTCATAATTTTCTCTAAATGGAATTATCAAAGCCACTAAAAAATCCCTTGGTGTTATTAAAGTAATCTAACCCCTTAAGTTTCAAAATGATCTCTCTCCAGTGGGATATGTAGACACACAAAGGGCTACCTGTCTATGAAACCCCATCCCACTTGTCCCAATTCCTCTCCTCTTCATTCTCAAGAAGAAAATCTTTCAAGAAAAGAGTTTCAAACTGATTGTAGTTAGTAGGGATGAGATTTGCCTCCTTGTGATTGATCCACCACTTATAATCATATGGGTCAAGTGAGAGACTCACTTCTAGCACACGATACTCATGTGGAGTGCCCTCCAATTGATGCACACCATTCCATCTTTGCAAGAAAGTGTAGACCACATCCTTATTTTGCTCATGCGTATTCTCTATAAAGGTTGGGGGCTTGAGGTCTTTCAGAAGAAAAGACTCTCTAAATCTCCCTCCTTCATGTTTTCCAGGTAGAAGGATAGCCTTCCTAGCTATCTCTCATGTATGAAGAATAGGGATTTCTCTTTCCTTCTTACCTAGGAAACAGGTAACCTCAGTTTTGAAAGAGACCATCTGAGTCTTAAGTTGTTCTATAAGAGAGGTCATGCTACTATTGACCGTCTCTATCTTAAGGGTTTGGTTTTTGAGATCATTGAATTATTTGTGAGCCACAAAACTCATCAAGAAGCTTCTTATAGGAATACCCTTCCTCGTGCTTGGCCTCTTGCTCTTGCTCAACCTATTCCATCCTATGACCTAAGTCCTCTAGATTTTTTCCCTAGGTGGAGAAGTGTGTTCTAAATGTTCTTTACCCTTAGCTTCCATGCTTACACACCGTAATGAGGTAACTAGAGTTTTTAAATAGATGGAAGTAAATTTTATAAACCAAGAAAGAGATAAATGACAAAAGAACACTTTCCTCATACAATCCAAGCTTTGCTAAGCAATTTTGAAGTGATCCTCCAAGTTTTGAGGCCTTTTTTTTGCACTTTTCACCACACCCAAAAAAAAATTTGAAATTTCTTAGTGGTCCAAGGAGGGTCTTAGCACCAAAAACCAATGAAAATGATCCCCAAAGCAATGATTGCCCAAAAATCCAAAATTGAGAAAAATGTGTCAACTTATGGTACTTCCTAGTTCTGTCTAATCAAATAAAAGTGTTCTAGCACCTATAGATCAAAGCCACAATGCCAATCCAAGTGAAGAAAGTGAATTTGGATGTCAAATGGCTAAAAACATGGTCTTGGAGTACTTACCAAGTTCCTACTGAAGCATTGCAAAAGGATTTTGACCTTTTAGAACTTCTCCAAATCAAGTTTCATTTAATGTTAATTGAACCCTATAATCTAGCTTCAAAATGGTACAAAAGTTACATCGATCCGATCTTGGAGCATCAAGCATTGGCTCAGAGAAGCTCGCCTGTTCGATGTCGGAAGGTCAAATGGAAAACTTATTGGACATGCTACTTTGCACACTTGAAAATGTATAGAAAAAAGTTTATTTTCCTAATTTACTTGCCACATACCATTCTCAAAGTCCCAGTTTACATGCGTACATGGTTTCTTTGCATCCAAACTTGGAAATTCACTCAAGTTTTTACAGTAAAATTCTCAAAAAAGGGGAAAAACTTCAATTTTTAACCTCCTTGTGTGAATTCACGAAGGTATTCTTATGCAAACAATTGAGGGGGAAGGCTTAAATCCCATATACATGCTCAGAGGTTGACTTTTTGGGTATATGAAGGGGCTCCCATCCATAGAGCTAGTATCTTTGAGAGGGTGAGGAGGGGAAGAGCTCTAAGCTTTGTCCTTGCATGTATGAGCTGAACTTTGTGTTCGATTTCTATTGCATGTGTGTATGTGTCTAGTCGGCTCTCCATATTTGTGTATTCCTTTGTGCACACGTGCATGACCATCTCTTGGCTCAGATACCAATAATAGATTTCCTAGATTTGGGCTATTCCATCACACTCAAGGGAAGCTTAAGAACCATGAAGCTTAAGGGATGGACGTGTTTGCTATCCAAACAGAGAAGTTGGAGAAAGGAAACTGCCAACCACAAAAATTTCAGGTTAGAAATTTTCTCATGGGAAAGGGACTATTTGGACTAGTTAGTGGAGTTGAGCCTAGGCCTTAATATGAGGAGCCATTCACTCAAGCACAAGTGATGGAAGTTAACGTGTGTATTTATAGAGATAAGAGATTTATATTAGCATGATCCATCATATCCAAGACTTGGACTCATCCAAGAAAATGTGGGATGCTTTGGAGAGATTATTCACCTCCACAATGGCTTCCAGATTCAACTTTAAGAATGATTTGAATAGCTTAAGGAAGGATTCAAGGAGCAACATAAATTATTTTATCCTCAAGGTAAAAGAGATTGTAGATGGCTTAGGATCAGTAGCCAGCTCCATCGATGATGATGATTTTGTAGCCCATACACTAAATGGGTAGAGGGATGATGACAAATGGAGGTCATTCACTAGTTCAACATATCTAAGGGATTCATTAACAAATTTTGAGCAATTAATCACACTCATGGTTACCGAGGAGACGAACCTCAATGGAGGTCATTAAAAGGGCAATGAAGCCCAACTCTTTTATGTAGGCAAAGGAAATAAAGATAAAAACAATGGAAAAGGTAGAGGTAGAGGAAGACCAAGCAATGATTAACAAATGTTTGAGTCAAAGATATAGAGCAAGGGGGCAAGGAAGATCAAGAGGAAGAGGAACTTGACCTCAAGAAAGCTTCTAGACAAAGGAATGCTATAATTGTGGCAATTTAAGCCACTTTTCAAGGGACTATTACTTAAAGCACAACCATTGAGACTACTAAAAGAATAAATTTAACTTTAAAAATCCTTCAAATATGTAAGAGAATGATATTCTCTTAGGAATGATGCAAAGGAGTTGTAGGAAAGAAGACATAGACACCACATGGTACATGGATAGTGGATGTTAAAATCACATGAGCTTGGATGGGGAAATGTTGTGCAATTTGCATTAAACAAGCACAAAAGGACATGCAGAAATAAGGAATGAATTTCAGCATAGGATCACACAAATAGCTGATGTTCCTTTGGATGAAAACCATAGTTCAAAGTGTGTCAAAGATGTGTTGCATATGCCCACAATCATGAAGAATCTAGTATTAGTTGGAGATATGGTTGAAAGTGGGTATGTAGGCAAGCTCAACCACAAATGATGCTTTGAAGAAGATCCAAGATATGGCTACAAGTTGAAAGTTAAAGGCAAGAAAGAAAGAATCCTATTCACCATGGAGGTAAGACCGCCCTCATCACATGTATTCTATTTGACATTTGGCAACAAGCAAATAAATCAAGTGGATTTTCGCACAAGAGAACTGATGACATACACCTCTAAAGTTGAAGGATATGCAAAGGAGAGGTATTGTAACTTGTCTTCCAAACTTTCATTCTCAAGATATGCAAGATTTATGTGCATCATGTCAATTTGGAAAGCACACAAGGCTTCTATTCAAGAAGAGTACATAAGGTAGGAGATGTCCAATGGATCTCATTCTAACAAATGTATGGGAAGTAGAAAAGGAGCCCTTATTTGGAGGGAATACCTATTCTATTATTATGATTCATGATCACACAAGAATAAAATGGATGTATTGTATGAATTTAAAGGTTGAAGTTTTTAGTCACTCTAAAGTTTTCAAGACACTTTTCGAAAAGGAGATGGGAAGGTACGTAAATATTCTTAGGTTAGATGTAGGGGAATAATATTTATCCAATGATTTTTTAAATTCTTTAAGTCATAATGGCATCAAAACAAAACATACATGCAAGTATATACCCCAACAAAGTGGGGTTGGAGAGAGGAAAAACACGCACGGAGAAAAAGTGGCAAGATTGATGCTCAACAAGATGAATGTGAGAAATTGTTCTTAGGAAAATGTTGCAAGTACAACCATGTACATCATGAATATGTTTTGTTCTCATCTAAGCATAGCATCTTACCACTTCCCGACACCACACTAAAGTAGGGACTACTAAAAGTGTGCCAATAGACAAAAACATATCAACCTATGAGACATTCTCCATGAAGAAGGCCCTCTACCGCTACCATCAGAGTTTGGCAAGGAGCGAATAGAAATCACCCTTCTAAAACACTCACTTAGCCTCATGGAAAAAATACAGTCCTACGCTACAACATATCGAGGGTATACTGAAGCTGCTACCGAGGAAAATGAACGGGGACAATTTTTTCGCGACGTTGGTGTTATGGTCGGTATGCACGTCGGAAACATAACGCCAATATGGATGCCGGTATACACGTCGGTATGGGCGTCGGTATGAGCATCGGTATAACCATTGGTATTACCGACGCTCATACCGACACCCATACCGACGGCTCTGTTGGGTGTATTGACACCCGTACCACCGACTCTACTGGGCGTACTGACACCCATATCGATGACCATATCTACACAATCTTTTTTGGGCTGAGTGTGTTGTCTATTGCTACAACATGATGTTGTTTAGCATAAGACAATACACTCTGCCCAACTCTAAAACGAGTACATGTGCTATGTACTCTAATGGCAACCAAAACATGATTTTATATGAGCAAAAATGAACCACGAATCATGTACAAAAAGTTGTATATTCCATAAATGAAAGATGTACAAGAGTGTGACAAAGCACTTCCATATAGGAGTCGGATACAAAATTATGGTACATCATTGCCACATAGGAGTGTAATACAAAATTGTGGAAATGTGAAAAATCACTTCCATATAGGAATCGAATACAAAATTATAGTACATGATTACCACATAGGAGTGTAATACAAAATTGTGGCAAAGCATATATGTAAAGGGATCAAAACATTTACACCTGCAATCCTGCAACAAAGCATGTGTAAAATGAGACAAATTGACATGAAATTTAGAAACAACAACTAAAAATACAAAACCAAGCTATAAGTTTACCTAATCATAGAATATTCTCCCATGAAATGATTGCACCACGTCCCTCTAAATCTTGCAACAGTGCAGCCAATCCATGACGATATCCGTAAGATTCTTCGGTTCGCGTCGGAGGACGACCCACTGCCAACTCCTATAATAAATATGCAAAATGTTAGCGCATACTATCGTATCCGTCGCTACCTAAATGTGATGCTCCAACCGTATCCAAACCTGTGGTCGCCGCATCTCTCTGTTGACGATATCGATCAGGAGTATGTTGTTGCTCATCTTGAATCGATTCACACTCTTCAAAATCTAACCACATAGGCTTCAATAAGCCTGCTCTAAAAGCATCGCGAGCTTTTGACCGTCGATGAGACATCACCTCGTGTGCCGTATGCTGAACCCATTCTGAACTCACAATAGGATTCCCAGGTGCTGGCCGATACTCTTCATCTATCGATTGTGTGATATTGTTTTAAGAATCCCTATCCTGTCTGCTCCATTTTAGCATTACAGAATATCCAAACTCTATGGAGCAAAGTTGTCGAATGTGCTGACGCATTGACTTCTCGACTGCATCCATGGCTGGAGCTCCATTACGTATGTGATATATTTCGGAGTCATCATGGTCATGCGCTCCCCAAGGTGCATGTGGAGATCCCATCTAATCCAATGTGAAGATCCCATCTGATCCAATGTGTGTATGCATATGCATGTGTGTATGCATATGGATGTTTCTATGCATATGAATGTTTCTATGCATATGCATGTTTCTATGCATATGCATGTTTCTATGCATATGCATGTTTGTATGCATATGCATGTTTGTATGCATATGCATGTTTGTATGCATATGCATGTGTGTATATGTGTATGCATATGCATTGTAGGTATGCATATGCATTGTGTATGTGTGTATGCATACGCATGTATATGTGTATGCATATGCATTTGTGTGTATGCATATGCATTTGTGTTTGCATATGCATTTGTGTATGCATATGCATTGTGTGTATGTGTGTATGTGTGTATGTGTGCATGTGTGCATGTTTGTATGCATATGCATGTGTGCATGCATATGCATTATGTGTATGCATATACATTGTGTGTATGCATATGCATTTGTGTATACATATGCATATGTGTATGCATATGCATTTATGTGTATGCATATGCATTTGTGTGTATGCATATGAATTTGTGCATGCATATGCATTTGTGTGTATGCATATGCATTTGTGTATGCATATGCATGTGTTTATGCATATGCATGTGTATGTGTGTATGTGTGCATGTGTGCATGTATGCATGTGTGTATGTATGTATGCATATGCATGTGTGTCTCCATATGCATTGTGTGTATCTGTCTATGTGTGTATGTGTGCATGTGTGCGTGTGTGCATGTTTGTATGCTTATGCATGTGTGCATGCATATACATTGTGTGTATGCATATGCATTGTGTGTATGCATATGCTGTGTGTATGCATATACATTGTGTGTATGCATATGCATTTGTGTATGCATATGCATTTGTGTGCATGCATATGCATTTGTGTATGCACATGCATTTGTGTATGCATATGCATTTGTGTATGCATATGCATTTGTGTATGCATATGCATTTGTGTGTATGCATATGCATTGTGTGTATGCATATGCATTTGTGTATGCATATGCATGTGTGTATGCATATGCATGTGTGTATGCATATGCATGTGTATGTGCATGTGTGCATGTGTGCATGTGTGTATGTGTGTATGCATATTCATTTGTGTATGCATATGCATTGTGCATATGTCTGTATGTGTGTATGTGTGCATGTGTGCATATGTGCATGTCTATATGTTTGTATGCATATGCATGTGTGCGTGCATATCCAATGTGTGTATGCATATGCATTGTGTGTATGCAGATGCATTATGTGTATGCAGATGCATTGTGTGTATGCATATACATTGTGTGTATGCATATGCATTTGTGTATGCCTATGCATATGTGTATGCATATGCATATGTGTATGCATACGCATTTGTGTGTATGCATATGCATTTGTGTATGCATATGCATTTGTGTGTATGCATATGCATTTGTGTGTATACATATGCATTTGTGTATGCATATGCATTTGTGTATGCATATGCATTTGTGTATGCATATGCATTTGTGTATGCATATGCATTTGTGTATGCATATGCATTTGTGTGTATGCATATGCATTGTGTGTATGCATATGCGTTTGTGTATGCATATGGATTTATGTATGCATATGCATGTGGATGTGTGTATGTTTGCATGTGTGCATGTGTTTATGTGTGTATGCATATGCATTTGTCTATGCATATCCATTTGTGTATGCATACGAATTGTGTGTATGTGTGTATGTGTGTATGTGTGCATGTGTGCATGTTTGTATGCATATGCATGTGTGCATGCATATGCATTATGTGTATGCATATGCATTGTGTGTATCCATATGCATTGTGTGTATGCATATGCATTGTGTGTATGCATAGACATTGTGTGTATGCATATGCATTTGTGTATGCATATGCATATGTGTATGCATATGCATATGTGTATGCATATGCATATGTGTATGCATATGCATTTGTGTGTACGCATATGCATTTGTGTGTATGCATATGCATTTGTGTATGCATATGCATTTGTGTATGCATATGCATGTGTGTATGCATATGCATGTGTGTATGCATATGCATGTGTGTATGCATATGCATGTGTGTATGCATATGCATGTGTGTATGCATATGCATGTGTGTATGCATATGCATGTGTATGTGTGTATGTGTGCATGTGTGTATGCATATGCATTTGTGTATGTGTATGCATTTGTGTGTATGCATACGCATTGTGTGTATGCATATGCATTTTTGTATGCATATGCATAGGTGTATGCATATGTATATGTGTATGCATATGCATTTGTGTGTATGCATATGCATTTGTGTATGCATATGCATTTGTGTATGCATATGCATTGTGTGTATGCATATGCTCTTGTGTATGCATATGCATGTTTGTATGCATATGCATGTGTGCATGCATATGCATTGTGTGTATGCATATGCATATTTGTATGCATATGCATATTTGTATGCATATGCATATTTGTATGCATATGCATTTGTGTGTATGCATATGCATTGTGTGTATGCATATGCATGTCTGTATGCATATGCATGTGTGCATGCATATGCATTGTGTGTATGCATATGCATTGTGTGTATGCATATGCATATGTGTATGCATATGCATTTGTGTCTATGCATATGCATTTGTCTATGCATATGCATTTGTGTGTATGTGTGCATGTGTGTATGTGTGTATGCATATGCATGTATATATGCATATGCATGTGTATATGTGTATGTGTGCATGTGTGCATGTGTGTATATGTATATGCATATGCATTTGTGTGTATGCATATGCATTTCTCTATGCATACGCATTTGTGTGTATGTGTGCATGTGTGCATGTGTGTATGTGTGTGTATGCATATGCATGTGTATATGCATATGCATGTGTATATGCATATGCATATGCATGTGTATATGTGTATGTGTGCATGTGTGCATGTGTGTATGTGTGTATGCATTTGCATGTGTGTATGCATATGCATTGTGTGTATGCATATGCATTTTTGTATGCATATGCATTTGTGTATGCATATGCATTTGTGTATGCATATGCATTTGTGTATGCATATGCATTTGTGTATGCATATGCATTTGTGTATGCATATGCATTTGTGTATGCATATGCATGTGTATATGCATATGCATGTGTATATGTGTATGTGTGCATGTGTCCATGTGTGTATATGTGTATGCATATGCATTTGTGTGTATGCATATGCATTTGTGTGTATGCATATGCATGTGTGTGTATGCATATGCATTTATGTGTATGCGTATGCATTTGTGTATGTATATGCATTTGTGTGTATGTGTGCATGTGTGCATGTGTGCATGTGTGTATCTTTGTATGCATATGCATGTGTATATGTGTTGAGAGCAGTATGGGCACCCAAGGACTGACTAGACAAGGAAGCCAGGGAACCCAAGGATTGACGAGACAAGGAAGCCAACGGAGAGAGTCAGAACAAGGTGAAGGAGTAAGTAGACAAAGCAGTCGACGCAAATCTGGCAGATAGGCCCTTCAATTTTTCCAATCTACATCTTTTAACAGTGATTCTTATCACTAACAATCATTGTAAATACCATTTCATATTTTTGTAGCTCCATTTTGTGCAAGCCAAGGAGTCCTTGAGCTTGAGGAGCCGTAGAAGTACCTACATATCAATTTTCGTATTTTTTAGACTCCGTTTGAGCCTTCAAATTGGCCCTGGAACCTAATTTTTAACTAGGCCGGACACTAGGTCTGGACAGGGCCAAAAGCTAGTCAAAAACTATAAAAAGAGCTAGAGAGCTCATTTTTGGGGTTAGATTGTAATTGAAACAAACTTGTAAGAGCACTTTGAAAGTAATCTAAAAAAGCTCCATTGATCCTCACTCTTTGTCTTGCCTTGTGTGCGCGTGTGTGTGTATGTGTGTGCATGCTTGTGTGCTTCTCACTCACGCACTTGTGCCGCCACTTGCTCGAGGTCTTCATACCATCCTCACGTCTTCCCGGATTGACATTAAAGGAGGTGCTACTCATCATTGAGCTACACCAAATTTTGGCGCCGTTGCCGGGGATCGAGCTTTGAGGACGAGCGTGTGATGGTAAGACGTAGAGTTGACGCGTTGGAGTTGTAGGTATTTTCTTCACTCTCATAGATTTTCTTTTACTTTCTTCACCATCTCCATCACCATCATCATCATCACCACCTACCACCTCCATATCCATCATCGCGAAAATTTCAGTTTTTTGACTATATCCCCACCTCCACCTCATTTCCCTCATTTCACTTGTGAGAGAAAGCAAGAGAGCGAATTTGCATGTGCTGCTTTTTGCATGTTTTCTGAGCTGTCTTGCAGGTACAGGTCACATCACCATCTCCAGCTTTCCGCGCAGGTACGGAACTCGACGAAACTGTCTCGCAGTCGCCGCCTTCTGTCCATCGCGATTGACAGAAATTTTCACTTGTTGGTAAATCTGAGTGCACCACAGTGGACTAGAGACCCTGCACACCACATTCCCACTGAAATTTTTGAAAATCTTGCAAAATTTCAGTCCATCGCGATTGACAGCTCTGTCCATCGCGATTGACAGTCCTGTCCATCGCGACAGACTGCCTGTCCATCGCGACAGACTGCCTGTCCATCGCGACCGACTGAACCCTCTGTCCATCGCGATCGACTGGGTGTCCATCGCGATTGACTGAAGTCCCTGTCCATCGCGACAGACTGCCTGTCCATCGCGATTGACTCAACCCCCTGTCCATCGCGATTGACTGGGTGTCCATCGCGATTGACTGAAGTCCCTGTCCATCGCGACAGACTGCCTGTCCATCGCGATTGACTCAACCTCCTGTCCATCGCGACAGACTGCCTGTCCATCGCGATTGACTGAATTGGGTGTCCATCGCGACCGACTGAATTCTCTGTCCATCGCGATTGACTGAGTGTCCATCGCGATTGACAGCCCTATCCATCGCGATTGACAGCCAATTTTAGCCAAATTTTTAGGGTTGTTAATTGAAAAGTTGGGCTAATTTTGGGCACAAATATTATGCTCTTGAGCACATGGGAAGGCTTAGGAAAACAACTTGGGGAAAACCTGTTGCACAGTGATCCTGTTTGAACCCTGTCGTAACCCTAGAACCCTGAACGGTCACAACTTTTTCATACGAGGTCCATTTTTTGAGCTCTAGGGCTTGTTGGAAAGCTCGTAGCATATACTACACGCCCTCAACTGTTTTTTATAAAGATAAAGCATTGATTTTCAGATAGGGTATCTTGAAGTTGACCATACCCAGGGGGATCAAAGTCTGGGGTCTTTAGAATTATTTTCCTAAAAGTCAGAATGCACATGTGTGTTTATGTTACATGAATGAAAGTGGTTGGTTTTGTCCTTTGAATATAAGCCTTGAGCTAACCGTGGATCTTTTATAGGTCATTTGAGAGCGGCTGAGAGCGTACAAAGCAAGGTTTCCTTGCAAGCTTGAGAACCGGGTTCTTGAGCACCATAAAGCAAGGGATCAACAAGTAAGGTTGGATTATTCTCAACTCCCTCTGTCATTTCCTAGCTCAAGCTAAGAACGAGTAGAGATAGGAGTAAGTCAGGGCGACGATAGGCAGTTATCAAGTTGAAGACTATTAAAGAACTCAAGTTCAAGCTAAAAACTTAGTTACTGTACTGTCGATAACCTAAAGGAAAAGAACCTAACGAGGAACGATCAATTGCAAGTGCGAAACAACATTCAAACATTCCTGACGACGTGATATCAGACAAGACCATAAACACAATAATTAACTAAAAAGAATCAAGTGACTGGTACCAATTAATCGGCAACGAGGTTGTACTCTGAGAAAAATTGGGCTAATCAGTTAGGCATATGAACCTTAGATCAGGACGACACCTAGCACGAGAGAGACAAAGCCTTAGGTCTTCAGAGGCTAGTGTCAATCACACTGCAAGGTCTTGGGCCCAACAGTTGAGCCACCACTCATACTACCCTAGCTCTGAGACCAGTGAGTCAGAAATGTCTCAAGGCATGGAGAGACCTACGGGAAGTTCAGGTGTGCCTTATTTGTACAGGGTAGAAGGCCCTTACAAAACACAGCTGGAATATCTTAGGACCAACCGTCTAGGTGCTAGCATCTATGAAGACGGCCTAGGAAGATCTGTGGTCCAGATTAAAAACCCTGATCAAACCATTGGACTAGAGCACCCAGCTGTCAAGTTTGAAAATGGTGCATACCTGGACAAAGAAGGAACTATATATGTAGTCACTAGTCACCCTGATAGGACCGATGACTTTGGGAATGTAATCTCAGAAGCGGACTTAGGTGACCTGGAGCAAGGGAACATGGGTGCAGAACCTAGAACTCCTCGAGGTAAATCAGTTCTCACTAGGATTATCACGCCTGAATGGGTTCCCCAAGACAACAAAAGCATAGAGTTGCTCCTCAATCGAGAAACTGATGAAGCCTTTTGGAGGTATAAGTCTAATCAGCCGACAGACATAGGAAATATCATGGTCTATGAGTTTAAGGATCCGGACAGCCCAGGCAGAGCGACCTATTTAGATCATGCTTCAGAACGGATCTTTGTGGTGACAGAAGATGATAGGCATGCCTACACTTGGAAGGGTGAATTTATTTTCCCCCAACCAAGATCAAATGTATCCTATGGTCACCCTGGGGCTGGAACTTCCCAAGCTCATGGTACGCAAAGAGACAGAAGTAGAGATAGACCAGAAGTGAGTTTTGCCAACCCAGTGGGCAGAGAAAGAACGAGAACAGATACGAATAGGGTAGAACCTGAGATGCATAGAGCCCACAGGAACCAAAGAAATGTAGATGGATTCCCTCTGCCGAGGTCTAGAGAGCATACAAGAACTTTGAGACCCACCCAGCTAGTTAAGTCCATGAAGAATTACTTTGACGGCACAGGAGATCCCTATGATCATGTGGCAGAGTTCAAGCAAGTCTTGAGAGCTGAACAAGTGGAAGATCTGTTCACGCAGTACAATGCCTTCGGTCTAACCCTTAGGAACACAGCACTTACATGGTTTCAACCATTGGATGAGCGTCAGTTCAGGTGCATAGACCAACTCCTAGAGGCCTTCATTGTAGAGTTCTCTAAGAGTGGCATAAGGCACAATACCTCCTCATTGATTCACAGCTTCAAACAGACCCCCCAAGAGACTGTCAGACTTGCAGGAAGAAGATTTAGACAATATCTCGAAAGGTGCCCTATTTCGGAATTACCCACATCTGCTAAACAAGTAGCCTTATTCCTTGATGGATTGCTGAGTACAAAATTGAGATCCTATGTGTACCTGAAGGACCCTAGGACTATAGAAGAGTGTGTACGCATGTGCATTGACATTGAAGATAACCTAGGGGAAGAACTAGAGCTCTCCAAAATCTACAAAGATTCAGATAGTGCATCTAGTCACTCTTCCACGCAATCCACATCAATTGAGGAACTTGCCGAAAAGGTAGCTCAGAAATTAGGTGTCACTGGCAAACAAATCCCAAGGTTTGCCCCTGTGAAGAGGTGTTATACATGCGGTGGCGACCACATGGCAAATGTGTGTCCCATTATGGCTCAACCCCAAGTTAACCCTAGTAGCCAGTACTGCACCATAGAACGGAAGTACACAAACCACACCGCACAAGATTGCCCATACAACAAACAGGCAGTTAGGCAACCATACCCTCAGCCCTACCAACAAGGCAGATACCAGAACCAGTACCCTCCACCACCACAATATGTTAGACCCCAACAAACCTATCAGCAACCATATCAGGCCCAACAGAGACCTCTACCGGTACTAGCTCAGCAGCCTCCCAACCCCGCTAATGTGATTCCAGTGAAGTATGCTGTTGCAGAAGAAAACCTGAATAGAGCCATAGTACCAGTAACCCCATTGATCTCCGAAAGTGACCCGAGTGACCATAGCTTTGATTCTACACATGTCGATAGTCCCCAAGCTTATTACATGCAGTCTCCAGAACATGGTGAGTCATACTATAGTGAAGAACCAAGTGAACCTAGTTGGGAGTCGGATTACACGAACGTCATGTATGCAAACCCCAACCCTAGGCCTCAACCTAGGCAGGTACGACCACCTTTTCCTAGAGGACCATGCTACCGATGTCAGGGGGATCACTTCATTCGTGATTGTCCCTTACCTCCACCTCCACAAAATCAGTCAGTGACTATCCAAGGCTTCTGCCAAGATTGTGGAAAGGAACATCTCTTACGAGATTGCCCTAAGAACCCCAATAATATGCCAAAAATCACTCCTATCAATGTGATTGGTTTGGTTGTAGATTCCTCAGGAAGCGTCACTTCCACTGCACCAGTGCAGGTAGTCACTAGAGCTCAGGCATTGCAGCAAAACCAAGAGACAAGCCAGGAAAAGGGCCCAGAGGCTAGTGAAACCGAGAGCGTAACAAAGAAAAGGACTAGAGCATGGAAAGATAGTCGGGAAAGAATGAAAAGACAATGGGCAAAAAAGATAAACGAACTTGAAGAAAGCATAAGAGAAACCAAAGCGAGGATAACTGAACTCACAGCTCAAACTCCCTCTCACATTACCCCGCCTCCACCACTCCCATCTCCATCCGACCCACCACCTCCCCCACCGCCTCATCAAATCCCACCAACCCCTAGAGTAGGATCAGTCCTAGCAGATACCACTCCTGAAGACCTAAACATGATGCTTAAAGCATATCAGGCCAGAATCCAAGAAGGGCCAACCATAACCGATCATGAAAAATGCTATCCTAGAGCCGAGCTAGAGCTTGAACGAACTAAGATTTGTGCCAAAATGGTGGAATTGGCTCAGACCATGTTTGAGGCCAGTCGGCTATTTAACATTTCTAGTTCGGCTAAGACGCAGTTACACTTTGATGGACTGCTGGAAAGAATAGAGAAGTTAATTGCACAATCAGAGAAGGAACCTGCCCCGCAACTAAAGGAGAGGGCAAGAGAACGGATAAGCCAGCCTCTTCAGGAAGCCCATGTGCCTCCTCAAGGAGCCTATCTTCCTCCCCAAAGGTCACAGGAGCCCTCCTCGAAAGCATATGTACCTCCACAGGTAACCCACATTCCTTCCCAGAGAGCGTATGAGCCTGTTCGGAAAAGTAATAGAATAAGTAATCCTCCCCAAGAAGCTTGTGCTCCAGCCATTTGCGAGAACGAGGAGAGAGTCAACAATAGAATCAGCCCTCCTTCACAGGTTGCTTATGCGCCCAATTCTACGGAGCCAAACACTTCTTCTTCTATGAATCGGTTTGCCCCAGACTTCCTACGAGAGATTCAAGAAGACAAATGGGATAACGAAAGCGAGGTCGTCCCTCCTTTTGAACTTGTGGACGATGCACACGACCAATTCCCACAAGACATCCCATCTATTTACGGGGAGCATGAGAGCGTTCAGTCTCACGAGAGATTGGACTTTGAGTCTAATTCCATACAGGAGCTACCCCACTTCACAGGCCCATGGGAAGCAAAGTCCACATGTATGAGAGCACCCACAGTCATGGTAAGGAACGACGACTCAGTCCTACCGAGGAACACGGAGGTAGTAACAAACACCAAGGTGCAACGCGATCTCACCTTGGAAGAGCTGTCTGAGGATAGACCAAACGCGCGGAAATATGTAGCTAGTCAAGTGACTGAAACTGCAAAACCTCGTTCCCGGGTAGGATCCCATAGGACAGTACCGGAAATTCCCTTGGATAAGATAGGAGATATGTGTGAAGGTGAAGAAGGGAACACCTACCTTCCCATCACCTATCAGGACTACACCACGAAGGCAATTTTGGACTCAGGTGCAGGAGTTGCAATTGCCACCACCTCCTTATGGAAGCGTTGGGGCAAGCCAGCACTCAGGCCGACGAGAATGAAATTGCAGATGGCCGATGGCCACATAGAGAGACCCCTAGGATTGCTAGAAGGAATAACTCTCACCACTTGTGGTGTCGAGTTTGAACATAGTTTTGCTATCTGTGACTTCAGTAAAAATCATGCCTATGAGATGATTTTGGGAAGGCCATTTATGCGACAATTGCAAGTGGTACAGGATTGGGGGACCAATTCTTTGTACCTGCAGCACTTAGGTGTTACAACCAAAGTCAATCTCAAGGATTATTCTCATAGAGATGTCCCTCCTATCCAATGGAATCCCATCCATAGAGTCAAAGATGATACAGAATCGGTGCATTCCCTAGGGTCTGGATCCTCATGGATGCATGAAGATACTCACTTATGGATGTGCAAGGTAGCAGTAGAAGAAGAGAAGAGAGAAAAGGCCAGAGAAATAGGTGCAAACGAAACCCATAGACCCATTCAAGACCCAGCCTATGCACCTGTAGTTTTCCCAGACGAGGAATTTGAACCCCATGGCTGGGCAGAAATTTTAGCATCAATGGACGTAGCCATCAATGAAGAACAATGGACACCTCACTGTGATGAGGATGGCTATGATATTTCAGTCTTCTCCATAGAGCCAATCATGGGAGAGGCAGTTTTAGAAGAATGCGAACCTAGCCCTGATGCATTTGAGGATGCAAGTGACTCCGATCTAGAGTCAATCATTATGGACCCTCCATTTGCATCAGATGAAGAATATTTCCATGAAGTAGAATTTCAACCGCAGAAGCATGGAGAGGTTACAAATGATGTAAGATTAGCAACGCATATGACCCCTAAGGAAGAAGGAAAGAAACGAAAGAAGAGAGAAGCCTTACCAGAAGAGGAAGAATCTTTGTTTGAGGTCCCAGAAAATTTTAAGAAGTATGAGATAGATGACAGGAGAGTCATGATAAGAATGCCTAAACGAGAGGCACAATCAGGAGAGGCCTATGATAACAAAGAAACCACTAAGAAAATAGTAGTGGCCATAGAAGAAGGAGAGGAGAGATGCACGTATATAGGCCATGACTTGACAGAAGAAGAAGAGCAAGAGTTGATTGCCTTGCTAAGAGAATACAGAGATGTATTCGCTTGGAGTTACAAGGATTTGAAAGGTGTTGACCCGGACATATGCTCGCACACCATCCCCATGACCTCAGATGCCAAACCCTCTAAGCAAAAGCCTTATACATATAACGATAATTACGCTGCTAAGATCAAGGAAGAGATAGATAGACTGGTCGAAGCTGGATTTATCTATGAAATTGAGCACACTGAATGGGTATCCCCCATCGTAGTGGTGCCCAAGAAGAATGGCAAACTGCGTGTGTGCATTAACTTGAAAAAGGTTAATGCCGCCACGATTCGAGATAACTATCCGCTTCCCATCACAGAGCATCTCTTAGAAAGAGTGGCAGGCAAGGAAGTGTACAGCTTCCTTGATGGATTTTCGGGCTACAATCAAGTAGCCATAGCTCCAGAGGATCAGCATAAGACAGCCTTTGCCACAGAATGGGGCATTTTTGCTTTTAGAGTAATGCCATTTGGGCTTACCAATGCACCAGCTACCTTCCAGAGGTTGATGTGCCATGTGTTTAAGGAATTCCTGAGGAAGAGTTTAGAAGTCTATGTTGATGATCTTTGTGCTCATTCCAATGTTAGACAAACTCATATCCCGGAACTCAGACAGATCTTTGACAAATGTAGAGAATATCAAGTCTGCCTGAACCCAGAGAAGTGCGTTTTTATGGTCAGGCAAGGCAAGATTCTAGGACACATAGTGTCAAAGAATGGCATATCTACTGACGAGGAGAAAGTGAGAGCCATAGCAGAGCTACCTAGGCCAAAGAATGTCAAGGAAGTACAAGCTTTCATGGGGCATTGTGGTTATTATCGACGATTTATACACATGTATGCTGTCATTGCAAAGCCCATGTACGGACTTCTGACAAACTTTGAGTGGACGGATGAATGCGAAAACTCCTTCCAAGAGCTTAAACGAAGATTATGTTCAGCGCCAATCTTGACCACACCAGATTGGAGTAAGCCATTCCATGTTCATGTGGATGCATCCAATTATGCCATTGGATGTGTGCTCGCACAACCTACTGGTGAAGGTAATATGGATCTTCCAATTGCCTATGCCAGTAGACAATTGAATGCGGCCGAACGAAATTATACCACTACTGAACGAGAAGGATTAGGCATGGTTTATGCAGTCAAAAAATTTAGACACTATTTGCTTGCAAATAAGTTTAAATTTTTTACTGATCATCAGGCATTGTTGTACTTAGTAAACAAGCCATGCAATACGGGAAGATTAGTAAGATGGTTTCTCCTGCTAATGGAATATGATTTTGAGGTTGTGGTAAGAAAAGGTAGAACCCACTTGAGAGCAGATCACCTCTCTAGGCTCACATCGGGAGAAGCCCCACAAGGAGTGTCAGATGACCTTCCTGATGCTTACTTGTTTAATTTGGAAGTGGTGCCGCAGTGGGCCAAGCCAATAGTACCAGTATTGACATACGGGCCTAATCATCCAGTAGTAAACACACGGAATAGAGAGGTTGTAAAAGCCCAAAAGTATCACATCATGGCCGGAAGCATGTACAAGCACACAGATCAAGGGATCTTGGCTTGTTGCGTAGAAGAGGATGAGTACGCTAAATGGTTGCAATTAGCACATGTAGGTGCATTAGAGCAACACCATTCAAAACAACGAACTTTACAGACTCTAAAAAGATTCGGAGTGCACTGGCCAACTATGGAAGCTGATGTCCAAAAGTTGTGCAAGGAATGCCCAATCTGTTGCACTAAACCACCTGTGGAACATGCCACTCTCTATCAAGTCTCCATTGCGCCAGATTGGAGTGAACCTCTAGTATCATTCTTGAGGACAAACACATTCCCTCCAGACATGACTCTAGCTAGGAAAAGGAGTTTAGAACAAGAAGCCCAGGATTATTCACTCATTGGTGATAATCTATATAAGCGTGGTAAAGATGGTTATCTGAGGCTATGTGTCCATGAAAGTGAGTATCTTCAGATCTTGGAAACTGCTCACCAAGGTGTAGCAGGAGGACACTTTGGACCGGATCGGGTGATCAAGGCAATCCTATTTGCGGGCTTTTGGTGGCCTACCCTTCACATGGATGCACATACCTATGTGAAACGGTGTGATGTCTGTCAGAGGACTCAGTATCCTATACGCAAAGATGAGATGCCACTGAAACCTATGATGGGTGGACGTGCATTTTCTAAGTGGGGAATAGACTTCGTAGGTCCTATTAATCCCCCAGCCAAAGGTTCTCATGCGGAATACATCATTGTGGCAACAGATTATCTCACCAAGTGGGTAGAGGTAAAGGCTACGACCAAGAACGATGCTCAAACAACTGCCAAATTCTTGTTTGAGAATGTATTCACGAGATATGGGCTACCTATAGAGCTTGTAAGCGATAGAGGCACTCATTTCTTGAACGAAGTGATTGAAAATCTGCTCCAAGAATTCTTGGTAATACACAAGAAGTCTGCCCCTTATCACCCTCAAGCTAATGGTCAAGCTGAGAGCACTAATAAGATTTTATGCAATGTACTGACAAAATTAGTGAACACTAAACGCTCTGACTGGGACAAACAGCTACACCATGCTGTTTGGGCATACCGAGTTGCCTACAAAACGGTACTCCAAGCCACCCCCTTTCAGATGGTATTTGGCCAAAACGCTGTGTTACCCTTGGACTTCCTGATTCCTACATTGAGAGTAGCACAAGAGCACGAATGGACAGGTCATGAGCTCTCCTCTAGAATTTTTGACCTTGAACGATTAGGAGAAACAAGACTGAGAGCTGCTGCAGGCATATATGCTGCCAAGAAGAGACAGAAGGCATACTTTGATGCCCACATAAAGGATAAGGGTTTGAAAGCAGGAGATCTAGTCTTAGTCTATACACTAAAACAACACGCGAGGAAGCTAGAAAAGAGAGGCTACGGACCTATGATCATCAATAGGATCTCCACGAGTGGAGCAGTACAATTAGCCACATTAGAGGGTAATGTTCTCCCTAATTATATTAGCGGATGCAGAGTCAAGTTGTATCAGGAACCACTCACAGAGGAAATGCTCAGCCGACTCAACACTGCTAAGAAACGCAAAGAGGAAGAGAAGCGAATTAGAGAAGAAGCTCAAGCAGAAGCTTTAGAACGCATCAGAAGGATGAAATTACGAAGGCAAGGTAGAGAGCAGTCTAGGACTGATGACTATGCAGACCAAGGATATCATATGGCAATGTGTGAAGTTGCAGGAACCAGCTCACCTAGGATAACTGATCGACGTCCTTTCGTAACCCTAGAAATAGGACAAGAAAAGAGTGCAAGGACTGTAACAGCCTTGATTGACTCAGGTGCCGCCACTAGTGCTGTTAGAGTGTCTTACTGTCAAGAGTTACAGTTAACTGTCAATCCTGTGGAAGCATATCTCATAGGATTGGGAGGCGTGGAAACCCCTTGCATGGGCGAGGTGGAACTTCCCCTCTACATTCATGATGAGGCCATGACAGTTAAAGCACTAGTGTGTCAAGATGAGGATCTCATTGAACCTCTTGTCTTGGGTCAAGACTGGATCTATGACCAAGCAGTCAACTTAAACCTAAGAAGTGGACTTCTTCACGTATGGGTCAATCATAGTCGAATTACAATAGAGTTGGATAAAGGAACACTCAAGGAACTAGGAAAGGCACGGACTCCTGGTCCCTCCAGGGGTACACATGAAGATGACCATGCTGTTCTTGTTCAAAACCCTGTGTTGCAGAGGAATGATATTTGCAAAAAAGGAGTCAGGGATGCCACGGAACTCCCTTCTTTTCCAAGGGCCAGAAGGAGGCAACGACCAAAGGTGGAGCAAAGGCAAAAGAAGCAGAGTACTACCTATGCCGGACATCAAAATCTGCGCAGCAGAATGTCCCAACAAGTGAATCAAGTGTGGGTGCGAAAAGGCGAACACCCGGTTGCAACCACGCCAACAGAACGGGCGAAGCCTCTTATTAATAACCATTGACACGTCACTAATAAGAGGTCGTCCGGAAATTCTTCGGCTAAAGTGAAATCTATTTGGGTGCCCAAAAGGTCGATGAAGGCTAGCCCACAATCAAGACAAATTTGGGTGCCTAAGGCTTGTTTGCGGGCTCAGATAGCTATACCAAGAACACACTCTACACAGCATGATCTATTCACTCGCACAGCCTACATCCACTCACTTTCAACACCAAGGCACATGAACACGAACAGAATCAGTTGTAAATGGGCCCCTAAGAGGCCTCAGGTTAAAGCTGACACACCTAGAAAGCTCTCGGGCATCTCCACGGAACCACGAGTAAAACCCATCCACTGCATTTGGCAGCCCAAGACTTGTAACAAACCCCCTGACCCTATTGTAAATCCATGACCACCTACTAACCGCTTCACTCTTATCACATCATTCCGCTTAGTTCTTAGGTCTACCTAACTCCTAACTACACACACCAACACCGAGCACTTATTAACTCCTAACCACTCCAGAACTTTAAGTGAATATTGTAACGAGGGACACCATGTCATTTTTGTGTCCATTGCAATGTTAACGTTGATTCATATATTCTCACAGAAGCAGCTGCGACATTGTCAACATGGCGGAGGCAGCAGGAACTAGCTCTCACACCGAAACAAACCCGCAAGTGGTGGACTTGGACAGTTTACCCGTTTTGCCTGAAACAGTTGAAAGACCAGAAGAGTTGCAGGCCGTCAAAATCATACCTATTGCGGACCCTCCGCGTGGCCACACCATGCCCGTGGGAAAGACTTCACATTGGTTTACCGAGGTAGCAGGACCCTTGGGGGAAGGAACGTATCTTTGGGAATCAGAGCTGGACTACAATGGAAAGCAAGGCAGATACCATTTCTTTACAAGAGAATTTGAGAAGTTACAAAATGCGGAAAGTCTACGTCCGATATGGGAAAAAGCCGGATTGAGTGCCTATTTCAGTGCCCGACTCCCAAAACCTGACTTCATGCGATGCTATTATCTCATCAACACCTTGACTCCAAATCCGAACCTCAAAGGTGCAAGCTCATTTGTGATTCCATCTCTGACAAAGGGGAATGAGCTCAAAAGGTTTAGACTATCAAACAATTTGGTGAGAGAAGCTCTGGATATGCGCGGCATGCATATTCCTACAGAAAAGGAAACCCTAGTACCGGATTACATGAAGAATCGAAGTCTCACCAAGCTCAAGGACATGGTATCCATGACGCCTAATATTGCCATACACCTTCGTATGTGCATGCAACACTTTGCTTTCCCGGCGCAGGATAGATTCACCATGCCGCACAAGAAGATTTGGTTTAGCCTGTATCTGGCAGAAACACAGAGCCTCACCATCAACCTACCCCACTGGATAATTGATCAGATACACTTAGCTCACAAACGCTGGCCACGGAAACAGGTTTTATATGGTTGCTGTGCTCTGACAAGAATCATTTATAGGTGTTTGGCTTATGACATTCCAATCCAACGAGCCCTGATGTGGAATCGGGTAGATCAGTTCCGAGGCAGGACATCCACTGGACCCCCTTCTAAGAAGATGAGAGGCACGGTCCAAGTCCCATGTGCTCAGCCACGTGGAGCCACCCTAACACCAGAGGTCACCCCGCCACCCCGAAGAGTCCGACCATTCACACTCCGGCTTCCACGACGCAGCACCGATGGTTCCACTTTGCTATTTCCTCCTATCCCAACGGATCTCGAATTTCCTAGTGGTGCAGCTTTGGAAGAACTCACTAATGAAGACTTCGAACAACTACTACAAGATGTCGAGCTGGAGACAGCAGAGGCACAACAAGTGGAAAATGTACAAACGCAGGCCACAACCTCCCAAGCCCCCGTCACCCCTGTTGAAGTGGAGGAAGAAGATGACGGAGATGAGGAGCAGGAGGATGATGAGGAGGAATATGATCAAGAGCAACAAGAGGAGCAACAAGAGGTGCCAGAACTTGTAGGTGCACCTGCATATACAGCTCAACTAAGAAGGCTATACGACACTATCAAAGCAGTACAAGAAAGGCATCAGCTCTCTCTGGTATCCGGCCAAGCTTTGATGCAAGAAATGCTATCAGATGAAGGAGTGGACCAACATTTCATTGACACCCTCAAATTAGTGTCAGACTCTTTAGGAGTTCCAGAGGCTGTCCACACCGCAGTCCGCCAGTCCGTAAGGTATGACAAACGCAGAGTGGACACGTTACCACGAGCAGGTAAGACTATCAGGATACCCGTCACAGAACCAGTACCTATTGAGACCACAGCAACTCCCACAACCACCACTGATCTCTCCGCTGAAACCTTCGTTCAGACATCACCCATCTCACCCCAGTGTCCTCCATCACCACCTTCTCCGCCCCCACCACCACCTCCCACCCTGGAAGAAACGACAGTCATCACCTCTACCTCCACTTATAATCCATCCTCATTCAAATCATTCTCATTTCGAGAACCCACCTCACAAGACACCCTCTTCTCCTTCGTCACCAATCCCTTGTACACTTCGTCCCATCTATCCGCTGAACCCATGACTGGCCATCCCATAATTACCAGCGTAGTTGGAAACCCAGCACCCACGGAAGGAACCCTGTGTTTCCCGACCTACCCCCCAATACGAGTACCTCCATTCCATAACCCTCACTTCCCAGCTGGCCCCTACACCTCTTTCAACCGGACCTCACCACCACAATACCCGTCCTTTGTCGAGCAGTTCTTCCGCTCTCCCATGTTTCAAAGGCACCTTCCTCCGATGTTCGCAACGACATCAATTTACACGGACACCACGCTCACTTCACCTACCATACCCACCTATATGGTAGCCCCTGCACACACCACCTTGTCTGATCCAATGGACATTTCACCAACCACAGCACCTCTCCCCACGATTTCCCCACCTTCCCCTCCCTTGCCCCCCACCTCACCACTCACATCATTGGCACACACAGCATTCACTACCCCCCTAACCAATCCCACCTCCTCTGCATTTCAAACTTTTCCCCTTGCATCTCATAATGTAAATAGCACGTTCGACACATTACTTCAGTGTGCAAATCAGCTACAACAAGACTTCCATCAATTGGAAGAACGCAATGCTGCCCTCCAGGCAGAATCTCAACGTTTCCAAGCTAGAGTCACCACTCTTGAAGCTGACTACCTGACGCTCCTAGACGAGCATACCACACTACAGCAGGCTCACTCCGAATTGGAATCAAAGGCATCAACTGTAGATGACCAAGCAGTTAAGGAGCTAGAAATAGTGCTTCAAGCGCAAATGATATCTAACGCTACGCTCAGACGCAACATTGGGCTATTAAGAAAGCATATGGCCGCAGCACTAGAGGAAAACAAACGACTTCAACAACAAAATCAGGACAACTTTGAAGCGGCTATGGAAGGAACAGTAGGAGCGACCATTAGCCCCACCCGATATAGAGCAGTTCCATCAGAAGACATCCGCATCCTACTTGAGGAGCATGCAAATTTCCTGGAGTCATATGAAAAACTAGAGACTGAATGTGCCGATCTAAAGAAACAGTTAGCCAGTGTACATCCTGCTCAACAGGAGCCGGTATTCTTGCAACAATCTACAGAAGAAATGGAGACCCTTCGGAAACAGGTGGCAGAACTACAAGCACGCCTCCTACCATATGAACGACCCCCCTCGCCCATTGAAGAACCAGAACCTGAAACAGTAGTGGAAATCCCCGTCGAGGACAGCTACGAAGAGCCATACGAGCCTATGCCGACGCCTGGTGGTCGAACTACAGAAGAAGGACAAGACACGTTAGAAATTCAAGTTCCAGATTGGGTCAGAAGGGTCGAGAAAGTGGGTAAGACACATGATGATCGTGTGGCCGTGCAAATGCAATCTCTCACGAATCTGGAAGAAACGGTCCTTCGGTCTTCCTACTTTCAACAATTATCCCATCAACGGTTAATCACAACATCAGAATCGCAATACATGCCTTATTTTGTCTTACTACATGATTATAATGCAGAAGTCAAAAGACATACAGGGAAGGAGCCCACATTCGCTACTCAATTTGAGATAGGAGATTTACCGACCGATGCACGCGCTGGCTCGATTTTCCAACCTAATTGGCGTGCACGTTTACTCACCGACTACCCAGAGATGATGAGTACCTGGGCTACCATGCCACTCTATATCAAGTATAATCCATGCTATTGTCCAGTGGTACGTCGCAGATCCTGGCAAGCATTTGCAATCAAGGTACGCAACAATAAAGAGTGCTCCGCTTGGGTTAACTACCCGTATTTTGCTCCCCCTCGAGGACCTCCAACCGTAGCCTACATGATATCAACCATTCGGCACTGGTCCGCACGCCTAAACAATGTACCTGATATCGCAGCGAAAATGTGTATGAAGATATTTGAGCTCATGACCATTGTCTTCAAAACCTTTCGGAATGTCCAAGCTCCATACATCTCCGCTCCTGGATTCGCTCAAGGCAACAAGGATTTAGTCTACGACATGAGCCAAACCCCCTCGGTCACTGTTATCTTTGCTTGGCATGCACGAATCAAGTACTTGCCCGCATGCTTCAAGCAAACATTTGAGGAAATGTTCTCTACGGGCTTCTGGGAATACAATTCCGAAATTTTCATTCCCAGACCCACACATTTGCTACATCTATTTGCAGTAGAACAAGCGATCCATGCAGATCAGTTACGTCTGCCACATCCGGATGTTCCAGGACCAATCGATTGGGATCGTATGATGACAGATTTGGCCAGAGGACTACGCTTACAAGAACATCAGCTTGCCACTCAGGTTGTGGAATATTACATCCAACACCCCCAGCAACAAGGGTCTGTCAGGGACGACAGACGCGAGAGAGGGGGGGGTGTTGAGAGCAGTATGGGCACCCAAGGACTGACTAGACAAGGAAGCCAGGGAACCCAAGGATTGACGAGACAAGGAAGCCAACGGAGAGAGTCAGAACAAGGTGAAGGAGTAAGTAGACAAAGCAGTCGACGCAAATCTGGCAGATAGGCCCTTCAATTTTTCCAATCTACATCTTTTAACAGTGATTCTTATCACTAACAATCATTGTAAATACCATTTCATATTTTTGTAGCTCCATTTTGTGCAAGCCAAGGAGTCCTTGAGCTTGAGGAGCCGTAGAAGTACCTACATATCAATTTTCGTATTTTTTAGACTCCGTTTGAGCCTTCAAATTGGCCCTGGAACCTAATTTTTAACTAGGCCGGACACTAGGTCTGGACAGGGCCAAAAGCTAGTCAAAAACTATAAAAAGAGCTAGAGAGCTCATTTTTGGGGTTAGATTGTAATTGAAACAAACTTGTAAGAGCACTTTGAAAGTAATCTAAAAAAGCTCCATTGATCCTCACTCTTTGTCTTGCCTTGTGTGCGCGTGTGTGTGTATGTGTGTGCATGCTTGTGTGCTTCTCACTCACGCACTTGTGCCGCCACTTGCTCGAGGTCTTCATACCATCCTCACGTCTTCCCGGATTGACATTAAAGGAGGTGCTACTCATCATTGAGCTACAATATGCATATGCATATGCATGTGTATATGTGTATGTGTGCATGTGTGCATGTATGTATGTGTGTATGCATATGCATGTGTATATGCATATGCATTGTGTGTATGCATATGCATTTGTGTATGCATATGCATATGTGTATGCATATGCATATGTGTATGCATATGCATATGTGTATGCATATGCATATGTGTATGCATATGCATTTGTGTGTATGCATATGCATTTGTGTTTATGCATATGCATTTGTGTGTATGCATATGCATTTGTGTGTATGCATATGCATTTGTGTGTATGCATATGCATTTGTGTGTATGCATATGCATTTGTGTATGCATATGCATTTGTGTGTATGCATATGCATTTGTGTATGCATATGCATTTGTGTATGCATATGCATTTGTGTGTATGCATATGCTTTGTGTGTATGCATATGCATGTGTATCTGTGTATGTGTGCATGTGTGTATGTGTGTATGGATATGCATGTGTGCATGCATATGCATGTGTGCATGCATATGCATTGTGTGTATGCATATGCATTGTGTGTATGCATATGCATTGTGTGTATGCATATGCATTTGTGTATGCATATTCATATGTGTATGCATATGCATATGTGTATGCATATGCATATGTGTATGCATATGCATATGTGTATGCATATTCATTTGTATGTATGCATATGCATTTGTGTGTATGCATATGCATGTGTGTATGCATATGCATTTGTGTATGCATATGCATTTGTGTATGCATATGCATTTGTGTGTATGTGTGCATGTGCACATGTGTGTATGTGTGTATGTGTGTATGCATATGCATGTGTATATTCATATGCATATGCATGTGTATATGTGTATGTGTGCATGTGTGCATGTGTGTATGCATATGCATGTGTGTATGCATATGCATGTGTGTATGCATATGCATGTGTGTATGCATATACATGTGTGTATGCATATGCGTGTTTGTATGCATATGCATGTGTGTATGCATATGCATGTGTGTATGCATATGCATTTGTGTATGCATATGCATTTGTGTATGCATATTCATGTGTGTATGTATATGCATGTGTGCATGTGTGCATGTGTGTATGTGTGTACGCATATGCATGTGTGCATGTGTGTATGTGTGTATGCATATGCATATGCTTGTGTATGCATATGCATATGCATGTGTATGCATATGCATTTGTATATGCATATGCATATGCATGTGTATATGTGTATGTGTGCATGTGTGCATGTGTGTATGTGTGTATGTGTGTATGTGTGTATGCATATGCATGTGTGTATGCATATGCATGTTTGTATGCATATGCATGTGTGTATGCATATGCATGTGCATGTGTATGCATATGCATGTGCATGTGTATGCATATGCATGTGTGTATGCATATGCATATGCATGTGTATGCATATGCATATGCATGTGTATGCATATGCATATGCATATGCATATGCATGTGTATGCATGTGTATGCATATGCATATGCATGTGTATGAATATGCATATGCATGTGTATGCATATGCATATGCATGTGTGTATGCATATGCATATGCATGTGTATGCATATGCATATGCATGTGTATGCATATGCATATGCATGTGTATGCATATGCATGTGTATGCATTATATGCATGTGTGTATGCATATGCATGTTTGTATGCATATGAATGTGTGTATGCATATGCATTGTGTATGTGTGTATGCATATGCATTGTGTATGTGTGTATACATATGCATTGTGTGTATGCATATGCATGTGTGTATGCATATGCATGTGTGTATGTGTGTATGTGTGTATGTGTGTATGGATATGCATGTGTGTGTTTATACATATGTGAGTGTGTATGTATAAGTATCTCTCTCTCTCTATGTCAATCAAAAACAAAACAATCACTTAGATCGACGTAATTGTTTGAATCGTGGTCATCAAAGTCCACTTGAAGTTGTCTTTCGTCAAATTTCCAAAGACTTATCCAAAATCTCTTGCAAAATTAAAGAGAGAAGATATTAGAAAAGCAAACACATAAAGAAAGAAAAAAGAGTGCTACAGTATGTGCGATATACTTACCAAAACTTTAGATCTAGAAAGATAGAGGTGAACTTAGATCTAGAGAGAGAGAGAGGGAGGGGGAGAGAGAGAGGGGGGGAGGGGGAGAGAGAGAGAGGGAAGGAGAGAGAGAGAGAGGGAAGGAGAGAGAGAGAGAGAGAGAGGGAAAGAGAGAGAGAGAGAGAAAGAGAGAAACAGTGACAAACAGAGATATGTTGTTCGCACCTGCAAAGTCGACAGTCGAAGATCTAAGTTTAAAATGCCTGAAATGTTGAATTATTGCTTGCAGGCCCAGTTAATAACGGAGCATCGATATAAGCGTCAGTATGTGCGTCGGTACTTTCAGTAAGTTACCGACGCTTATACCAACGCTTATACCGATGCTCATACCGACGCAGTTGTTCCGAGGCTAAGCGGCTTTCCCAAACCTTCTGAGGGTCTTACTGATGCTGACATGGACCGTCGGTATCCCAAACGTCGGTTTACCCTTGGTATGTTGTAGTGCTATCCCCTTGCTTTCAAGGCTTGCTAAGAACACTACAGGACAAACCTTAAATTTGGGAAGTGAAGTTGGAATTCAATCAAATATGGGGACATTTTTAGTTATTCTCCCAAGAGTATGAAGGACGATAGAATTCAACAAACTTGCAACCCATACTAAAAAAATCAAAGTTAGATGTGTATTTTAGTGCACCCTTTCCCAAAGAGAATTTTGCATGCTTGTATCAGATGGTCCATACTTTAGAGCTACTCTCCAATCATTGTTCCTCAAAGATATGTAGATCTAAGCGCTATCAAAATGACATCAAAGGTTGTTCAAGGAGAAAAGCAACATCACTAAGAGCAAACCATATAGAAAAAACAATCGTATTAATTGATAGAGAAGCACAAAGAAACATAGAAGATGATCCGTGTGACTATGCTAGACAATGAGGGTTGAGAGACTAGCACTCAGTAGACATAGGTCTAAACCTTTGAAACCTTTAAACTTACGATCAATGAAGACCTTTAGGACATCCAAGTCTTAGATACAAAGTTTCTCTTATAAAAATAGGAATGTTGTAGCTATCTTTCCACATAAACAAACCATGAGGAAGAAAGGGGTCAAGAAGAAGAAGAAACCAATCTATGAACTTATATTGATGAAATAAAAAGATTATATGAGAGAATAGTTATAACTCAAGGTGATGCACAACTAGAAGAGGAAAAAGGCTTACACTTTTAGAACAAGCCTTGGAAGGTACAGAGTTTGACTCTACATCCTCATAAAATCTATTGGACTTTTGGAGCCATCATGTACCCTTCCCCCCACGACAACCACCCTCTCATTACCACACATGCTTCCAACATACCTGACCTCACTAAGGCCAAATCATGAACCTACTTGCCACCTCAAGAGATTGCCATAATTAATTGATTCTTCATGAATTGGTACTAGCATCTATCCCCGCCAACCTAATATTTCCTTGGCACCCGACCCCGCTTTCTTTTGAATTTAGATGACATTTCCCATGAATTTCAAAACATATTTTACAACCAATCATTGATGGCATCAAGCATAAATATTCCTAACCCTGTCACTGACTTTTACTTTAGCATGTTATTTTGCTTCACTAATTTTTCCTTTCCCGGTCCATTCAATCATTTCCAATAAATTCACTTCATGACATGATAGATCAGAATTGTCCCCCTCTATCACTACACATAGTCTTCATGAGAATGTAGATCTTAATGAAAAATACACTACACTCAAGGAGGCCCATCCACATTCGAGATTCAATTGGAAACCAAGTATACAGAGAACATATGAGCCTATCATAGAGATAGTTGGCCACTACTGAATAGGAAAACACCTATCTATAGAAGCAAAAGAGAGAAAACTTGGAGGCCATGTTGGAACCTACCACTAGAGTGCCTATGAGTCCACTTAACCTCCAACAACATTTCTCAAAGCTCATGATGTCCAAATCGAGAAACTCAACATACTTAAAGTTGTCCTGCCCATCCACTACAATTATAGTGATAAAACCTGTAGTAGAGCTCCTAGAGGATGCCTAGCAACATTTTCTCAAAGCTCATGATGCCCAAACTGAGGAACCCAACACAAAATTTCTCAAAGACACAACATTTCTTGAAGCTCATGATGCCCAAATTAAACCAAGGAACTCAACACACTTAAGTTTTTACCTTGCCCATCCACTCCAGTTATATTGATGGAATCTCCATGAGAGCTCCTCGAGGATCTGAAAAAAATATGGTTTGTTGCATGGTTTAGGCAATGGTGATGGTTATGATCATGGGTACATTTATATGCTTATAGTTAAGTTCATGATTATGGCTATGGTCATGGTCACGGTCACGGTCACGGTCACGATCACGGTCACGGTCACGGTCACGGTCACGGTCACGGTCACGGTCACGGTCACGGTCACGGTCACGGTCACGGTCACGGTCACGGTCACGGTCACTGTCACGGTCACGCTCACGGTCACGGTCACGGTCACGGTCACGGTCACGGTCACGGTCATGGTCACGGTCATGGTCATGGTTATGGCTATGGTCATGGCTGTGGTCCTGGTCGTGGTCGTGGTCGTGGTCGTGGTCGTGGTCGTGGTCGTGGTCGTGGTCGTGGTCGTGGTCATGGTCGTGGTCGTGGTTATGGTCGTGGTTATGGTCGTGGTCGTAGTCGTGGTCGTGGTCGTGGTCGTGGTCGTGGTCGTGGTCGTGGTCGTGGTCATGTTCATGTTCATTGTCATGGCCATTTTTATGGCTATGGTGATGGTTATGGTTATGGTTATGGTTATGGTTATGGTTATGGTTATGGTTATGGTTATGGTTATGGTTATGGTTATGGTTATGGTTATGGTTATGGTTATGGTTATGGTTATGGTTATGGTTATGGTTATGGTTATGGTTATGGTTATGGTTATGGTTATGGTTATGGTTATGGTTATGGTTATGGTTATGGTTATGGTTATGGTTATGGTTATGGTTAGGGTTAGGGTTAGGGTTAGGGTTAGGGTTAGGGTTAGGGTTAGGGTTAGGGTTAGGGTTAGGGTTAGGGTTAGGATTAGGGTTAGGGTTAGGGTTAGGGTTAGGGTTAGGGTTAGGGTTAGGGTTAGGGTTATGGTTAGGGTTAGGGTTATAGTTAGGGTTATCATTACGGTTATGGTTATGGTTATGGTTATGGTTATGGTTATGGTTATGGTTATGGTTATGGTTATGGTTATGGTTATGGTTATGGTTATGGTTATGGTTATGGTTATGGTTATGGTTATGGTTATGGTTATGGTTATGGTTATGGTTATGGTTATGGTTGTGGTTGTGGTTGTGGTTGTGGTTGTGGTTGTGGTTGTGGTTATGGTTATGGTTATGGTTATGGTTATGGTTATGGTTATGGTTATGGTTATGGTTACTGAAACAGTTTTGCTTATGCTTATGATTATGGTTATGGCTATCATTATGGTTATGGTTAATTCTATTGCAATGGCTATGGCTAAGGGTAAGGGTAAGGGTAAGGCTATGGCTAAGGGTAAGGGTAAGGCTATGGCTACGGCTATGGCTATGGCTATGGCTATGGCTATGGCTATGGCTATGGCTATCGCTATGGCTATGGCTATGGCTATGGCTACTGATATGGCTATGGCTATGGCTACTGATATGGATATGGCTATGGCTATCACTATGGCAATGGCTATGGCTATGACTATCACTTTGGTTTATTAGAGAACATGCTTAATACTTCAACAACAAAAAACGTTAGTGGTCTAATGTTGCAAAGAAACATGAGACTACCAAAACGATTTTTGTACTTCTTGTCTCTTTAAGAAGTTTTTCATCATTTTTTGAGAGTTGAGGGTTTTCCTCCGTACATTTGTAGTAATCTTCTAATCAATCACCCAAAAAAATTTATATATGAAAATACCACATCTCTTTTCGCAATTTAAATTGCAAGGCAATAATGGATTGTCCCAATTTTTTTAACTCAAAGTCATTGTCTAATCATGCACACAATTCTATGATGAAATCTTCATGATCAAATATAATGATCAATTGATTTACATACAAAATGACAAGTACTACCAGATTAAAAAACCACTTACACTAGTGATGATTGCACATAAATCAACTAAAATTTACCTCTTCCAAGCTACAAGAAGATATAAATCAAGTTTAGTTATTACAAATAGGTTTTGGATCTTCCATTTAATAAGCTCTAGATCAGTTCCCATTGGCCCCATGAGGTTGTCCAAAATCGCGTAAAAGATCAAGACTTAGATTTTGAGCTTCAAGCTTTCCTTCAATGAAGGCATGTGTGAGAAATGCAAACTCGCATCGAAAGAAAAAGCATCAATAGACAAAGGTGAGGTCATTACTAAGTTCCAAAGCTAAGGCACTTGGTAGAATTCAAAATTCCTTGCTATAAGCACATCAATGCGTTGATACCATGTAAGAAGGAAATTATGCATGAGAGATGAATGCAACAAAAGAGAATTGTAGTAAAAGAAAAATATTCAGAAATTTCTTACTCATAACAAATCCAACACTGAAGGCATTGTCCACTAGACTTGCACTCTCAAGGTAGAACTCCAATGGCAATGTTGAAAAGTCTACATCGGATATTACATGATAGATGCATGTTAACTTCACATAATGTCTAGAATAATGCATAAGTGATCTATAATTAGGTTGAGAAAGATGTATGGCTTTCCATGATCAACTAGACATGGGTGGTTGTATGAGGGCAAAGATCACCATATAGTGGTCTACCATCCATAGGCATGATACTAAGGGCCACATATATGTAATAATTCAATCTAATCTACTAATTTTATCATCAATAGTGTTGAAAAAAACAAAGATTAGCTCAAAATTGAGCTCATATTCAGAATTTAAAATCATCTCAATATCAAAATATGGCCCATAAGTCAAAGAATCTCTAGCTCTTACTTTCATTACATACCATACTAAGCAAGATATCACTTTTCATTTTTTTCTATCTAAGCCACTAAGATGTCATAAAAGGTCTGCAACAAATAAACTGAAATTCCTTTATTTAACTAGTACTCTTCACTAATCTGATGCACTAATCATATGCCCCAAAATTAATTCAAAGTTTAGATGGCATTACACAGAAGGAAAATCACCCTCTCATCACCCGCATGTAGGGCCCACATGGGTTTAAGCTTGAATCTAACATTTGAACACATCCTAAGCACCAGTGCTCATACACATCATTTGATGGTGAAATAATGAGCAAACCAAACACCCACAATACATATATGGTATCTAACATTTCTTGAATCTAACATTTGAACACATCCTAAGCACCAATGCTTATATCATCATTTGATGGTGCACTAATGAGCAAACCAAACACCCAAAATGCATATATGGTATTCAAATTTAGCACATGACTTCATGTAAGTCGTCAAAATCACATGAAGGATAGAAACTGTAGTAATTTCCATGAAAGTTCAATCATTTTTTGGATCAAACACTGAAAAAGGTAACCAACCAAGTTGACCGGCTTTCAATTTCCAAAATTTTTTTTTTCATAAAGGAAGTTCGGCCTTAGCCTAATCTCCCGGACTTTAATTATATTAAAGAGAAAAAGTTACAAGTGAACGGGACTAGTGCCCATGGGACCCCCCGAATCCCACAACGCAGGGGAAGAGTCAAGCAAGCTACAAGGCATTACAAATGAGGTGGATAACATTATCATCGCCCTCATGAGGGACCCATTTGGGTTTCAACTTGTTGTTTTCCAGGAGATAAATACAGTGATGTCTAAACGGTGGTGAACTCTTGGCGCGGGAGATTCTTTTACCAAGGAGAAACAAGGATTTCTCTATCGACCATTCCTTAGGAGTTTGGTCGAAATTGACGGCACAGCGCTCTCTCCAAATCTTCCAGAGAGCCTCGCCTCTGATGGCATTCCATAGCCTCGAAGAGCAACCAATCGCCTCACCCAACATCACTTGTTGCCAGTTGATTTGACTCGTACTTCTCAGAACCCGGGACACTTGCTGCCAGACAACACGGGACTTGGGGCAGTCAAAGAACAGGTGGGCTAAATCTTCGATGCACCGATGACAACGCTTGCACCAAGGCGGCACACCACATATTTTGTGAGCCCTTGCATTGGTCCAGATGCCTTTGTGTAAGACCTGCCACATGAGAACGGACTTTTTGACCTCAATTAGGGGGTGCCAGAGAGACATGAATTTTAGCTCCCACCGAAGTTTGGTCCAAGCAAGGCACCATCTCTTGTTAAGGGTGTGGTGAACATCCACTTCCCCTTTGAAGTTCGGGATTCTGGACAGATTCTTACCATTGCTCCATTTGAGGCCCTCCGAGCAAGGAGGATCCTGACCGCAGAGTAGGCGGGTAGTAGAGCGGTCCCAGGCTAAACACCTACTTTGAAGAAGAGTCCATTCCTCAAAGGTAATGCTAAGTCTCGGATCCAAATCTTCGAACCTAATCCACTGGCGGGTCTCTTGTTTCCAGAGTTGTTTCCACTGTTTGAACCCCTTGTTCCATAACCGCCTTGCAGTTTGGAGGTTCCAAGAATCCACTCCCCGAATGCCACTGATCGGGAACCAGATAGAGTCATTTTGTCTTATGCCAGCTGCCCACTTCCAATCATCGCTGATTCTGATGAACTGTTTGGCCTTGTTCCAATTCTTCCATAAAGAACACACGAGGCTAGAGCCTTTAGGGCAGACTGGTTGGGGGGAGAACAAAAGAGTGAGAATCCCTATGTCCTTCCAACCAGGAAGGCCGACAAAGGTAAAGTCTTCCGTGTTTCTGAAGATCAATTTAGCCCAAGAGGACTCCCTATTGCTCCAGGCCTTGATAAGCCATTTAGCCGCCAGTTTGTCAGCTAAACCAGCAATATCCAAAATACCCAAGCCCCCAGAGTCTTTAGGGCTAATGCAAGTTTCCCATTTGATTTTGGGAACCCCTCTTCTGTTTGGGTCCCCAGTCCAAAGGAAGTTCCTGCAGATTCTTTCTACTTTGGCCAAGTCTTTCTCCTTAGGTCTCCAACACGAGATAAAGTAAATAATTGAAGATAACATAAAGGTGTTAATAACCATAGCACGCCCTGCCAGGTTGACTTGCATACCTTTCCATTGATTCAGCTTGCTATCCAACTTGGATAGCACCCAGTTCCATCGTTGTTCCATTGAGATGTCGAAACCCATCGGAATGCCGAGGAGACGGAAGACTTGACCGCTAGGGATAACTTGACACCCCCGATCCACCAACAATTGGGGAGTAGGCCCGCTGATCGCTCTAAAAGCAGTTTTAGCATGGTTAATTTTTGAGCCTGATGCCATACAAAAGGTGTGGAGGCACCACCAAAACATCTCAATGCTATTTGTATCATTATGCACAAAGGCATTCATGTCATCAGCAAAAAGTCTCACAACCATTTGGCCGTGATTTCGAGGTAAGGAGAGACCCTTAAGATTGCCGGCGTCCATGTGATGCTTTAATAGGCAGCAGAGTCCATTTGAGGCGATAGCGAATAGTAAAGGAGCCAGAGGGCAGCCTTGCCTAATAGATCTTTTTAAGCGAATGGGCTCAGAGAGCTTACCGTTGATGTTTATTCTGGTTGAGGCATTTCCAAGAAGCGTGGAGACCATCTTCGTAAACTTTTGGCTGCATCCAAGGTCTTTCAATGATTGAAGAATAAAGTCCCATTCCAATCTGTCATACGCTTTGTCGAAGTCGATCTTAATAAATACTAGATCTTGAGCAGACTCCTCAGCAAAAGCAATGCCTTCCCAAATATCAATAATTGCTTCAAGTATAGATCTACCTTTGATAAAACCTTTCTGGTCCTCGCACAGCCATGACCTTAAATGACAGGAGATTCTGTTGGCGATAACTTTTGCAATTATCTTGTACCCAGTTTGGAGCATGGTAATCGGGCGCCAGTTTTCAATTCTGTTCTTATCTCCCCGTTTGTGGATTAACTTGATGACGCCATTATTCAGGCACTCAGGGAGGGCACCGAAGGAGAGAGCCTCTTGCCACACGAGGCGCAGGGGGGTGGCCACCTGAAGTTTGAAGGACTTAAAGAACTCATTGGTTAGGCCATCTGGACCCGGACTTTTCCCATTGGGAAGGGCATCAATAACCTCGATAATTTCATTCTCGGAGATGTTAGCATCCAGAAGAGCAATCAAGTTCTGTGGGATTCTGGTTTGAGCAACCCTTGAGATGGTTGCCATGGAGTCGCGCCTGTGGGGGGAAAGAGGAGTCGAGACCCCGAGAAGGTTAGTAAAATGTTCGACGATGATAGTTCTATTCTCCATTTCAGTGCGACATTCAGTTCCATTGTTATCGATCATTAGGGGGATGGAATCCCTAGCTTGTTTCCTTTTGAGTATGTTACACATCTCTTTCGTTGGTTTGTCCGCCTTCCCTGCCCACCACTCTTTGAAGAAGATTTGGAGATTTTTCCTTTGGACCTCCTCCTCTAATCTAAGCCTACCCCTGATTTTCAACAGACCCTGTTGGCAATGTAGCTTACCTTTGTTCACCTCTTCTTCAAGCCGTGCGAGCCTCCGGTACACCATTTCTCTTCTTTTCTTTCGAATTCCTCTTATAGCCTTTTGAGTCCTGATTAGAATTTTACGAGTCCTTTCTACCGCGTTTCTCCAGCACTTAGCCGGTTCATTACCGTAAGCAAAGGCTTCCGTCCACACCTCAGAGATTTCCTGGTGGACCGAGGGGATGGAAAATGATGTCTGACAAGCCTGAAACCAAGGAGCTTTCTGGAGCATGGGAATTGGTTTGAAGGACAGAGTAATCGGATAGTGGTCTGAGATAGTGAGGTCCATGTGCTGAGAAATCGAAGGACTACCCCACTGAAGGATGGTGTTCTGGTCGATGTAGCATCTATCAAGCCTTGCTTTCCTCAAAGAGTCCCCCGACTGGAGATTAGACCAGGAGAATCCCTGGTTGTCTTTCACTTCGACCAGGTCAAGATGGAGCTTGATTTTATCCCAAATCTCCTTCTCCTGACCGTCCATAATTTTCCCCTTATTATTCCATCGGTCTTCAGGAGATTCAACCATGTTGAAGTCCCCACAAATCAGGACATTGTGTGAAAGGGAGTCAAGGGAAGCCCAAGTATCCATTCTGTCTGTTTCCCCATTAGGGGCATAAATTGAGACCACAGTGAACTGGAAAGGAGACCCGAAAGAGGCAGCAATCCAACGATGATTCCGACCTTCAAAAGTCGAGGTCACATTGTTAGACAAGGCGTGACTAATCCCGATAGAAGCACCCCCTGTCCCTCTAGGGTGAGAAGTGGAGAACCAAAGGTGGTTCGGGGAAATGCATTTTAGCCGTTTTTGTAGATCCTCACCGTCGATTTTAACCTCTTGTAAGCAAATAAAGTCAGGGGCAAAGCACATGTCTTTGAACCATTTGCCAAGAACCGAAGCTCTTGACGGGTCAGACAGACCCCTAACGTTTAGAGATGTGAATTTCATTAATGATGGTTGCCCTCTTTGAGGGGAGGGACCCGATCTTTTTTCTTCTTCTGGTCTTCTTTTTTCTTCCCTACGTCTTGACTTAGGATCCTACTCTTGAGGGGGCTCTTCCAAGGCAAGCCGGAAGGTTGTTTACCTTTAAGCTTGGACTTTTGTTGCGGTAGTCTTGGAAAGCATACCGGGAGGGTAGGGCCAAGAGCTGAGCTTTCGCTGTCTGGGTTGTCTTCATTGCTGGTAGTAAAACCTTCCTCTTTACTCGTGGTGTAGCCTTCTAGGTTATCTTCTTTGCTGGTAGAGCATCCGAGTGAATTGTCAGTGGGGTCTTCTTCCAAGAGGTTGTCCCCTGGGAAATCGAGTTCATTAATCTCTTTTTCTAGGTTACAGTATATGTTATTCGAGGGGGCAACTGTCGTAGCATTCCTTGTTTTTGATCTTCGAGGGCTAACTTTCCTCCTGTGTCTCACTTCAGTGAAGCCTTCTGAATCCGTCTCAGCTACGCGAGTTCCCTCTTCTTCCTCCATTGGATGGGGATGACCTCGAGTGTCTTTTTGGGGGATAGGGTCTAGGGTCTCATCTGGTTTAAGCTTGTTGTTATTGGTACTTTTCTTCAGTGGGCAGTCTTTGATCCTGTGACCTTGAAGCCCGCACCGGAAGCACGCGTTTGGCAGATTCTTGTAAGTAACCTCTTGTGTCCAGGTCATACCATCTCCATAGTTTATGGAGATCTTCGAAGGAGGGACCTGGTTCAGGTCTGTTTCAACGCAGATCTGAGGATGCCATCTAGCATTGAAAGAGTGTTGAGCTCCATCATAGATCAACCCCCCAACATCCTGTCTTGCGGCCATCGGGCGACCGATCGGTGAGACGATTTCACGAAGAAATCCATACATGAAGAAAGGCAGATTGGGGAGCTCCACCCAAAGCGGGTAACGAAGAGGCTTTGATCTGTTCGGGACAAAGTCTGGGGTCCACTTAAAAAGGCAAAGGGTGGACCGGCCCACTTGCCAGGAGCCGGCTTGCAGGGCTTGGAAAGCCATCTCTTCGTTCTCGAAAATAAGAAGCAGGTGATTCGCCGGCAGGAATTGACATTTGGACACAATTAGGCCTCGTGGGAACCACTCCTTGCGAAGCCAAGTTCTCACACTATCAAGAGATGGCCTGGGGCCGAACATTTGACCGATCAGGCAAGTTTTCTTCAGTTCTTCCTGTTTTGCCGCCACCGACTCCTTGCATAAATAGACCTCTGGGGGCGCGACGTCCACTGGGACAGATTCCACATCAAGGGGGGACACGGCCTGAGGGGGAGCCACAGAGTCCATGACCAAAGCTAGAGCAGCAACTTGAAAAGCCCAAAAATCCCACAATACAAGGAGCCCTCTTCTTTTTTCGAGTCTTTTCTCTTTTTTCTTTTTCTTCTTTTTCTTTTTTTTTTCTTTTCCTTTTTTTCTCCTTTTTTTTTTTTTTTAATGGACTTCTATTGATAAATCAAACGAAGAGTCTTACGATTTAAATACGCGTGGCAGCTTTTCTTTGCGAGGAGCACAGGCTTTTTTTTTTTTTTCTTTTCTCAACTTGAATCTTCTAAAGAAGCGGCCCTCTTTTAATGAAGCGGGCAGGCTTCCGCTTGAAATCTACCATCGTATCTTTAATCACACACTTGAGATGCGAGGAGTAAACTCTGACATCCGCAGAAGTCGCCGCGATGGTCCACCCGCTGCGATGAAGACACACTCGGGAGACGCGCCCCACACGAGCGAAGATTCGCCTGAGAGAGTAACGCAGGGACGATGGGCATGAGCCACACCGTCGTCGCGATGGACCACAAGTCACACCGCGATAGTGCCACGTCACCTCCGCCAAATCGAGAGAGACTGATGTTGGAATGTGCCGAAGCTGACGATGAGTCGGAGCAGATAGAGTCTGATGTTAGCCATGAAGTTGTCGCAAGTACTGTGCTTGTTTTTCCGTTCACCTTACCATAGCTGGTTGATAACTCCCAAAAATCGTTTATCATCTAGAACCAGAGACTTTGAAAATGGCGCAACAGATACTCTGATCAGCAGAGCTGAAGGGTCTCACTGTGGTGCGGACAAAGCCTATCTATCCATTCTGGTAGCTTGCTCAATGGCGCAGTTATTGCCTCACAGATCTTGAAACACCTTGTGGACCACTGATTATCGGTACAAGTTGCTTGAAAACCGGATTATGACTCATCCACGAGTTAGAGGAAATACGTCTTACTAATTGAAGTTTTTCGCAGAGCTTCTGAGGTCATCTATGATCTAATGGCAATGACCATTCAATGTCAATGCGGCACGTCTTCACTGAGCAAACACTTTTGCTTTCTTCAGAGGCAATGCAGCGTATCAGGATTCAGGAACTCGTTGGTCTGGACTCTCTCTCTCTCTCTCTCTCTCTCTCTCTCTCTCTCTCTCTCTCTCTCTCTCTCTCTCTGTGTGTGTGACGGATTCCAAAATTTGCCTCTATCATCAACGTCAGCATTAAATCGCGCATGTATATTAATGACATGAAGGACCTCAACATGAATGAGTTGGCGAAAACTCCATGATCCGCCTGTGTGTTTGTGTGTGTGTGTGTGTGTGTGTGTGAGAGAGAGAGAGAGAGAGAGAGAGAGAACCCTTGTGAAGCTCTACATGCCACAGGGACTCTACTTTTGTGTCCGTATCATACTGCGCTAAGCGACAGGAATAAATAGTAGTGCTCGTATAGGGGAATTTTACACAGAGAGAGAGAGAGAGAGAGAGAGAGAGAGAGAGCTCTTGTCAAGCACGCTACGTGCGAGACCGACAGAACAACGGTACTGCTAGACAGCAGCATTACTACACCAGATTTCACCGTCCGTTAAAGGCAGGGAAATGGCTAGAAATATTGCAACTTCTCATGTACCAGATACAGCACAAGAACAAGACATGAAGGTTCATTGTACACTGGAGCATATCAGGAGTTACTAGAATGGGATTTTAACTGTGCATGAACTCTTTCAGCAACAGATCATTCATACTCCATATCTGTGTACTGATGAGCAAGAGATCATCAACAGTCCATACGCATGTACAAGAATCCACACAATTACTAAAAAGAGGGTACTTCTCCAAAGTTTGCAAACAGTAATGGAAGTAGAGGTTCTCAACTAAGTTTCAAAGCCCTTGCTGTTCAGTTTTTACCATCTACCTTCAACTTGGACACATGGCTATCATCACTGCTTCATTTGACCACATCATAAGCACCAATGCTACCACACATCATTTGGTGGTGCAGTAGTGACTAAACTAAAACATCTACAATGCACTATGATTTTCAAACTTCACACATGGTTTAGACTATGCTTCTCATACTTTACACATTCTTTCATAAAGGTCATGAAAATCACATGATGGATAAAAAATTATAATATTTTTTATGGAAAGTCAATCATCTTCTGGATCAAACACACAAAACGATTACCAACCAAGTTGAGTGGCTTCCAATTTCCAAAATGTGCAGCTAGCATCAACGTTACAACTAAACCTCGCATGTATATTAGCACTACGTCAAGGATCTTAACATGAATGAGTTGGCAAAAACTCAATGAGCCCCCTGAGAGAGAGAGAGAGAGAGAGAGAGAGAGAGAGAGAGAGAAAGGGAGGGGCACTTGTGAAGTACTACATACCACATGGACTCTGTTTTTGTGTTCCTATCATACCCCACTAAGCGACACGGAGGAATAATACTACTTGAAGAGGGCAATACTTCCGAAGGGGAGAGAGAGAGAGAGAGAGAGAGAGAGAGAGAGAGAGAGAGAACTCTTGCCAAGCACACTACGTACCACACTGACTCTGCTTCAGTCAATACCATGCTACCGTGTAACCGAACAAAGGTGCTGTATAGCAGCACCATTATTCAAGCAGAAATCACCATCCCTTGAAAGGAGGGAAATGGCTAGAAATTACAACTTGTCATGAACCAGATACAGAAAAAGAACAAGACACCATATTTTCTTCTTAACTGGAGCATACGAGGAGTTACATGAATGGCATTTCACCTGTGCATGAATTGTTCGGCAATCGATCGTCCATAGTCCATATCTGCGTATGGACTGCTGAGTAGGAGATCATCGACAGTCCAAGTCCATACACATGCACAAGACGATTGAGTAATGCAATTACAGCTCGATGAGCTGGCGGACATTCATTGGGGAAATATATCGGTTGCCGTCGAAGAACTCGTTCGCAATAATTTGGTACCCGGTCTCGGAGGGGTGATAAGGATCCCAGAAGAAGAATTTCGAACGATCCGTGCAGGACTCGAGGAATGATCTGCAAGGAATGAGTCCTTTCTTCGACCCGAACGCTCCGCAGCAAGCCTTGTCGGCGTTCTCTAATCCTGAATTAGAAAGGGTTTTAATACGATTATTACCAAGAAAAGTGATGATTGAGGACTGGGACTGTTAACGGACCGTAGTTTTGGTAGTTATTGACGACATCATTCATGATCGAATAGGCGTCCGCGTACAAGAAGGTAGCTCCAGTGAGCTGTCGGTTGAGCCTGTTGAGCATCTGCTTCAGAAGCACGTTGAAGTCACTGGCTAACTCATTTGCGCGTGCTGCACATATACCATGCTTGCCAACTTGAAGAGACCTTTGGTATGGAATACAGCCGATAGCAGGCAAGTTGACGATAATAAATTTCCGTCCTCCATTGTCATATAGGCGCTGCGAAAACAAGTAGTCTCATGTCCTATATCCCCAGAACTGGCCTTTCAAGCATGAATGCAAGAAGGAATGCAAGAAATTCCATGTCATGATTTGTCCGCAGCGTGATTTAATGGTGAAAAGCCCTTACAAAGTGCTGGCTTTGAGGGAAATTAAAAACCATGAATGGTGCATAAGAAGGATGCATAAATATTATCGAGGTATTAACCGCGTGACGTCGATTGTAAAATCAAGCGGAATGTAACCAACCCTGAAGCATCAATGCTAGAAAATACAAGAACTCCATATCATGGTTCGTCTGCAGCATTATTTGCAACATACTGTAATGGCGTTGACATTTAAAAATCTCTACTTTTAGGAACAAACAAAAGGGCATCAATCATGCAAAAAAGGGATGCATAAACAATAATTATTCTCTGCGGCCTCCAAATGTGAGCAGGTTCATGCCATACACGTACAGAAGTGATAGTTCAAGCATCGACGCACGATAGAGTGGAAGGATTTCATGATTTGTCTGCTGCATACTCTAATGGTGTCGGTTCTCAGAAGCTGCTACCATTGGTAAAAATTCAAAATCCATGATCATAGAGAAGAAGAATGCGTAGATAATATATGTCGTATCAGCCCCGTGTCCCAGACTGCAAGTTATAGTTTCATGTATCCGCACAAGAACAAATGCAGGAAAACAAGCATTTTCCCGTCATAATTTGTCTTTTTCATACTATGATGTGAAATCAGCCCTCAGAGTTTGAGAAACCGTCGGCTTTGACATGAAATCGAAAACTATGATGCAGCGTAAGAACGATGACATATTTAAGCAGATATATGACATATTTAAGCAGATAGCATACCGTGAGTTGGGATTCGTAGGTGGTGATGAGGAGATGGAGAAATTCTGTGGGTGTAAGGAGAATTGGATCCAGCGTGTCACGCAGAGGAGAGAGATAGTTGTTCAGGATGTCGTTGGATCCCATTGTCACTGAGAAGATGGCCGACGCGACCATTTCGCTCGTCTTGGATGGTCCCACTAATTCTCGTAGCTCCTCTAGCGTCCTCTCGAAGTAAGAGATCTGAACGTCCATGGAGATCCGCTGCACCTGTGTCACAATGAAACATCATCTCCTCAGCAGCCATGAAGTATCAACCACTTCAATAGCATCCTGTCTTCGCAACTAAGACATTACGACAAGAAAGATCAGGTTCACAAGGAAAGCAGTTGTGCTAGCCAACCTTGTGGTCCCCCACTGTGCCTAATTCATTTCATGCATAGACAACCAATTTCACCTGCAGCATCCTCCGTTTTCTCCGTTCTGTGCTTGCCGTGCAGTTAACAACGTGCTACAATCTCGTCGGAATGAACGCAAAGAAGCGAGAAGGAAAATGGAGTAGAAGCAACCGTATCAACTTACAAAGATGCGTCCAGTGTTATTGAGGATACCGCCTCCTCCCGAAGCATAATTGATTCCACCAAGAATAGCCGATCCGTGAGCGGCGGGAGACAAATATGGTGGAGGAAAGTGTTTTGATCCAACTTTAAGAGCTGCAAAGATTATAAGAAAGAGCTGACAGAATTGTCTGGATCATGTGTTGCTCAGAGCTGACGATTACTAACGATGATCGAGTGCTTAAAACAAGTGCTGCTCGAAGCTGCTTTGAGTTCGCGATTACTGTTATTATACGTTTTTCTGTCTTTAGAGATGCAACGATGATAACAAAGCGTCGATACAAATGTGTGATTCGTGTGTTGCCTTAAGCTGACCATTACTTACAAATTGCGCATTAAACCAAGTTCAAAAATGCACAAAAGCTTGAATCATGTGCTGCCAGGAGGCCATATTACTTTTCATGCCATTAGAGCTTCAATAACGAGACCAAAGAAGCGACATTGATGTCTGAATCTCGCGTTGTTCTCATCTGATGACTGCTAAAAATGCTAAACAAACAAAACCGCGAAGATCGATAAAGATGTCTGAGTCATGTGCTGCTGTGAGTTGATGGCCACTCGAAATACTCAACAAACGAAGAAAACTAAGATAGGCAGACGTGTCTGATGCGTATGCTGCTCTGATCTGATGGTTACGACTGATATGGATTCACGAAACAGATCGATGTGTGTCTGAACTCTGTGCAATATTCTAAGTTCATTATTACCATTAATGATGCTGAACATACGAAGAAATAAAGCTAGAAAAATCAGAAACGTATGTCGGCCGAGGAAACAAAGATCATTACAATGTCTGAATCGTATCTTGCTATGAGCTGATAATTGCTGATAATATTCATAAATCAAGGGAAACAGGAAAGCCATCCACTATAATATCAAGGAAGTTGGAGGCCTTTAGTAGTCGAAAACCATAATTGACTGATATAAACTCACATTTTTATGTAGTTGTTTCTGATATGATGAGTTGAGATAGATATACTGACATGAACAGAAAGAAGTCATTGATGATATGATGAGTTGAGATAGATATACTGACATGAACAGCAAGAGGACATTGATGTGTCGAACAGATGGTTATAACTCAAAGACTACAGCATTAGCATGGAGCGTGGCAGAACGTACCTAGAAGGTCAGGAATAATGCGGCCATTGCTGAATCTGCCCGTAGGAGTCCGTCCGTTCTTCTGAGGAAAATCAATCCCATTCGGAAGGTTCTTAGCGGTGGCCATGGAGAGCGGTAAATAGTTGTTGTTGCCCGCGTCCACCAGCGAGTCGCCAAACACGAAGTTCGCTAGAGCTACATCCCCATTCGCATTCCTTGGAAGATCTTCAATCTTGGTACCAGCTGCAGTACCGATACCCCAACCAGAGTTGCGCGAGGTGAGAAGTAGCAGAGTGAGCACCGTAATCATCATCGCCTTCGATTCCATTTTTCGGATACAACCGGATTTTGAGGCCAACCGACCAGCAGTAGCAGCACAAAGCTTCAATGGTGAATGATGGTCAATGTTTCCTGCGCGGCTTCTGTGGCCAATGCGTACGCAATGAGGCCTTTTCTTGGCGTGTATCTGCTATGCCTTCTTCTCGCACATGACTGATCGTACAAGGCAGATGCTCTTAGAGAATCAATGGCTGCACGGAACTAACATCAGAAAACAAGAATCAATGGGCTGCACAGAACTAACGTCAGAAAACAGCACTGAGTTAAGTCCTGCAATCACCCTTTAGCATGGGAGCAATGAGGAGCATGACGTGACAGCCTAACCGTGAGCTCGACGGTGTTCAGAGTGTCATGACTCGCTCGAGTCGCTACTCTACGGCCAGCATCAATGCAGAATGGACCAATAACTACCTTTATGGACGTGAGCTTGGCTGTAGCTCAATGCTTAGCAACCTGGTTTAGTGGTTGAACCCCTCGCCTCTTGAGGCGGGGGCGTGGGTTCAACCCCCCTGTGCTGCGGGACACAGTTTGAGCCTTCGGGCGTGTAAATCTGCTGCTGCCTTCGGGCGTTGAAATCTGCTGCTAGCAGCCTTCGGACGATGGACCCTTGTGTAGTGCCTTCGGGCCAGTTTAAAAACCTCGTTTGATGTAAGTCCTTCCCGGTCTGAGTCTAACCCCTGTTCTTGTGGGATAAGGGGGGTCCCATGGGTACTAAGCCCTTCCTTGTATAGTTGCAAATTCAAAGTTAAAGTCGGGCGGCCGAACCTCCTTTAAAAAAAAAAAAAAATGCTTAGCAACTTGGCTATGGAAAGACTTAACATCCTCATCTCCTCCATGCGGGTAGCGATCCATTTCACAAACAATTCGTACTCCTTAGCACTTTCCGGGAAAATATAAACCTGAGCTTATATTAATGCCGTTTAGTAATCTGTACAGTTAATCACGTCCCGTTGTTCAAGTGGTTGAGTCTTTGATCTCTTTATTGTGGTTAAGTTTTTGGTCTCTTGAGATGGAAGTGCATAGTTCAATCTTCAGATTGGACATATAATGGCTTTGGATAGTCTAAACCAAGCTAAAATCAATTGTAATCTTGTCTAATCTGTTCTTCTAGTGGTTGAGTCTTTGGTTTCTTGAGGTGGAGGTCCACAGTTCGATCCCCGGATTGGACATGTAATGACTTTTGCCAGTCTAAACCAAATTGAAATCACTTGTAATCTTGTCTAACCTCAGATTGGACATGTAATGGCTTTGGCAAGTCTAAACCAAGTTGAAATCACTTGTAATCTTGTCTAACCTCTACTTTGTGGGATATGAGGAGTCCCGCAAATACTATGCCCATTCACCTGTAGAGTTGATCTTTCAAAGTTAAAGCTTGGAAGAGTAGGTGGTTATCGAACCACCAGTAAAAAAAAAAAACTTAGAATGGAATAACATAAATATATAAAAGCAATCAGAGAAAAAAGAGACTTTTTTTTAAGAGTACAATAAATTGAAAAGACACACACCTACCTCGTAAGGTAGAGTCATTCATCTTTAAAAATTCATGGATATGTCTAGCCAAGATTTGAACTTGGGACTTTCTTCTGCACATTCAAAGCATCAACCACCATGCTACGCAGACTTCGACTAAAACAAAAACCGTTTTAAGTTCACATTGATCGAGAAATTTTTCTATTAAAAGTATAAAGCACTCCTTTTCATGCAAGGCTAAAAGCAATTTGATGCTTAATATACAATATATTGTAATATAGAATATAATATACATATATATATATCATAAAATGCTATAGTATGAACTTAGGGCTTTGTCCAAGTTTCCAATTGTATCGCATTGGGAATGACTCACCTTCTAGTGGAAAACTAAGTTGTGACTTTAAAATTTAGAGATTTTAAAGTTAATTTAGTAGTATCTATTCAGTCTCTTCTTTGTTATTATTAACTGATGACACTTTCACAAGTAAGGACCAACGACATCTATGATGAATGCCCACGTTGAATGCAATGAATGATGTGCCATAACTTACAGGTCATGACTTGCTCATCTATTCTTTGTTGAAACTACTCATTTATATGAAAAATCGAGAGATCAGATTGTAGAGACTCGAAGGTATGTTCAGGACCTCGTATTTTTTTGTGACCAGAGTTTATGCACTCCCAGCTTCATGTGCCTACTAAAGATGAACATTCAATGCTGAATAATTGTGGGATAGCTACGTGTAGCTCAAAACCTTGTATTTTCTTTGGAAGGAATTTATCACATTGCAACATCATGCTATTTGCTATGGATGATCATTATATGTTGAATTAATGTGGATCATTGCAATACAACTTGGGTAACTCTTAAAGAGACATTGGCAGATCAACGAGTTGTGTCAAGTGGTGTGTGTGTGAGAGAGAGAGAGAGAGAAAGAGGGAGAGAGAAAGAGGAAAATCTTTAAACTCTTCTTCTGTAAGAGCTTTGATGAATATCTTTGCCACATTATCTTTGTGTAGGCACATATACCCGAAACAAATATCTCTAGCATGAAGGTGCTCTTTGACGAAATGATAATAAACCTCAATGTGCTTTGTGCATGCATAAAAGATTGGATTTTTTGTAACCACCAATGCACTATGCAGGTGCATCAATCTCAATGCATAGATGCATCGAGAGGTGTCTCAACCATATACACTCAACTGTACTTATGAATTTGGCCCTATACTCAGCTTCACAACTCTATGTGGTCATAATAGGTTGCTTCTTACTTAACTAAGATATGCATGATCCTCTAAGGGAAAAAAATAACTAATGGTGGACACATGTGTATCATAAGAACTAGCTCAATCACTATCAATAAAATTATGCAAGCCTCGTTGAGCATTTCTAACCATAAAAAGGACCCAAATCTGAAGTACCTTTGAGATGTCTAAAGACACATTTGACTACTTTCCAATGCTTAGTGCAAGTTCTATGCATAAATCAACTCAGATGGGAAACTACATACCATATGTCTGACATTGTGTTACATGCATAAGTTAATTCAACTAGGAAAATACATGCCATGTGTCTGACATTATGTTATATGCATATACGAGACATCCCATAGCTTGATAATGAATAGATTATTTTATGGAGTATGAAAAGTTCTTCTAGGGTAACATGTCAGCTTTTAGCATGTTTTACTCAAAGAGGACAGATTTATGCAGTTATTCAAGATTTCATTCACATAGATTTTTCCAAAGGAAATAACTCTACACTTTTTAGTTTTTGAGTGACTGACCAAAATTACCAATCATTCTTCAAAATGGGAAAGAGATAACAAAATGCATTGCCCAATCACAAACTATATTATCATCGCTAGCCAGACCATGTGCACCTTTAATTTTTCTATAAGCCTAGGATTAGAAGAAAGGAAGTGTTAGCATAAAGATATCATCTTGACATGCAATAATACATCGTGTTAAATTAACCAATAGCTCAAAATGAGTAGTGTTCCCTTATTTTGGCATTTGAATAGAGGAAATTAAAATCATAGCTTAGATCTTAAGCACCCTTGAAATACCTTGAAAGAATATAAGTACTATGTAGCACTACTTGCCAACACCATAGGAATTAATATCATAGTGGGGTGCAACTTCTATCCATGTGAACTTTGCATTTGCAAGGTTCTTGTGTCCACATGTCTTAGAAATTGCCATCAACAATATCTTTATACATCTGAGAAAAAATATCAACATGAAGTATTATATTATCAACATGAAGTGGTCATCAACAATATTCAAATGTTTCTATCTCCAAATGAATAGTGGAAACGAAATTGACTTTTTTTTCCTTGAGTTCGATTTCTGATAGACTCTAGTGTCACTTTTTTATATGGAATGACCATAACTATGAACCTCTCTCGATTGAAAAATTGCGAAAAAAATATCATACTTTTTATGTTTCATTGAGGCCTTGGCCATGGGAACTAAGATCAATAGGTTTGCTATATACATCTCTTGAGAATAGTAAGTGAGCATTGAGCACTTGAACAACTTGAGATGAAATCAATAAATATGAGTAAATATGGTAAGGTGAGAGAGTTCCATCTCTGCATCTAGAAATGGCTCTGATGGCTAAGGTAATCTATCATACTTCCATTGTAACCTTTTCAAAGTTTCCATGTCCATTTGCATGAATAATCCATATATAGCCTTAAAAAAGGATACACCTTATACATGAAGAAGGATGGCAATAAGTAATCAAAATTTTTTCATGATGCATACCCTTTGGCCATCAATAGTGAATACTATATCTTTGCTATCTTCTCTATGGAGGTCATTGTCTCTCTATCTCTGTGTGTGTGCGTATATGTATATATATATATATATATATATATATATATATATATATATATATATATATATATATATATATATATATATATATATATATATATATATATATATATATATATATATATATGAATCTAATCAATCTCCAATAGAGGATTTATGTTTATTTCTCTCTCTCTCTATCTTTATCTCGACATGTCTGTCATTGATATCTATAGAGGATCTGTGTGTGTGTGTATATATATATATATATATATATATATATATATATATATATATATATATATATATATATATATATATATATATATATATATATATATATATATATATATATATATATATATATATGTGTGTGTGTGTGTGTATGTGTGTGTGTGTGTATGTTTCCCTCTCAAGTCCTAGATAATCTAATCTCTTTGGTTAGACCATTTTTCTTCAAATCACGTTTTTCATGTCTTAAATGGTCTCTGTTATCTTATCAATATTGGTTTCTCTATGCATGGTTATGTTTTTGAATAGATCAAATCACTTATTAATTATAGATCCATGTAAATTTACAATTGCAAGTGGGTGCTTACTAAAAAAAATATGATGTAAATAGGTTCGTTTATAAATCATATTATAAGAAAAAATATATAACTTATCTTGAGAATTATTCCTTAATGAAAAGAACATACCATAGAGAATTTGGTGAGATAGGGCCCATACATATAGATTTATTATAATAGTGGACAATGAAGTTGAGAGTGGAATATTTATATTTGGAATGACGTACAATCCATTCTATTTTCTTTTCGGAAAAATGGAATGCAGTATCAATAATGACCAAAATCTACTATTTTTACTAAAAGACAAAGTGCCTTACCTAGTTCGAACCAATATTCTCATTATTCATAAATATGAAACGTGGATATCATGATATTTTAATCCCATTTATGGAAGATACAAGAATACTGCTTTGTTGTGATGGTTCTTAGCAAAGATGTAACTTTGTAATACATATTTTCATTAGAAATTAGGCTATATTTCAATGGTAAAGATGGTTTTTATTTCATTGAACCATTAGGTTTGCTTTAACAAAAAGATATTATCTCGTGCCGATGATTATATGGAGTAGTGAGTTACATTATCCACATTTGAGTCCCTATTTATCACAAAATAAATTACATTACAAGACTAAAATCTTGTCATTTTGGTCCCTACTGTCAAAGATGTTAATCAATTTTTATAAAGATCCAAAAATTCTGTTAAAGGGATAGGATCACTTTCTAATATCGTATAAAATGTTCTCAAAAATTTTGTTCACTCATCAATAGATAAAAGGGTTGATTAAAATGAATCATCATCACTTTGGCCTAATGTAATGGTGGATTATGAATCATCATCAATAAAAATTTATGTGAGGAATGTCCCTAGATTGATAGCCATGAGAAGGATCTTTATGATTAATGATTAATCCAAGGTGAAACCAATCATCCTTGTGTATCGTGAGGTAGTTCTTCTATCATCCTTGAAGCTAGCCCAATGAACATCTACATGATTCTTTAGTTTGAAATACAATCATATGCATAGTAGTGGCCTTCATTAATTGTCCATTTGATGTATCTTAGAATCCTTCTACCTGCATTCAAGTGATAAAGTGTGGGTGCATGCATGAATTGTGAGAGCACACCACCACTATAAGATATATCTAGTTTAGTAATGGTAGCATAATTTAAAGAGCCAATCAAACTTCTATACAATGCTCATCCTTGAGCTTTGGCTTTCATAATGTACTCATACACTAATAGATTACCTCCCTTCTTGAGGTTGTTAAAATCATTCTTGAGCTACACCTTCCTAGATTTGGTGTTAGTTGTAAACATCTTCTTTAAGTAGTCTTGCATGTCCTTAACTATCTCGATTGATTGAATATGTCCAATCATACTATTACTAACAAATTGTAGGATCATGAACATTACCTTTTTGTTTTTGATCTCCCTATCTTTCATGGCCTTCAATTGAGCTAGGATAGGTGCCATAGGATCCAATGTTACTACCTTGATATGTGATCCATCACTGATGCCACCTAAATCCTTGCTTAGCCTGAAATTTAGCATCCTAAAGCTCCAAGGTTGGTAGTTATCCTTCTCAAACTTCTTCATGGTATTGAAATTATCAGCCATGATAAAAGTAGGTTTGTGTTACCTGTGTAGAAGCTATAGATAGCTTTACTCCTTTGATGGTGAGCACTCCTCTAGATGCTCCCTCTTGATATATCCATCAAGTACTTCACCTTGTTGTCTTACTTCACTTCACATCTTAAAATGAGTCTTCTTGCACTTCACTTGATGTCTTCAACTTGCTCTTATACCAATGATGGAATATATCCCCTTTTAATGCATAATAAGAAGCTTGGATCCTACCAAAGACCTAGCTACACTTAGACTAGCACTCACTAAAACTAATATACACTCAATTCTTGAATCCAATGAATAAACCCTTTCTTCCACATACAATAGACACTAAAATTTTCAATGAGCTAAGAAGCGCTAGAATTAGACACCTGTGAATCCATCAAGCAAATCACACAAGACATGCTAATTTTCCTAACAGGTTTTGAGATAGAACGATAGATAAAGAAATATGTGTGTCTCATAGTATAAGAATATTTTCTAGAAACCTTTTTGATTATAAAGTCTTTGTGTTATAAGTTTTCTAACAAGTACAAGAAATCTGAAAATGGAGCTTTCTAAATAGAGAAAATGAATTACTTAGAGGTTGCTATACAAATTTGACACCTGTTGGAAAGCTTAGGAGGGGTATACAAGTGAAAATGAACTCCTATGATAGAAAATATTCAACATTCATAGAGGTTATATGTGGTCTAACTAATGCCCATGTAGATATCTATTATAGTAACTTTTTTTACATTTCTATGATCATGGTTTAAATTAGAAACTTTTTTATCATAAACTACATTAGGTATCTTTTAGCATCTAAAAAATTGTAAATTGTATTTGAAAAACTTCTTAGACAATTATCAAGAAAAATTTCATGATTAAGATGTTGATATATTTAGATTGTGATGTGTGTGAACACACTAGGACCACTAGGGCACTTTTTTCCCTCTTTAGGAGGTTTTTTTCCTCGGGCTTGTATATATGCTTATAACCCTAACGGGTCACTTATCATTGTACATTCTAGTGGTAATACATTTAGTATTGTGTGTTGTGCTCCAAGCTTCTCCTTCTTCCTTGTGTTGTTCTTGTGATTCTGCAAACCTCAAAATCCAAAAATTGGTATCAGAGCTGGTCACTCCTTCCTTTAAGCCATCATCGACACCTCTCCGGTCATAGTCTTAGAATCACACAAGAATTGGTGAGCATACTCAAGGTGAGTAGAAGATCAAAACGGCTTCACTCTATGGTGCCAAAATTGAGACTTGAGCTCGTTTTGGCCTCTGGACGCACTATCATAGTGCTTGTGGAGGCAATTTCATCTTTTTGTGTCAAAGATATATACAGGTTTTGGTTCACCAATATAAGCATCTCAAAGTCTACTACAAGTTTAGCAAAACTTGACATGGTACTTTTGTTGAACTTTTTGAGATATAGTCATTTTCTTGCATTAGGGTATTTTAGTCATTGGCCATGGCTAAAAGCAGTGATGTATTTTGTATGTTGGCTGTTGAGGATAAGTTGGACAATACCAATTACCCATTATGGGATTATATGATGCATCATGTATTGGTCACAAGGACTATGGAATATTATGCACGGTGTTGAAAAACATCCAATTACACCTGCAAATACAGTTATTAAAGCCAATTGAGATGGCATCGAAGATGGTGATATTCTTCATATTACTATTCGTGTTGCAGTTCGTTGGGATGGTAGAGATGCTCGGGCACATGCAGTGATAGCCTTGTCTATCAAACATGCCATTATTCCTCTCATTTTATCCTGCAAGATAGCTAGGGATGCTTGGGATACACTTACCACTTTATACTATGAAAGGAATGAGGCTCCTGTTGCTTACCTCTAAAAAGAGTTGGAGAGTGAGAACGTGAATGAAGGGATTCCATGGACTGCTTTTTGATAAAGATTAAAGATTTGAAGGACTGGTTGATTTTTGTTGATGAAGTCATGTTGGATATTTCACTTGTGAAGACTATTCTAAATGGTCTTCCAAATTCATATAAGAATTTTTCTTCTACTCTTCGATTGATGATGAAAGGCAATCCAAGTGCCTTAAAGGAAATCCAAATGCCTTAAAGGAAATCCAAATGCCTTAACATTTAAAGAGTTAGTCTCTGTTCTCTTGTAGGAAGATCAGTCTCGGCAGAACAGGTCCATTATGTGTGTTGTAGATGAAGCTTTCATAGCTAGTCAGAAGGGCAAAGATACATGGTGATCTTCAACTATTAAGTACAAATCTGCTAATTTTGCACAATCAAAGAAGGATGAGAGAGAGGAGAAGAAAACAGAAAAACAGAAATCGTTCTACAAATACTATAAAGGAAATGATCATCTCATAAAGTGTTGCCCAAAACTAGCTGCTAAAGAGGGAAGGAACAAAGAGGCTGGAATGGTTGTTGCAGAGGCCTGTACACCTAAAACAGAGTCTGCTAATTTTGTGTAGAATGAAAAATGGGAATTTACCAATTTTTGCAGTTATGACCCATCTTCTCATGAACAGTGTATGTCTATAGTAGGCTGAGATGTTTGGTACTTTGATACTGGGGCAACCAAACATATTACATCATAGCACACATTCTTCACTTCACTCGAGCATGTCCCTACAAGGAATACTATCACATGTGCCAACAACTCCTCTTATCCTATCATGGGAGTTGGTAAGATCATTCTGATTACTATTGATGGTAGTTCTTTTACATTGTCAGATGCTTTATTTGAGCCAGAGATCAAGAAGAATCAATTATCAATTTCAACTTAGCCAAGATTGGCTTGGTTGTTAAATTTGTTGATGAAAGATGTACAATTCATGATCAATCAAATGGTGATGATGTCATTATTGCTTCTTGCATTCTATGTTGTGGGCTGTATAAGCTCATTGACTACAAAAAATCTATGAATGGTTCAGCATGTGGAGTACATGATTCTCAGGCTTTGTGAGTTGAAAAGCTTTGGCATGCACACTTTGGTCATCTGAATTTGGCTGCTATGCTTGCATAAATCTGAAATGGTGTCCTCTCTACCCAAACTTGAGGAACCTGGTAAACATGTCTATGAAGGCTATGTTTTGGGCAAAATGCAGCATTCCTCACTCCCAAAAGATGGTTCAGTTCGAGCTACTCAAAGATTGCAGCTTGTTCAAAGTGATGTTGGTGGTCCTATGCAGAATACCTCTTTTGGAAACTTACTTTAATTTGTGACTTTCATTGATGATTTTTCCCGGAATGCATGGGTATATCCATTGAAAGCAAAATCCGAAGTGTTTATGTGCTTCAAACAGTTTTTGTTTCTGGCTTAAAATTTGTCAACCTGTAAAATGGGCACCCTCCATTCTGATCGAGGGGGGGGATATATGTATTTCGATTCTAATGCATTTATGGTTGAATGTGGGATAAAACATCAGTGCATAGTGTCGTATACACCTCAACAGAATGTGGTTGCTGAATGGAAGAACGGGTCACTCATAAAGATGGTGAGGTGTATGGTGAAGAGTCGGGCTTTACCACATAGTTTCTAGCTTGAGGTTGTTATGTGTGCAACATATGTACTTAAGAGGTGTCCCACTAAAGCATTGCAGTCTACCACTCCATATGAAGCTTGGCATTGTCACAAGCCATCTATTTCTCACCTCCATGTTTTATATTCTCTGGCATCCACATTAGTGTATGAAAACAATGGAGGAAATTGGATGATAAAGTATTGAAATGTGTTTTTGTTGGGTAGAGTTCTGAAAGCAAAGGCTATCACCTGTATCATCCATATACTTAATGCATTTTGGCTAGTTGTGATGTTGGTTTTGTGGAAGATGCTATTCAACCATTACTTTCATGTACTAAGGATACGTCAGTTAGCTCCAAATACATGTATTACAGTTTGCTGCCTCTTTTTACAGATGGATAGCCTAAGTGCTGGTCGTAATAAGGAAACTTCTCAACCTTTACAAGTTTCATGTGATGATGTAGATCATTCCATTTCTGATGCAAATTTACATGATGCACTTGTTGATGAGATAATTGATATTGAGGAGGCAAAAACTATGCCAAAATGCTTGGTGCAAACTTTGAATGATAGAAAATTAGATGCACCCCTATCATATCGTATGTGTTGTAGCTCTCATAGTGCTTCTTTTGCATCAGATTGCTATGCTATGGCTGCCTCTAGTCTCTGTTAAGAGAATGAGCCTATTTTGTTTGATGAAGCACAAAATTCAAAACAAAGGATGGGTGGAATGCAATAAGAATATGATGCTATTGTGAAAAATATTACCTAGTTGTGACTTGCCTCGTAGCAAGAAGGCCATTGGCACTAAGTGGGTATACAAGCTAAAGGGTAAGCTTGATGGAGCAATTGACATGTATAAAGCTAAGCTTGTTGCAAAGGGTTATGCTTGGGAAAGAGGCATTGATTTGGATGAGACTTTTGCTCCTACATGTCGAATGACTACTATTCATAGCATCTGTGCACTTGTAGCTCATCATGGTTGGAATGTACATCATTTGGACATTAAAAGATTTTTGAATGGTGATTTGCATGAAGAAGTGTATGTTTTTCAACCCCGTGGCTTTGTGTAGAAAGGGCATGAAAACCAAGTGTGCAAGTTGAAAAAGGCATTATGTGGTTTGAAGCAAGCACCACATGCTTGGTATGAAAAGATACATGCCAACCTAATTGCACATGTTTTTGAGACAATCCAACCGAAAGCACCTTATATGTTAAGCGTGCATATGATGCACTTCCAATCATTGCTGTGTACATTGATAACATGCTGCTCATTGGTCCTCATGAGAAGCATATTGCTGATTTTAATCTGATCTTTATGCCTCATTTGAGATGTCAGATTTGGGGCAGTTGCATCATTATTTGGGCATTTAGTTTATGCATGTTGATGTTAGAATAGCTTTGTGTCAAAGAAAATATATTGACATATTATTGCAGCATTTTGGCCTTGAAGATTGTAGACTTATTGCAAATCCTATGGAGAGAGTTTTACGATTGAGTCTTCATGATGCTAGAGATGCATTTGATGCTATTCTCTATCACCAGGGTGTTGGATGCTTGATTTACTTATGCATTACTTAACTAGATACTCAGTTTAGTATCTCACAGATGAGCAAGTTTATGCATTGCCCAAGTGTCAAGCCTTGGTAGCTTGTATCTTTCACTACTTGAGTGGTACCCGACTACTTGGACTCTTTTATCCCCAGGGGGGATCACTATTGCCAGATTTACATGCTTTTTTTTTTTAGTCTAATTGGGCTAGTTGCTATGAAACTGGTATGTCCACCAGTGGTTTTTGCTTAATTCTTGGTAGCTCATGCATATCTTGGTTGAGCAAGAAGCAGCATAGTGTGGCGACTTCTAATCGTGAGGTTGAGTATAGGGCGGCCTTCATAGCGACTGTTGAGTGTGTGTGTGTCTCAACTACCTTATGGATGATTTGGGTATTGGTTAGTCTTCTTCCACCACCATCTTCAATGATAATTAGAGCACATTGGCAAATGCAAGGAACCTTGTGTTCCATGCTCACATTAAGCACATTGAGGCACACTATCATTATCTCATGGAGATGTTCTCTACTGGAGAGATCAGTTTGGCATATGTGCCCACAAAGGAGAAGATTGCAAACCTTTTCACAAAGCCTCTGCCTAGGGAGAAGCTTGAAGCTTTCTGCAAAGCTTTGGGCTTAGTTCCTTTTATGGGTTGATTCTACATAGCTTGGCACTTTTTTTATACATGAGTGCCACGTCCTTGTTCACCACATCACTCCGAGGGGGGATTTGTTGATATATTTAGGTAGTGATGTGTGTGAACACACTAGGACCACCGAGGCACTTTTTCCCTATTTAGGAGGTTTCTTCCCTTGGCTTGTATATATGATTATAACCCTAACGGGTCACTTATCTTTGTAAAGTCTAGTGGTAATACATTCAGTATTGTGTGTTGTGCTCCAAGCTTCTTCTTCTTCCTTTTGTTGTTTTCATGCTTTCGTAGACCTTAAAATCCAATAGAACAACCATATTGTAAGTTATATGTGATGCAATAGGTAAGACAGTGAGACAAAATATTTTCAACCGAATAATATCAAAGAAATTTTGTATTATATCTTGTGAAACTTGTTGGAGATAGACGTCTGCGGAAGCATGCGAACAGCACAAGGAAGGAGAAGAAGCTTGGAGCACAACAAATAATACTAAATGTATTACTAGAGAATGTACAAAGATAAGTAGCCCATTAGGGCAATAGGCATATATGTGACAAGCCGGGGGAAAAAAACCTCCTAAAGAGGGAAAAAAGTGCCGGACGGTCCTAGAGTGTTCACACACATCACTACCTGAATATATCAACAAATCCCCCCCTGGGAGTGATGCGGTGAACAAGTAACTGGCACTCATGTATAAGGAAGTGCCAAGCTATGTGGAAATCACTCCACAAAAGGAAGTAAGCCCAAAGTTTTGCGGAAAGCTTCAAACTTCTCCCTAGGCAGAGCCTTCGTGAAAAGATCTGCAATGTTCTCCTGCGTGGGCACATATGCCAATGATATTCAATCTTACTTCCACACTTCATAGTACACCCATACTTTGCAATTCTTACAAATTATCACCTCATCTTATCACCACTTCACTTCACAATCAAATGTTATCCGCTTCATTAGCATATTCAATTACAGAGCTCAAGCATTACCACTTAACATTCACTTTAGCACTTACAAATAACATCTAATTGCATTAACAAATCAACCACACTAATCTTCACCAGAGTTAAACTTTAACTACACATTAATTAACTATTAATTAACAATGCATATACAAACAAGTGATCCAAAAAATAGAGAATACATTGATTAAGGAAATCATTTGCATAGTGCTCCTCCATCACAAACAGGTCCTGCAGACACGTCGTATTGGGCTCACCTAGATGCAACTCTTCTTGTATTAATTGGGAGCTCAAGGAGTTGTTATTTCCAAGTAAGTAATCTCCAAAGTTCTAGTTTGACTTTTACTCTTTTCCTTTGTTCTAGTCTTGTCTAGTCCTGAATCTTGGACATCCTATCTTTTCTTGTTGTAATATTGTAGTAGGAGATCCTTTCTAGTTATTCCTTGTATCTAATCTATCTACCTAAAGGGAGTTCTTGTAATCTAGATATCTTTCTTCATACCTATGGCCCCGGGTTGTAGAGTCTCTTATATAATCTCTAGTTGAGTTATCCATACCCATCAGCCCCGAGTTGTTGGAATTCTTGTATGATTTACATATTCTTGTATTATTTCCCTATGTGGGATGCTCTTGTAGCCATAAGCATTATTCCAAAATCTTGTCTACTCTAGTCAGAGAGCACAATCTAGTGCTCCCCTGACATTTTGGCAAGACTGAGTATGTTTGTGGCCAACCCCTCCTTATAGAAGTTTCCAAGGGTGGCTCAACAATGGTGGTTATGAATTGATGATGTCATCGATGATATCAACAATTCAAAAAAAAATCCTTTGTGTGTAAGAGCCAAGAAGTAGATAGTTGACCTCAGGGTTTTGCACATTTCAGAAGCAATGGAAGCATTAGTTTCTCCGAATTCCAAACTGATCATTAGATATAAAAGGCCACATAGAAATTGAGGTTTAGGATGGTTTCCTTTGTCCATGAGGAAACCTCTACAAAAGCTAGTATTAGACCCCATCTACCTATTTATGCCTTCTAGTATGGGAAGTCTCATTTTTTATGAGGAAGAACTAAAATAAATGGATAACTTTATTGAAGCTTTGATGCCTTCTGAGAGAGATTAGCAACTTTTTGCACACAAAATTGGATTTTTTTTTCTTTTGTATTTCCATATATATATATATATATATATATATATATATATATATATATATATATATATATATATATATATATATATATATATATATATATATATATATATATATATATATATATATATATATATATATCAAAAATTTTAGATCTTTTAAAAGATTCAAGGGTAATTTTATTTTGATTAAACGTGTTTCATATATGAGTTTCTTATGATTGAATAATCAAATTTTTGAAGTATTTTTACAAGCTAAACTTCCTACTTTAATTTGATAGTTGAAAATTATAAATCATGACATCTGCTAAAGATGTAAGTATTTCAGGTAAAGCTTATTATATTTTATAAAATTTGTCAATGAAAGGAATTGTAATATATGTAAATGGATGGATAGTAGTAGAAAGATAACAAAAATTACAAGACATAGTTTATAATTTTTTAAACAATGCACCTGTATGTTTGTATAGTTTTTTGGAAAATTGAAAAAAAAAGAATCGTTTAGGAATCAAGCATTTACTTTCCCACATCAACAAGGTTTATTGATCGTCTACAAACAACGAGCATAATATCTCGTATGGTGAGACTAGGTAAGACTCCCACTTACTTCATTGAAGAAACCCCGACATCTGGGTGTCTCCCAATTAAGAAAACCTCACCATGAACCTCTTTATCGACATCAAAGGCTTCATGCAAAAACCTAACCACTATATCAAAGACCACATGGACGTACATAAGCGATATCCACAGAAGCATAGATAGTGTATATTTGCTCAATATATGTTGTAGAATGGCATTAAAAGGCCAAATTCATAGCACAAACACTAGCCAATAACACGTGCAAGTGTTTGTCAACTTTATTCTTTAGGCTCAAAAACCTCCATAAACTTGCGGTGGCTACTCCCACCACAAATGAAACCTTTCAAGAAACCTGTAGAGTTACCAATATAGCTGAAAACACGACCACAAAGTTGAGTATTCATTGTTGGGGAAATAGAAAGGACACTCTTCTTCATGTCCTTGAACTCGTGTGAAGATAACTATGCATGAAAGTACTCCAAAATGCCTCCAAGAATCACCCAAAGTATGCTTCAAAATAGGCTTTGAAAGCAAAGAATGAAGCTTTGAGGGCCCAAAATGTGTTCAAGATAGTGGGAACCTTAACCTTTTCCCTTATTCAAGCACCACAAGAGTGTAGCTTAGTGGCAAGAGATTGTTGGTTAAGCGAGCTCTAGTGGAAAACATTGGGATGGCTGACCACTCAGGAAGTATTGGGAACCTCAGTCTTTCTTGATTATTGAGTCCTCCCTTGTGCACCGCCATTGATGCCAACTATGACTCACATGAGAAAGTATTTCAAGGTCTATGCCTTGGTTGTAGCCTTGGAGAAATTGGGTGGGCAAACAGGTGCTCACTTTGCTCACACAAAACTAGAAAAGCTTTTGCATTAGAAAGCTTTGATATTTGTGAAGTATTGCAATGGCAATGCACCACTAGGGAATTTCTTTTTCATGAACTCCATGACGATAACCATACGCAAAAAATAGACAATACACAAAGAGCATAAAACATAGATTTCCAAGGAGTTACAAATAATGCACTCAAACTTAGAGTCTATGGTTGAGCAGGCCACTACATGCTTTATTAAAAACCAGATACAAAAGTGTTTGGTGGCCATTTGGCCTTTCACATGGATAGTAAAAATAACAAAAAGCTTCTTTAATGATGTTTTCTCGAGTACTCCGAAGTGGCGAGAGGATATCTAGAGAGCTAGATCTACGATTGCCTTAAAAAGGGCAAAAACGATTCCTAAAAGGCTGGTGTCTATTTTGGACCTACCCCTCACTAAGGGTGAGATTGAAGAAACCATAAATTAATTGAAACCCTATAAGTATTGTGGTATTGGTGGGATTCCTAATGAATTCTTCTTGAAATGTAAATATTTAGGAAAGGTTCTCTCCCATTCCATATGAACACTTGACATATAAAGCTGATTCATAAAAACCGTATTAAAGAAGACATCAAAAATTGGAGCCCTATTACTTGCTTGTCTACTATCTACAAGATCTTCTCTTCTACTCTTGCTAGAAGACATAGCCCTCTTATGAACCAAATTATCTTACCTAAGAAAAAAGGTTTTATAAAACCAAGATTTCTTCTTGATGCCATTATTTCTATTTGGGAGGGTTTAGGGTGTGCTAGAGAACTTATGAAGAAGAACTTCTTCTTCAAAGTTAATTTTGATAAAGCCCATGATAGGATTGAGTGGGACTTTATTCTTTTTAATCCTTGCATGATATAGGTCTTAGAATGAGATTAGTAAAGTATATTAGTATTGTCTTTGGAAATGCCTACTATAGGGTTTCTTTGAATGGTAGATTGTGTGAGCCTTTAAGCTTTGCATATCAATTAGATAAGGATGTCCTCTTGCTCCTCTTTTATCTTGCTATTTCTAATAATGCTCTTGGTTGTCTTGTGAAGGATACTATGAATAAATGGACTATCAAGGGCATTAATATTTCAAATACCATTCAGATGTTTGTTGATGATACTAATATATGTTTTAATGATGACCTTAATTTTTCTAACACCTCCTTGGATTGCATGAATCTTTTTTTACTAGCTAGGGGATCTAAAATAATTCATAAGAAAACTACCTTGACAGGAGAAATCTTTAGACTTTTGGGCATTCTTGTAATTTTTTTTCCTCAAACAAAGGTGGGATTTGCTAATGGAAAAATTTAGAGCTAAAATTTTCAAATGGTACAATTGTGAAAACTCATTGGCTCATAGGTCTTTTATGCCCAATCATTTTCATTAACCTTGTATGACATATTTCCAAAGCCTACAAGAAAGGACACTGCCAACAGGGGTAAAGGTGGAAGGGGAGACCACGATGTCCCACAAATGATTATTGGTCCAAGCTTTATAGCTCTTGACATAAAACTTATGAGTTCTTCTTTTAGGAAGAACGACCCAAATATCATGAGAGTGTATGGCTCTAAAAGTCCATTTAGCTGCCAAGTTTTCGGCCATTTTGATAGGGTAGATAATATCAAGCCCACCTTCATAATTGGGAAGATAGTAGACCTTCCAAGAAACCTTGGGGACTTTAGTGACCTGTTCATTTCCTCCCCACAAGAATCTTCTGGCAAGGGCTATGACCTGTTTTAATTGACTTTTGGAGGGGCTCCAACAGGCCAAAAAATACACCAGGATGTGAGCAAATAGTGTTTCAAAATAAAGCATCTGTGAGAAAGAGAAGCATACACATTATACGATTTGAACATTTTTTTTCTTAAATTTGTGAAGGACCGAGTCCCACCTTTGCTGCAAAGTGACATTGAATCCCATAGGGATACCCAACAGCCTAAAAATGGCTTGATCCTATAGAATAAGACAACCAACCTTAGCAATGCAACTGGGAATCACATGGTTAGAAGATCTGAAACCCGTTTTGGAGTGATTTATGTGAGAACCACTAGCAAGGTAGAAAGTCTTCAAATAATCAAGAAAATTCTCAGCATAATTAGGATCAGCAAGAGTATACATATTAGTATCATCTGCAAACATTTGAAGCCCAAGTTGATGAGTAGAATTGGGAATGGGAATACCTTTGATCTTATCTTTGGACATTTCATGATTGACCAACCACCCAAGAGCATCACTGGAGATGGCAAAGAGGAGGGGAGCCAAGGGGCAACCTTGCTTTATGGATCTAGCAATTTCAAAAGGGGGGGGGGGGGGGGGGGAAGTTGGCCATTCAAAGAGACTCTAGACTAGGCATTTCCAAACAGAGTACTAACATACTTTATGAACTTTTTCCCAATCCCAATATCATGGAGAGATTGAAGGATGAAATCCCACTCAATTCTTTCATAAGCCTTATCAAAATCAATTTTGAAGAAGTAGAAATCAAGATTAATCTCATTAGCATACTCAAAACCTTCCCAAAGAGAAACGATGGCATCAAGAATATATCTTCCTTTTATAAAACCCTTTTGCATGGGTAAAATGATTTTTTTCATAATCGGGCTGAGCCTTCTAGCGAGGGCAGAAGCAAACACCTTGTAGACAAAGTTGAGGCAAGTAATAGGTCTCCAGTTGTTGAGATCCTCTTTAGGGCCCTTTTTGTGAATGAGCCTAATAACCTCCATGTTCATATCAAAAGAGAGGGTACCTTTCCTAGTGGCCTCTTCCCATATCTCCAGAAGGTAAGGGGCAAGGAAGTCCTTGAGCTCCTTAAAAAATTCATTAGGAATTCCATCAATATCAGGAGACTTACAGGGTTTCATTTATCAATGGTTTCTTTAACATGATCACCAACAGAGAGGGGCAGGTCCAGAAAAGCAACCAGTCCCTAAGGGAGAGTTTTCACCCTAACAGAAGCAATGTGAGCCCTAGCTCTCTGGATATCCTCCCCCCTCTTGGGAGGACTAGAGAAAATATTCATAAAGAAGTTAGAAGCCTCCTGTAAGCACTCCTCCATGTTTGTAGTAGTTCCACCATTTTTCTTAGTTATCATAGGAATGAAATCCTTGTTCCCTTTTTTGTTTCAGTATGTTTATTAGGTCTATCCATATTCCTCACCTAGAACCTTCTGGAGTTGGCAAGAGAGCAGCTAGCTTCTAGATACTCCTCACATCTAAGCTTGTGGTTCAACTCAATGGACTCCACACAAGGCTTATTAGGATCATAGATCTTGAGGGCATCCATAATTTTCTCCTTCCTAAGAGTCCTGGCATTAGTAACTTTATCTTTGTAAAAGTTAAAATTTTTTTGGATGTCCACAACATATTCCTAGCTTTTGAGAGCAGAAGCATTGTGAGAATAATGCCAACTAATGGCCACCTTGACATGTCTCATAACCGAGGGAATCTTAAGAAGTCTAGCATCAAGGTGGGGCCAGCTAGCTCTATAGGGCTTTAAGTTCCTCTTAAAGGTCAAACAAATAGTTTTGTGGTCAGAAAACATAAGGGTTTGGTCAATATCAACACTAATTTTCCAAAAATTCCTACCAAATGAGGAATTTATGTAACACCTATCAAGTCTAGCACCTAGGTCATTCCCATTAGGTTGTCTATTATGCCAGGTGATTCCAGTCTGCTCAGAGTGATCAATCAAGTTGTGAAAATGACAAAGAGAAAACCAGTAGGACTTCTCAAAACCATAAATGCAAGAACCTTTTTTGTTAAGTCTATCATTAATGTTAGTAACCATGTTGAAGTCTCCAATTAAACAGATATTACCTTGAATGAGCTTCAACTCCTCTCAACACTTGCTTCTCATGCTTCTGCAATTAGAAGCATACATACGGACTATACTCACATCCAAAAGAGGATCAAAGGAGATAGCCACCCACTGATTGGACGGGCTTTTAGACGACCCCTTGATGAGATGAATCAGTCTTGGGTTAATACCAATAGTAGCACCACCTTTTCCCTGGCTATGGTCAGTAAAATACAACACAAATTGAAAGTCAATCATTTTCAAATGAGATTCAAGCTTATGCCCTCCAATCTTCAATTCTTGTAGACAAATAAAATCAAGGGACTTGGAGAGATTCTTCATCCAGCAACTGATGACTTTAGCTCTGACTGGGTTAGTCAAACCTTTAGTGTTAAGAGAAATCACATTAATCAAATCCATGATAGACAAAGGAAAAGAAAACAAAAAGACACTTAAATTTTTGAGGTCTTGTTGGGTTGCAGACTAGAACTTGAGGTCCTCACCCCATCTTTCCTTTTTGGCTTACCTTGTAGCTTGACCATAATGTCATTGACCTTATTTTGGGACAAAGGGAAGTCTACTTCATCTAGAACCTCATGAGCCAATTGTTCCATAGATTCTGCATCAGCTTTGTTAATTTCTTCCATGATAGTATCATCATTAATTTTTGTGGCATACCTGTTATTGTGATTCCTTTTTTTTCCCACTACCTACCACCCTTTGGTACTGTCAGAATCTGTTACCACCTGAGTTTTAGAAGAATCCATTAGGATCTCTTCACCATTCTGTTTTACCGGACAGTTTTCCTTATTTGCTTCTCATTCATCAAGGAGGGAGTGATTAGTAACTTCAAGAAGGACACTCTAGGGATTAGAAAACTTACCTGTTTTCCTTCTTAGAGGTTTAGGGTTGGCTTTTTTGACATTTTGAGTAACAACCGGAACACTAGGAGTGGACTTTATGGGAGAGGCACCATGGGTATCTGCCTCATGTACTGAAGAATCCACTTTGGGGTCAGAAGAGTTATTCTTAAGCAAAGGACAATCTTTGATAAGGTGACCCTGATTAAAACACTTGAAACAGGCATTAGGAAGATTCCTATAAATGATATGTTGTTCATGTAAAAATAAACCATCTGAGTCCTTAATATGAATGGATTGTTTGATAGGCTTGGGCACATCTATCTCAATCATTAATTGAGGATCCCATTTAGGGTTGATCCCACCTGACCTAGGTTTTTGCCCTAACATTTTCCCCAACATAGAACCTAGTTTATTTAACCAAGGATAAAAATCCACCGAGAGGTCTCAGAAATCCACCCAGATTGGAAGCTTAGTAGGCTTAGGCCCTTTAGGGTTAAACCCCACATGCCATCTAAAAAAGGAGATGGAGATATTTCTAACAAGCCATTGACCTTCTGTAATAACTTTCAGAGCACTGTTTGAATCGTCAAAAAAGAACAAGTAATAATTATTAGGCATATATTGAACCTGCCTAACGAATAAACCCCTAGATTCCCAGTTAGTTTTAATCCAATTCCTAAGGACATCTTGAGTAGGTCTCGGTCCATGGCAGAGACCTATGACTACTCGTTCCGATAACTGAGCATGCCAGTTGGAAAGGGAGTTTTTATCAATAATAAACTCTTCATCTTCTGTTAGGTCTTGAACTCCTACATTAAGGAAATGAGGGCTATCCTTCTGCAGGCCCTTTTCCTTTCTCTGCTGCATAGTGGAGATAATGAGCATGTTCCATACCTTTGGGAGATTCGACAGGGAAAGCATTACCAAGTACACGGGGCACCCCGTTGATACTCTAGAAAGCCGATCTTTCCGGTGATCGAGTGATATCTGCATAAGATTTTGATGATGAACATTTGAAGACGACGTCGTGGAGCGACATATTCTCCCCCTCGTGAGCGAGAAAAGGAGGAAGGGGATGCCTTAGGCTCACTCGAAGGAAGGGGATGCCAATGTATTCTCTCAGCCTCCCAAGAGAGGGGACTCTGTTTGGAGTGCAAGAACTGCCATTGCCCTTTGTAGGAAGAAAATGGTTCCTCAGGGAATGGACTCCCTCCTTGACATGCCCCTCTCTAAGGGTGAGGTTAGAGAATCCATTAGCAAATTGAAGCCTGGTAAGTCGCCTGGTCATGATGGTCTCCCTTATGAGTTTTTTCAGGAATTTAAGGAAGTGCTGGTGCCCATTATTCTCAAGATCTGGCAAGAAGCCTCTAGAAGGATGTCCTTCTCTACCTTCATTAATACTGGAGTTATTAAGTTAATTCACAAAAAGGTCCCAAAGATGATTTAAACAATTGGAGACCCATCTCTTGTCTGACTTCCTTGTACAAGATCTATGCTTCCATCCTGGCCAGAAGGTTGAGTCCTTTAATGGATAGTATTATTCTTCCTGAACAAAAGGGTTTCATTAAAGGTAGATTTATTCTGGACACTATTATCACTATTTGGGAAAGTCTTGAGTACTACAATGAGTTGAATGTTGATACTTACTTTTTCAAAATTGACTTTGATAAGGCCTATGACAGAATTGAATGGGATTTTATTCTTCAGTCTTTACATGACATTGGCTTTGGCAAAGGATTTATCAAATTTGTCAGTATCCTCTTTGGAAATGCTTTTTCTAAAGTGGCTATTAATGGTTTTCTTTCTACCCCTTTCAGACTTTGCAGGTCCATTAGGCAAGGCTGCCCCTTGGCCCCCCTTCTTTTTGCAATCGCCAGTGATGCTTTAGGCTGGCTTGTGAAAGACTGCATCAATCAAGGGACTATCTCTGGTTTGAAAATTCCTCAAGCTCACTCCCCCTTGGGTTTGCAGATGTTTGTTGATGACACTAACATGTTGATGCAAGCTGATGAAAATTATGCTAATCAATTCCTCAAATGTCTTGAGTTGTTCTGTATGGCGAGTGGCTCAGTGGTCAATCACAGGAAAACGGGTTTCTTTGCTACTAACAATAAGATTCCTGAATGTGTTGTTGCAGCAGGTTGTGACATAATTAAAAAAGGGACTATATTCAGGCTTTTGGGCATACCCATGGGATTTGGCATCACTAATGACCAAAGATGGAACTGGATGCTTGATAAATTTAGGGCTAAAATTTACATGTGGATTAATATGCAGCATAGTATTTCTCAAAGAACTTTCGTTTTGAAACACTATATTGTGCCTACATTGACTTATTTTCTGTCATGTTGGCAGCCCACTAAGAAGCAGATTGGTCAGGCCATATCTTTGGCCAGAAGATTTTTATGGGGGGGATCCAAAATTCCCAAAGTGGCCTGGAATATATGTTGTATGAAGAAAGCTGAAGGTGGTCTTGGTCTCATATGCCCCTCTAGGATGGCTACCCAAATGGCTGCCAAATGGATTTACAGATCTGTCTCCTCTAAAGACTTTTGGGCATGTTTGATTAAAAGAAGTATAAACAGGTTCCATGTTAAGCACAATAAAAGTTGGAACAATTGTACTCTTTGGGATGTGATTACTGCTCGTGTTGATTTTGTTCCTAAGGGTAGTCCCCTGATTTGTAACTTCTGGAAAGCCTAGATGGTGGTCAAGGATAAGTTTAAGCTCCATGTCTAGTATGCTCAGAATTTGTCCTTTTTACTGCAGGACTCCATTTGGTTTGGTTGGACAAACAAAGGAACCCACCCTACTCTCCCTATTAGATGGAACAAGTGCAAAAAGAAGGTCTTTGGACACTGGCATGACATGATAAGAGAAGGTGAAGTACTTGATGATAGTGTTGTTCTCGAAACTGACTGTCTTTCCTTGCAATGTAAATAGATACTCTTAAACAAAAAGGTGCTACTGCTGGAGAAGTTGGAAGTCCACATGTGGAGGAAGGAGATTTCTCTCCAAGAGGTCGCCTGGGATATGCTGTGCACCTACAAGAGGACGAACAGGAGCATCAAGGAGATTATTGGGAAGCTGAATAAGAAGTGGGATCTGCATTGGTCTCACCTTCAGTGGAAGTACAGATTTCAATGCTCCTGGGCCTTCCCCCAATCTAACAAGCAATCCTGTCTCAGCTGGCTCATTCTCCACAAAGGCATCTGGACGGGTAGCCATGCTAGGAAATATAAAATTGATTTTGGTCTCTGTAAACTTTGTGGTAAAGAAAAAGACTTGGAGCACTTGTTCATAACGTGCAAATTTGCCAGTAGATACTGGAAAGGTATTCGGTCATTCTGTCAAACCCAGGGCTTCAAAGTTCCCAGCTACAAAGACATTCTGATCGGTGAATCAGGAGGGATGGACATCTTGCTGTGGCAGATTATCAGGAACCAAGAAACAGTGCCATCTTTAACAAAAGAGGAAAAGATTACTTCTTCTCCTTTCTGCTGGAACTTAGAAAAATCTTGATTCTCTGTTTATCATTTTATCAAGAAACCCGTGTGGATGCTACGAGCCCCTTTGTAATTATTAGGAAGTACCACTATAATGTGTGGAAGGATAAGATGCTTCGTATTCATTCAAAGACCAGATTTGACATGATCACTTTTTTTAGTGATTTGGTTAACTCTATCCTGGGTTGAGCCCTCCGACTTGTGGGGCCAGTATGTCCACTATTGGCCTTGGCCTCCCTTGAGTGCCTGTTGTATTTCTTCTTTTGACTTATATCAATTTTAAATTTTCTGTTTTATTTCAAAAAAAAAAGAAAGACTCCATATCCATTTTAGGCGTCAACTTTAAACTCAGGTGCTCCGTTGTTCTACCAATTAGAGTACGCCTCATTTGTAATGCCCTCTAGGCTGCCATACTCCTCCCCTGCTTTGTGGGATTTGGGGGGTCCCATGGGCACTAGTCCCATCCACTTGTAATTTTTCTTCTTTATTTTAATTAAAGTCCGAGAGATTAGGCTAAGGTCGAACTTCCTTTTATAAAAAGAAAAAAAGTAGAGTGCGCCGCTTTGTGCAGTTGATCAACGGAAGTTGGCATACCCATTTTAGGCGTCAACTTTGAACGCCGGTGCTCTGTTTTTTTTATTTTTTTTTATTTTTTATTTTTTTTTTTTTGAGCAAAGACAAAGAAGATCATTGTCAACCTCGCCTCAGAGTACACAGTTAACAAATTCTTTCTCCACAGATTAGGCTTAATGCCGAACAGAGAATGTCGGTGCTCTGTTGTTCTACCAGGTAGAGTGCGCCGCTTTGTGATGCAGTTCATCCTCGAAAGTTGCCATACCTATTTTTGGCCTCAAATTTAAGCGCCGGTGCTTTGCTGTTCTACCAAGTAGAGTGCGCCGCTTCATGATGCAGTTGTTCTACCAAGCTCTGCAGACTATCCCGCGGAGTATTTATTGCCACTTTGGAGATGCTATGAAGGCGCAGGCGAAAGGAAATGGGAGATTACTTATCATGGCAATAGCCTCGTGAAGTGGCATTTGCCAAAGCCGCTTGTAACTTCTGATTCGAGCTACCCCCCCTCCCTGCGTGTGTGTGCGTAAAGAGAGCTATTCAAAATTCACGTCAGACTCATGAGGCAATACACACGAGAAAGCTGGCTTCAAGCGCGCTCTCCTGTGTTCATGAAATAGAGGTAGGGGAGGATCCGAAAATAACCCACAACGCAAAAATATCAGCAGAAACAATTTGTTCTTCCAAGTACTAAAGGGAAAATTTTTAACTATATACAAGGGGTTCTTATCTAGAAGTTTCTCATTGAGGGGAATGTTGCTACATCTGGAAGAAATTCTTCTGATTCCAATGAGACAGGAAAAGAGAAGATTTTTTCCTTTTTTGTCGTAAATCTTGCTGTTTCTGCTTTTCCACACGTACCACAGGATATGGGCCCTCACCATCTGCCACAAGGCAATGTCCATCCTGTAAGTTTCCCCAATAAGCAGCTCCTTGACTCCCAGAGTATAGATCCCAGCAGTCTGGCAATAGAGTTGTATGATTTTCCAAAAAGCTATACTTGCTTTACATTTAAAAAAAAGGTGTTCCAAATCTTCAACCTTGTCACAAGATTTACACAATCCTGCATCAATATTATACTTTCTAGCCCTGCTCCCAGTCCATACTCCTTTGTGCAGAATCAGCCACAAAAGACAGGATTGTTTGTTAGCCATAGGATAAGCCCAGAGACTTTGAAATCTGTAACTCCATTGATGATTATTCCAAGACAGATCCCATTTTTTGTTCAGACGACCACAAATAGTAGAGATGCTGATGTAGGAAGACTTGAAGCAGGAATACATATCCTGAGCCACCACAGACAAGGCAATATTTTTGTCCCACAGCTTATCTGCCATCAATCTCAGCAGCTGCAACTTCTTCTCCTTGATTATCTGTTTGCAGGACATAGACAGGTCATTAGAATTCAAAATGTGAATATCCTCAATCACCTGCCCATTTCTCATCAAATCTTCCCATTTAGTAAAACCAAATTTTTTACATTTATGCCATCTTATTGGCATGGAGGCCTCCTTATAACAGGAGAACCAACCAATCCATAGAGAGTCTTGTAATAAAAAGGATTGATTCTTAGCACACCATATGGGAAGCTTGTACATTTCCTTTATAGACATCCAGGCCTTCTAGAAGTTACAAACCAGCTGGCTCCCTTTGGGAATGAAAATGGCAGGGGATGTCACAATGTCCCAAAGAGAAAAATTACACCATTGCTTATTACTTCTCAAGCAAAAAGAATTGATATTTCTTTTAATCAAGCAGGCCCAAAAATCAGAAGAAGAAATAGCTCTCAGAATCCATTTTGCTGCCATTTGGGTTGCCATCCTTGAGGGACATATCAGGCCAAGGCCTCCCTGAGACTTCTTCATACAGCAAATCTTCCAAGCAACTTTTGGAATTTTGGAACTACCCCATAAGAATCTCCTGGAAAGGGCAATGACTTGAGCGAGCTGCTTCTTGGTAGGCTGCCAACAAGCAAGAAAGTAAGTAAGACCAGGAAGAATATAATGCTTCAACACAAATACTCTTTGGGAAATATTGGACTGCATATCCATCCATTTAAAAATCTTGAGTCTAAATTTGTCCAAGACCCAGTCCCATCTCTGTTGAAAGGAAATATCAAATCCCATAGGGATGCCCAGTAACCTGAAAACAGAACCCTTTTTAATGATTTCACACCCTGCAGCAACCACACAGTCCGGGATCAAGCCATTAGAGGAAAAAAAACCGGTTTTGTGATGATTAACAACAGACCCACTAGCTAGACAGAAAGTCTTAAGACATTTTAAAAAAGTGTTAGCAGAAGTAGGATCAGCCTTCATCACGAGGTTTGTGTCATCAGCAAACATCTGCAAACAGAGCATGTCAGTGGCTTCAGATGTACTCTAGGGACAGAAACAATATGATTAGTTTCTTTAACTGGTACATAAGAAATTATGTCAAGTAAGTGATAGCTTGCTTGGGCTTTCCTGGCCCTGAGCCTTGCTGCAGTGGTCCCTCCTCACAAAACTTTTGTGGGAGTGCTCTTGTAATTTCCTTTTCTGCATCAATATTATACTTTCTGTTTGTGTTCAAAAAAAAAAAAAAAAATATCAGCAGAATATAAAGATAGCATAGTATTCCTCTATTTATTGGGAGGATACTCTCTGAAGACTGAGTAAATCCTTTCCATTCAGAGTAAATCCTTTCCATTAAGTAGCCTGAATGGGGAACATTTTATTATTATTATTTGCTTTTTGAGACAACAAAGAGGAAGTAAATTAATAAAAGAATATTGCTTTTTTTTTTTTGAAGAAACAGGAAAGATAAAATTAATGCAGAGAAAAAAAGAGGTTACAAGAGATCAGCCCCAAAGGAAAGGGCGAACAGCAAAAGCAGTCACAGGGGGGGAGAAACACCCCAGAGTGACAACAACCTACTTCTTACAGGCATTTAAGTACCAGTTCAAGTAGCTAATCATACTATCTCTTTCAAAGGAATGAAGTTGGAACAATCTCCTTTTCCATGAAGAGTAAGGGAAATTCCTAACAATATACAAGGGGTGGGTATCATTTAGAGGTCCACTGGTAGGATAATGACTGCAAAGTTGAATAATTCTCCTCAGTCCATACAGACTGGAGAAGAGAACATTTTTCCTTTTACTGTCAAAAACCCTGATATTTCTATTCTTCCATATCGCCCAAAGAATGTGAGACCTTAATAATTGCCACAAGGCAATATCCATTTTATGAGCTTCTCCAATGAGCAGTTCTCTGACACCTGGGGACCTAAGACCAGCAAACTTGCAGTACAAGTTAATGATTCTCCAAAAACCTTCAGTGAACTTGCATTTAAAGAAGAGATGTTCCAAATCTTCAATTTCTCCACAAGCTTTACAAAGTCCTGCATCAATATTGTAATCCCTGGCTTTACTGCCGGTCCAAACTCCTCTGTGAAGAATAAGCCATAAAAGGCACGACTGTTTATTAGACATAGGGAAGGCCCAAACAATCTGAAACCTATATCTCCATTGGTGATGGGACCAGTTCAGCCCCCACTTGTTATTCAGCCGAGCACAAATGCTACTGATACTGTTGTGAGAGAGCTTGAAACGAGAATACATGTCCTGGGCCACCTCCGAGAGCAAGATGGATTTATTCCAGATAAGATCCTCTTTTAGCCTCATGAGCTGCAATTTTTTATCCCTGATGATCTGTTTACAAGCCAAGGATAACAAATTAGAATTCATGATAAGAGTATCATCAATCACCTGACCATTACTTAAAAAATCATTCCATCTGGCAAAGCCTCGGTGTTTGCACTTATGCCATCTAATGGGTAAGAAGGCCTCAGTATTATCAGCAAACCACCCCACCCAGAGGGAGTCCTACAACAGGAAGGAAAATTTTTTTGCAAAGCTAACACAAAGTTTATATCCCTTTTTGACTTCCATCCAGGCACGCCAAAAGTTACACACAAGCTGACTACCTTTGGGAATGAAGGTGGCAGGGGAGGAAACAATATCCCACAAGGAAAAATTAGACCAGCTTTTATTGTTACTTAAGTAGAACTTATTAGTATTCCTTTTTATTAGACAAGCCCAAAAATCATTGGAGGAGGTGGCCCTGAGGATCCACTTGGCAGCCAATTGGGTGGCCATCTTAGAAGGACAAATCAAGCCCAGTCCCCCCTCAGACTTTTTCATGCAGCATATTTTCCATGCAATCTTAGTAATACTAGAGTTGCCCCACAAGAATCTTCTGGCCAGGGTAATGGCTTGGGACACCTGCTTCTTGGAAGGCTGCCAGCAAGCAAGAAAATAAGTTAGTACAGGAAGGATATAATGCTTTAAAACAAAAGCTCTTTGAGATATACTAGTCTGCATATCAATCCATTTGAAAATTTTATCTCTAAATTTATCAATTACCCAGCTCCATCTTTGATCATTAGTAATGTCAAAACCCATCGGGATTCCCAGAAGTCTGAGGACAGTACCTTTTTTGATGATTTCACAACCAGCAGTATGAACACACCCTGGGACATAATCATTGGAAGAAAAAAAACATGTTTTGTAATGATTAACCACGGAGCCACTAGCAGAGCAAAAAGTAGTGAGACACTTTAAAAAATGGTTAGCAGAATCAGCATCAGCTCTCATCACAAGGTTGGTGTCATCAGCAAACATTTGAAGGCAAAGTTGAGATTGGGCTTGGGGGATCTCAATACCTTTAATGTTCCCTTGTTGGATACCCTCCTTAACTAGCCACCCAAGCGCATCACTAGTAATGGAAAAAAGTAAGGGAGCTAGAGGACAGTCTTGCCTAATAGATCTACTCAACTTAAAAGGCTGGGAGAGATGGCCATTCATAGCAACTTTGGAGTGGGCATTTCCAAACACGATACTAGTATACTTAATAAACATTCTGCCAGCACCAATGTCTTGAAGAGATTGAAGAATAAAATCCCACTCAACTCTATCATAGGCTTTGTCAAAATCTACTTTAAAGAAGAAGGTGTCAATGTTTTCCTCTTTTGCAAAGTCCAAACCTTCCCAAATGGAGATAATGGCATCCAAGATAAAACTTCCCTTTCTAAAACCTTTTTGCTCAGGCAAAATGATACTATCCATCAGGGGGCTCAACCTTCTAGCCAAGGAGGAAGCATAAATTTTATACAAGGAAGTCAGACAAGAGATAGGTCTGCAATTGTTGAGATCATCCTTAGCCCCTCTTTTGTGAATCAATTTGATAACTCCAGTATTTATGAAAGTAGACAGAGACCCTCTACTTATGGCTTCTTGCCAGATCCAGAGAATGATGGGCACCAATTCCTCTTTGAACTCCTGAAAAAGTTCACTAGGTATACCATCATGGCTCGAGGACTTACAGGGCTTCAATTTACAAATGGTTTCTCTCACCTCACCAGCAGAAAGGGGAAGATCAAGGAGGGAGACCAAGTCAGGAGGGATCATTTTCTTCCTCAACTGAGCAATGGTAGCTCTTGCACTCCAGATATGGTCCCCTCTCTTGGGAGGCAGAGAGAAAACATTGGTAAAGAAGCTAACAGCTTCCTGCAAGCTCTCCTGAACACAAGAGGACACCTCACCATTACTTTTTTTTAACAATGGGATGAAATCTTTAGCTTTCTTTTTCCTCATGATATCAAACATATATTTATTAGGTTTGTCCACTTTACCAGCCCAAAACTCTCTAGACGTGGCAAGGGCACCACAAGCCAGAAGGTAGTCTTCATACCTCACTTTGTCCTGGAGATCCAAAATCTTTTGTCTCTTATCACTGAGGCTAAGGTTAGATCTCTCAATATTGTCTATCTCGCATAAATGCATCATTCTTCTTTTGTATCTAATAACCCTAGCCCTCCTTTTATAGAGAGTAAGAGTATGCTGAATCTCTTTAATAGCACCCTCCCAAGCTTTAAAGGGAGAGCAGCCAATGACAAAATGGGTTTTATAGATATTTTTAATCTCTTCTTTAACTAAGGGAACCTTAATCAAGGACATATCAAGATGAGGCCAGCCAACCCGGTATGCAGGGTTATTACAGGCCAGACGGACAATAAGAGGGGAATGATCAGACAACTGGAGGGAAGAATCAGTAGAACAATTGCAGTTCCAAAGATCCTGGTATCTAGAAGCATTCATGTAAAACCTATCTAATCTAGCAGTCAGCTTATTCACAATATTCCTATTATTCCAGGTATGCCCAGTACCAAGAGAAACATCCAAAAGATTAAGTTTATTAACAAGACTGAACCAATGATATTTTTCAGAACCTGCAATCACATTGTTGCAATTACCAACTCTATCAACCGGGTTCGTGACCATGTTAAAATCACCAACTAAAAGCACATCACCTCCAAGCCCCTGTAGCCAAGTGGTTTGACCCCTTGAGTCTCTAGGATGATGTCCTAAGTTCAAGCCTTAGCTAGACATGTATCAATGTGTTCCTCACATATGGGTGCCTCTACCTTACGAGGTTGGGTGTGTGAGTGTGCTTTCAATTCATTGTACTCTAAAAAAAAAAAGATCCCACAGACCATCAAACTATTTGGAAATAGGGGCCATACTAAGGAGGAAAGCCCATAACAAGAGGGCAATAGTACAAGGCTTGGTGTTCATAGAAAGGCATCTTGGAAGCAAAGATGGGATTGCCACTATCCAACAAAACCAGCAGATATAAGCATGAGAAATCTGTGAGTAGAGTGCATAGAGAGGACTCAGGAGCATACTTCTCCATGTCCTACAAGGATGATTATACATGATATCTTTGAATGTTACATCATTATTGAGAGTCTTTTATAGAATGAATGCTCGGAAGATCTGTTTTATGAATAACTTGTAGAAAAGGGGAACATGTAATTCCTTTTTCCACAAAGAAACAGATTTTGGTTCCTATTGGACCAAATAAACTAGAGGGTATGACTTCTCCATATCTTCCATAAAGTAATGTCCATATGATTACAACATCCACGAATTATTTTTTTTCGCACCTTGTTGTTGAATAACTTCAATCTTCAGGTAGGACTCTAGATACTACCAAAATTTCTTGGCATGCCAACATTGCACAAACATGCGGGTCAAATCTTCCACCTTGCCACAAAAGGAACATTTTCCTTCATTAGCTTTACGTCCTTTTATTTTGGTGCCTACCCATTATCCATTATGGACAATGAGCCAATGGAGGAAGGATTGTTTGGCAATTGAAGGGAAGGCCTAGCTAGATACAATTTAATCTCTACCTCCATTGTATGTTGGACCACTACACCTTGCATCTCTCATTTATTTTCCTAGAGACTTTTGAGATTGAAACTCAATGTCTTTTAAAGTTGTTCAACATTTCTTGAGCCACTTCTTGAATTCTTATGGGTTTAGGTTGGCGGAAGGCTGACTTGATCTCCAATAGCCTCTTGTACTAGATAAGTACCTGAACAGAAGAAGGTGATAAATTAGTCACGAATCTTAAATACTCATTAGTTATCGAAACTCCTTTTTTGCAGAAAGAAACTCCATCTCCTGAAACCATGTTGAAAACATTTATGATCCTTAATAGATTGTTGGCAGTTATTCGAGATAGCAATCCAACCATGCCATGAAGACTCCTAGAAAAAGAAATAAAGCTTATACATGAAATCCTTATGAGTGTAAGAACTTTTTTTTTCTGAGACAACAAGAAAGGAAAGTAAATTAATAGAAAAAATACAATGAGTACAGGGAAGGAGTGATCCCACCAAACCAACACCAGGGTAAATTAACCTTGGCCAATCTTACAAACAAAGAACCATGATGAATCTATCACTAAAGTAACAGGACAATAAGATATCCCTTCATTTATTGGGAGGATAGTTCTTAATTACAAGAGTGAAGTCGTGAGGCACCTTGTTGATAGCCTAGAGACTTTTTTTACTAGAGATAAGAAGATATTTCTTGAGAGTGCACATGAAATCCTTCTTCCCATGCATAAAGTGACTTTGATTCCTGCTCAACCAAATATGCCAGAGGATATGTCCTCTCCATAATTGCCATAAAACCAGATCAAGCTTGTTGCAACAACCAAGGATAATTTCTTTAAGACCAAGTTGGGGGAGATTCTTGATCTTGAGAATGGGGTCCAAGATTTGCTAGAATCTCTTGGCATGCCAACAATTAATGAAAAGGTGGGCCAAATCCTCTTCCCTGCTACACATTGAACATTTTCCATTACTAGCATTTACCTTCCTTGCCTTGTTGTGAATCTAGAGCCCATTATGCAGAATCAACCACTCCAAGAAGGAATGTTTGATGTTGTAAGGGAAGGCCCAGATAGCCTTAAATTTATGTCTCCATTGTATGGCAGACCAATTGCAGCTCCATCTGAAGTTGAGCTTATGCACCATACAACTGATAGATCCTCTGTTGTGTTTGAAGCACTTCCACATGTCCTTAGCTACATCTTCCAATTGAAGGTTGGCAAACCTGCACTCCTCCATCTTTGACTTCAAAATATTCTTCAGCTCTAGGATCATATGTAAACAAACAAAAGACAAGTTTGTTAATTCACTAGTCTACTCATAAGACAGTAGCTGACCTGATTGGATGAACCATCCTTAAGTTTTGATCCAAAACTTAAAACATCTATGCTCCTTTATAGTTAGGCTTCTATTGTTCCAAAGGGCTAACCACCCAAGCCATGGAGATTCCTGTAAAAGGAAATTAATGTTAGTTGTGAATTTACAGTTGGGAGTAAAAGATGCTTTTAGCTTCATCCAAGCATTCCAAAACTTGTAAGAGAGAACACTACCTACAAGATTAAAGGTGAGAGGGGAGGCCACAATATCCCACAAATGGTTATTGGACCAAGCTTTATAATCCTTAACATAGAATTTTGGAATGTCTCTTTTGAGGATCAAGGCCCAAATATCAATGGAATTTAAACATCTTAAAATCCATTTTGCACCTAGGTTATCAGCTATTTTTACAGGATTGATGATCCCCAACCCGACCTCATTTTTGGGAAGACAACATATATTTCAAGCAACCTTGGGAACCTTTAAAACCTGCTCATTACCCCCCCCCCCCAAAGAAATCTTATAGCCAAAGCAGTCAAATGTTTCAATTGATTTTTGGAAGGTCTCCAATAGGCCAAGAAGTAAACCAAGGAAGGAAGCGATAGATTTTTGAAACAAAGCCCCTGTGAGATAGACAAGAGTAAACATTATACCACTTGAAAACCTTTTTCTTGAATTTATCCAAGACCTAGTCCCACTTTGTTGCAAAGAAACATTGAATCCCATAGGTATACCCAAAAGTCTAAATATGGACTGTTCCTGCAAAATGACACAACCATTATTAACAATGCAATCAGGAACCACACTATTAGAGGATCTAAAGCTAGTTTTAGAGTGATTGATATGAGATCCACTATCTAAGCAGAAGATATTCAAACAATCCAAAAAACTATCAGAATAATTGGGAACAACAAGAGTGCACATGTTTGTATCATCTACAAACATCTGAAGACCAAGTTGTTTGTTGGAATTGGGAATGGGAATTCCTTTTATATTACCTTTTGACATTTCATGATTGATCAACTACCCAAGAGCATCACTGGATATGGCAAAGAGGAGGGGGGCCAAGGGACACTCTTGTCTAATGGATCTAGATATTCTAAAGAGGGGGAAGAGCTAACCATTCATAGAGACTCTAGACCAGGCATTCCCAAAGAGAGTGCTAACTTACTTAATGATTTTTTTCCCAATGCCAATGTCATGGAGAGATTGTAAGATAAAATCCCATTCAATTATTTCATAAGCCTTGTCAAATTCAATCTTGAGGAAATAGTAAACCAAGTTTGCTTCATTAGCATGGTCAAATCTTCCCACATAGCAATGATGGCATCTAATATGTATCTCCCTTTACTAAAACCCTTTTGCATAGGCAAAACAATTTTGTCCATAAGGGGGCTAAGCCTTCTAGCAAGGGTGGAAGCAAAGATCTTATACACTAAATTAAGACAAGTTATAGGTCTCCAATTATTAAGGTCATCCTTGGGGCCTTTTTTGTGAGTGACTCTAATGACCCGTGTATTGATATTAGAAGAAAGGCACCTTTCCTAGTAGCCTCTTCCCAAATCACCAGAAGGTAAGGGGTTAGGAAGTCCTTAAGTGCCCAAAAAAATTCACTGGGAATCCCATCAATACCAGAAGACTTATAGGGTTTCAATTTATTGAAATGGTTTCTTTAACCTCACCAGCAGAGAGGGGTAGGTCCAGGATAGAAGCCAGCCCTTGAGGGAGAGTTTTCACCCTTTTAGAAGCAAAATGTAAGAACCTTTTGCTTTGATCCATGAGTTCTAGAATCTGCACAAAAGAGAGGCTCCAGTGGGGCAAAACTACTAAGGTAAAGGTTTGATCATAATGTCCCAAAGGTGGTTGTTTGACAAGGCTTTATATTTTTTCATAATAAAAAAATTAAATTTTCCTTTTGATTTGACCATACCAAAAATCACTAGAATACAAACTTCTAACAATCCACTTAGTAGCTCGGTTACCAACCAACTTTAGGGGATATAATATACCAATGCCACCTTCCTTTTTAGACAAACAACAATTAGTCCAAGATTTTTTCGAGACTTTGCAAGTTTTTTCATCCCTCCCCTCCCCCCCCCCCCCACAAAAAAAAAAAAAAAACCTCTTGGCAAAAGCTATAAGCCGAGACAACCATCTTTTAGAAGGTAATCAACATGAAAGAAAGTAAGCAATGCAAGAAAGCACATAATGATTTAACAAAAACGTTCCATGGGCCAAAGAGGCGTGAATAATATACCATTTGAAGATTTTAACCTAAATTTAGACAATACCCAGTTCCATCTTTGTTGAAATGATACCTTGAAGCCCATTGGGATACCCGAAAACTTGAAAAACAACTCCTTCCTAAATGACTTCACATCCAATAGTAGAGCCACTTGCAAGACAAACAGATGAAGCCATTCCTAGAGGCTTTAAAACTAATTTTCTTATTATTAATCTTAGAGCCACTCACAAGACAAAACAGATGAAGACATTCTATAAAAAGTAGCAAGAAAAGTAGCACAAACATTACTGCACATTATTATGTCATTAGCAAACATTTGAAGTCCACGTGGACAGGGGGATTTGGGGATGTTTATACCATTGATGGTCCCATTGTTCATAGTATCTTTCATTAACCAACCTAAAGCATTTCTTGAACTACAAAAAAGTAAGGGGGAAAGGGGACATCCTTGTCTTATGAATCTATAAAGTCCAAAGTGCTAAGATAAATGGACATTCATGAAAGCCCTAGAGTGATCATTCCTAAAGAGAGTGTTGACATACCTAATGAATGTTTTATATGCCCCTATATCACCCAAGGACTACAAAACAAAATCCCACTCAATCGAGCCTTGTCAAAATCAATTTTGAAAAAGAAAAGTCTTGCTTCATCTCATTAGCAAATGCAAATCCTTCCAAGAGGGAAATAATGACATCAAGAATGAATATACCTTTTATAAAACCTTTTTCTTTAGGCAAGATGATTTGGTTTTTAATCGGACTCAATCTCTTGGCAAGAGTGGAGGAGAAGATATTGTAGATGGTAGAAAGACAAGTGATATACCTCCGATGATTAATGTCTTCTTTATTACCTTTTTTATGAATCAATATGATCACTCTACTATTCATACAGATAGGAAGAGTAACTTTCCTAATAACCTCTTCCCAAATCAAGAGATGGAATGGAGTGAATAAGTCCTTAATCACCTAGAACAAATAATTAGGAATCCCATCAATACCAATAGATTTACAGTGCATCAATATACTAATGGCCGTTTCTTTAATCTCAAGGGTAGTCAAGGGAAGGTCCAAGACAAAAGATAAACTAAGAGAGATCATTTTCTTTCTCTTTAAGGCAATAGAAGCCTTAGCTCTCTGGATATCCTCCCCCCACTTGGGAGTACTAGAGAAATCAGTAAAGAAGCTTTTATCCTCCTGCAAGCTCTCCTAAATGTTGATAACAATCCCACCATGCCTCTTGCTCAACAAGGGGATATAATCCCTAGCATTTTTGCTTTTACGCAAGGAAAACATCCACTTATTTGGTCCATCCAACATCTCTTCCCAAAACTCTCTAGTGGCAAGAGCCATACTAGCTTCAAAGTTTTTTTCTTATCTTAACTTATATTGAATGTCTAAATAATTATTGGAAAACCTAGTCCTTTCCTAACTAACAAACTCTTATTGAACCTTCTCTCTTCTTAGAGCTTTTATATTTTTTGTATGATTTCTATAGTCGATGCATAACTTTTGAATTTCCCCAAGTGCCATTACCCAAACCCTAGTGGGGGAAGAACCATAAGAGAAATGGTGGGAAATAGCAACCTTACGTTTACTAGAAAAACAAGGAATGTTGAGAAGGTTGGCATCCAAATGGGGAAAACCAAAATTAAACATGGGAGATCCTTTCCTAAGAGAGATGATAGGGGGTTTGCGATTAGGCATCAAAGGGAGTGTGATATAGTTCACTCTTAACATCCCAAAAAGTATGAAGCAAAGAGGAGTTAATATAGGACCTATCCAATCAAACTGCTAAATAATTCCTACCTTGTTGCTTGTTATTCTAGGTAAAACCTAAGTTTAAGGAGAAATCAACAAGATCATGGTGAACATGTAATTGAAACCAACAAGTTTTCTCCAAACCACAAATGGTGGAACCTTTTTTCTCAAATGTATCAACATTGGAGGTCACGAATAAGAACAATAGGACAATCAAACCATTAATCTCTTGCCAAAAATCTTTTCTTAAAACACTAAAATTAGCAACATAAAGACAAACAATAGTGAAATTAAAAGGCATGGATAAAGTGATAGCAAACAAACAGTTGATGCATCTTGTTATTATCAACATTCTTAACAAGACTCTTCAAAGTGAGGGAGATCCCATTAACATTTCCACCTCTACGTTGAGAAGGATCCATAAAGTATGAGAGATGCTTAGAGGAAACAATTCTAGCTAATTGAGCAAGTTAGAACCACCATCCTTGATTTCCTATAGACAAATAGAGTTAGGGCAAAGTAACTTATCTTTAATCCAATTTTTTACGTTTTTGGATCTTAGTAGATCTTTTAGTCCTTCTCTATTGAGAGAAAAAATATTTAGCAAATTCATATTGACGGCTAAGGAGAGAAATTGTTGCATAGGAGACACAGAGACCTTCCTTTTCTTCTTGAGTCTCTCCTGAAGCTGAAGATGGAGGATTGCAGGATAGGAAACATCCAACTTGGAGAGGTTGCTAGAGAAATGTGGCAATGCTTTAAACTCAACAGGGGCTCTATTCTCTGTCTGACTCACAAGCTTAATCTCAGATGGGGTTGCAAATGGTCTGCCAACCAATGGAGATATAGATTCAAAGCCATTTGCCTTATAACATCAAACATTCCTACTTGGAATGGATGATCGTGCATAATGGGATATGGACTGGCTAAGAGAGTAAATGCTAATAATGGAATCTTTTCACTATGTAGCAGGGAAGAGGATTTGGCCAATCTCTTTATAAATTGCTGGCATGCCAGAAGATTCTGGAAGGTGCTGGATCCCATCTTGTGCTTCAAGAAGCTCCCTCAACTGGGTCTCAAAGAAATCATTCTTGGATGTTGTAATAATCTTGATTTGGTCCTTTGGAATCTGTGGTGGGGCCGCATCTTGTGGCATATCTTAATTAGCAAAAATCAAATGCTTTTCAATAATGGAAAGAAAAATGTCCTATGTTCCCTTAGAAAAAACATGCATTTAATTGGTATTGAGAGTTTACAGGCCATTAAAAGTTTCCCCCAAGATTCCATTGAGGTAATCAAGTCACTTCCTCCTAATAGATGGAGAGAGTCTCTTTTAGAGTATTACTCTACTGACAGATTTATTATGGTTCTGAATTTGTAATCTTGTTAGGTTTGGTCTTGGGCCCTTGTTTTGGTGGGATCTCTGCTTCCCTATATATAGTGTAATTTTTTCCATTAATTTACTCTCTTTTCCTGTTGTCTCAAAAAAAAAATCCCAACGGACTAGTGCCCGTTAGCACCACTCTGTTCGGGTGACCTGAAGTCTAGCCATTCTTACCATATTAATTTTATTATGCTTTTTTCAGAAGCTACACAGCCATGGCTTGGACATACATGATAGATCACTTAAAATGGAAGATTCTTTTTTTTTTATTATTCTTATTTTTTATTCACCACCTGAAATCCGACCACCAAAGTTTCATGTGCACTTAAACCCGATCACTTGAAGTCTATCTCGAGCCACCCAAAATCCGACCACCAGACATCTATGTGCTCCCGGAACACTTTTCGGGTGACCCAAAAAGTGATTTCCGACCACCCAAAAACATATCCATGTGCTACCCCTATGAGGCATGGGTCTGCAATCTTTTTTTTTTGGAGAGAAGCATAGATAAGAATTGAACTAAATGGGAATAAATACATTCTATATAAAGGGAAAGCCCCTATCAGAGTTACAATGAGCATAGCTCAAGGATATAAAAGTTAGAGCACGAGACATGGCCAAAAGAGCCCAGGCCCCCATCAAAGTTACAACGAGCATAGCTCAGGGATACGGGAGTCCCATGGGTGCTAGGCCTATTCACTTGTACTTTTTTTTCTTTTATTTTAATCAAAGTGCATGAGAGTAGGCTCATGTTGAACTTCCTTTTTCAAAAAAAAAAGTTATAGCATGAGACACAGCCAAAAGAGCCCTGCTTAGAAGTTTCATCAATGCCTTTACACATCTAGTGAAAAGCATGCTTAGCTACATTATACATAAAGCAATTACAATTCTCTCTTCAAATTTGGATCTTTGATGTTCAAACTCATGTTTACTATAGAAAGACAGAAGACTGAAATCTTTGGGTGCGACATCTTTGATGGTACTGATGCTGAACTTGGTACTTCTGATCAGTTGGTGCTAACAAGAATACACTTAGTCTTTGTTGCCACTTTGGAAGACCTTTTGGTTTCTACTATTCCAAATAGACTAGAGAATTGGGGATCTCCAAAAATGCCACTAGATAAGATCCATTTTTTTTACATAAACCAAGAAGTACTTCTCTATAACAAAACTTTCTTAGACTAGCAATTTAAAAATATTTACTGATAATACTCACAAATTTTTGACCATGGACACAATTCAAAAGAAGATGGGCAAGATCCTTCCCTTTAACACAGAAGTAATGATTCCCATTACTCACTTTACAATTCTTAGCTCCACGCCTAGTCTAGAGACCATTGTGCATAATCAACCACTACAAAGTAGAGTGCTTGATGGAAATGGGGAAAGCCCAGATAGATTTAAACGTGTACTTCTACTCACTAGGGCATAGGAAGTGTTTCATCTCTTATTGATCAACAAACTTAGTAGCTCTATAAATCCATTTGGTTGACAATTTTTTATCCATTTTGATAGGACACAACACCAACAACACCTTCCTCTTTTTTCAAAAAGCCTATTCTACGAGCCACTTTCGACATCCTGGTAGTGCTAGCATTACCACTCAACAAGTCCGCAAGAATCTCTTGGACAAGGCAATAACCTAAAAAAGTTTCTTATTAGTAGGCATTCAAAAAGATAAAATGTAAATGATAGAGGGAAAAATGTAATGATTAAGAACAAAGACACGATGAGATATTTTGCTCTATAAAGCAATCCAAGAGAACACTTTGTTCCTAATCTTTTGCATCATCCAACCCCATTTTTTACCTAAAGTCGCCTTAAATCCCATGGGAATGATAACAAGTCTAAAGATAACGTCACCATCCTGAATAATTTCCCAGCCTAAGTTAGTCACACAAGCAGGAATAATTTTATTGGAAGACTTAAAATAGTTTTTTTTAGATTAACAGTGCACAACATATCAATTGCAAGATTTGTATGATGTCTTGAACTTGGTGAGGGTGCATGCATTCCTTACTTTTCCCACCCACTTTACAAATGTAAACTATGGTCTAAGGTCAAGGCATTCCTAACCATTAATCTCTCCTCCTAACTCATATCCTAAGGATTATGTAATATTTCCTACCTCTTTATTCTATTTCATCCTTAAAATAGCATTGAAAAAAATATAGAAATGATTCTCTAATAATTGCTCCCATTCGCCCCAATGTACAATGTACATAGTCATCCATATGTGTTATTTCCTCCTATTCCTCTTGAAGAAGACTCTTGGGAAGGTAAAGTAAAGAATAACAACCATCTTAGAGAATGTCTCTTATCTCCCATATACACCTATCTTCCAAACTATTACTTTAATATAATCAACAATATTACCATGGCCTAACACAAATTCATGTATCCCTATTGGGGCCATAATATCAAGAACTAGTATGGAATGCCAACTTAACTTAATTTGACCATCCCACAATGGAGATAAGAAACAATGCGATCATAGATAAAGCTCCCATAAGAAAATGGTTTCAAACCCCTCGTGAACCCATATGACAAAGGTGCATGTAATTTTATATCTCTAAAAGTATGCATCAACCATTTTGGCATAGTTTCTGCCTCTTCTATGTTGTTCTTCTCATCAATCAATGCATCAAATAAATTTGCATCAGAAATGGAATAATCGACATGATTATTTGAAACATATAAAGGCTAAGAAAATTGCCTTACTTGGACCAGCACTTGATTTTCCACTAAAGAGGCAACAAAGTGTCATACATGCCTAGTTACATTCCTATTTGGTATATGAAGATAAGGATAAAATTGCATTTTATACAAGAAACGATATCACGACTAACCAAAATGTGTTTAGTATGTGGATTCTACAAGTGATAGACTTTTCCTTCAAAATTATATGCAACAAAAATATATTTCACTACTTTACAATTCATTTTTTTGCATTATTTGTTCCAACACTAATGCATAAGTCAAACATCCAAAAATACAAAGATCAACATCAAATTTCTTGGGAACCATACCTATCTCGTATGGAGTGATAGACTACTATGATTTTGTGCGACACTTGTTAAGTACATATGATGCACATATAACAACCTTAAAGCCAGACATTATGTGGTAAAGCTTGAGTTTTGACCATAGAACTCTGCATTTCCATGAGAGAAATGTTATTCCTTTTAAAAATTCAATTTCCTTTGCATTGTATATGGCAGTGTACACTAGTATTTTATCCCGTGCTCATCCCAAAATGCATTTAACTCAAAAGTCATATATTTCCCCCCCTCAATCAAAATGGAGGATCCCCATTCTACATTGTGAGGATTTTTTAGCTATAATTAGGAAGTATTCAAAGAACATAAATATGTCATACTTCACTGTCAATGGATAAACCCACGTTGGCCTAGAAAAGTTACCAATGAAAGTCAAGAAGTATAGGTAATTCCCAAATGAAGGTGTTTGCATCGGACCATGAGCATCACTATGAACAATCTACAATTTATGTGTAGCTCTCGCTTAACCATCTTTTTTGAAGAAAGAACACTATATTTTACTAAGAATATAGCTGCTATAGACATGTTTAGAACTTGGCTCAAGTTTGGTAAGAGAAGACACCATTTCGCAGGCAAAGAAAACTAGCAAAATTAAGATGGCCAAAGCGTGCATGCCAAACATTTGCATTTGAGATAGCTTGAGAATCATGAAAGGTTAAGGCATTTGGATTTCCTTTCATCATTAACCAAAGAATGGAAGAAAAACTCTAATAAGAATCTAGAAGACCATGAAGAATAGTCTCCACAAGTGAATTATCTATCAAAATTTCATTAGTAGAAATCAAATAGGCTTTGAAATATTTGATATTGTGAAAAAAATTTCCATTGAATCACCTTCATTCATATGCTCACTCTATTTTTCTTTTGAAATAAGCAACATGAGTCTCATTTCTTACCTCGTATAATATAATAAGTGTATCCCAAGCATATTTTATTGCCTTGCAAGAGAGAATGTGAGGGATTATGGCATGTTTGATAGAAAAATATATCAATGCATGTGCTTCTGCATCGCTACTTTCCCATAAATTTTCTCTAAAAGGTGCAAAGGAGCCACAATACCACCAAGAAATTGAAGATCATCATCTTCAACACACCTGCATTTGTTGTAATCATTGCTTTTGTAGGTGTAAGAATATGGGTTTCAACACCCAACACAATATTCCACAACCCTTTTCCTACAAATACATATTGTATCATATATGCCCACAACGGGTAGTTGGAACCATCCAACTAATCCTCAATAGCCAACATACATCATTGCTTTTAGCCATGGTCACTAAATAAATACATGTTCCAAAAAATTGATTGTACCTCAAAAATTTGAATAGTAATAGCCTATTGAGCTTCACTATACCTATAGTAGACTTTAAAGTGCTTGTATAGATGAGCTAAAAACTACTAGCAAATCATTAAGGCATACACTACTCATGAAAAACAACCATCTAGACCCACAAGGGGTGAGAGATGCATGTAACCATCCAACCGTCTATTCATATATAGACCTCTAGGCCAAGGGGGTACATGTCCTTTGAGACTTCAAAGTGTCCTTCAAAGTGTCCCTCGTGTGGAAACTTGCCTAAGTGCCAATGGCATGATGTCACATTGGAATCAAATGAGTGTCCTCATCTTGCGTACATCCAAAGGTATCACTTGGAGAAGGTTCTCTCAAGGTTAAGGTTTTCAATCCTTATGAGAATTAATCAGACGTTTCAAAGCCTTCAAATAAGAGCTCAAAAAATTCAAATATCTCAAGGATCGAAAGAAAAAACTTGAAGACACTTCACAAGGGTTTCTCAATAAACACAAATGATTCTTTAAACACTTGAGACCCTTAGAACCCATGTATTTTTCCATGTACCTATAATTATACAACATTATCTCCCCCCACCCCCCTCTTTATAGCGTTTCATCCTCAAGAATGTGTATAAGTATATCATGTGGATTATTCCCCTTTGCCACATGGTCAATCTCATCAAACATGGTCTTTATCTCTCTTACTTGCCTTTTTATCATAAGGAGATTCTATCCCGGATTGGATCTAAAGAAAGTGGAATCCATGTGTGGATTGGTCCCTACCCACATCATTCTAAAGACTATTTGGCTTTGCATGTGAGTGACTAAATGAGATGCAAAGTATGGAAAGAATGAAAAGAATGCATCTAAAACATCCTAGATTAGCTCATTATTTCTCTTGCACAAACATATGTAGGTGGATTCTTTGTATTTAAAATAATTTGCTATAGAGATCCATTTTTGTGTAGCACTTGTTCATGGACCTAGCAAAATAAGTGGATACTTTGATATACAAGATTTTGGGATTGAACTCAATGAATTTCAAGTTGAACAAAAACATTTAACTTAGATGTTTTCTACTAAAATTCACTTCAACTTCAACTAACTCTTTTCTCGACTAGAGGACTACTTTGTCCAACTAGAAATTAGAGTCCTAGTAGAATGAAGAAGTGTGTCATTCACTTATTGGGCAACCAACTTTAACTAATTAAAATGAATCACCTTAGGATATTTTCTCAAAGACTTGACTTTACAGGAATTGTCAAAACTATGATTGATTCCTAATCTCTTTTCTCTAACATAGTTTGAGTAAAAATCTTGTAGATAACGTTATAATCCTTTCTTCATTCATGGCTATGAGTGTTGATCCTGAAGAAATACTCAATGGATAAATGGATCCTCCTTAACTCAAGTGTCTTGGATGATTGAATGGGTTCTATATAGAGCATCTATCTATGATGTTTAATTTAGTTGCGTATTCCATAACTTGATCAATAAATGTCTCAACTATTCTTTCAAAGTCAAGTACAAAGTTCTAAGAAGCAAGATGAAAGAACTTAGACCCCATGTAATCAATTCAACTTCTAAAAGAATAAACTGATTTAATTCAAATTCTTTGAGACTCAAAAACTTCCTCAGAGATTCCTTTGTATCAAGGTTTTGAAGTATTGTTTGAATTTTCAGAGATAGAATAATTCCTCATAAAGGTTATTTGAGGTAAGTTAAATCATCATTTGAATATCAGTAGTGTGGAATAAAACATCAATGTCTTGATCCACCAAGCTTTACGACTACTAGATGATGCTTTAGTTCACTCCAAGAAATAATAATACCTCAACTATGTTGGTTAATACATTGTTAAGTTTTCCAATCTCGTAAGACTCTTATATACTAGAATAGAATCTATTATATTTCTTTACCATTAGGAGATTGACTCATAGGTTGTATTATAAACAGGGTGCTTTGGATTAACTTAGTTTAACTTTCCTTGCCAGAAAGGATCTTTCTAAGTTCTTTCTCTTTGGAAATTCATGTAGCATTTCTTGAGTTTGACTCTTCTGATCAAAAGACTTGTCTATTTCATTAAATTCTTTTGTTTAGGAAATAGTACATTCATAAACATAAATTTTCTAGATTTCATCTTGAGATGCAAGTCTCCTGAAATAAACTAAAAAAAAAACTCTCTAATCCTTCTAACACGAAGAGGTTTTCAAAGCTTCATGATTTCTTGGCAGTGTGCATTGTTATCACATACAAAAACATGAACACTGCCAAGAAATCATGAAGCTTTGAAAACCTCTTCAAAGCTCAATTTGTGTTGAAATTCAACTATTTGTATGAATTTCCATCATTTCATTGAATGGAATCAAGTGAGAGCTCTCAAAAAACGTTTTCATGTGACTTTGAAACTATATGAAGTTACCATACTCCTTAGGATGAAAATAAATTTACACAAGGAAGTGCAAGATCTCCTTGAGGATTTTCTTTTTAACCATATGTTTAATGAATCTCATTGGATGTCCAATAGTTAGATTAATCATTGAATATTGTGGCTTTTGTTATGTACTTGACTTCGTGGCCATTAATATGGCAAGAAAACCTTAACTTTTTGAATGTAGATTTCTAGCTTGTTTTTTACTTGTGCTTATGTTTCATTAAGTTGAACATACTTCTTTCCTTCATGTAAACTTTACATTAAGTAAGTGTTAACTAAGTATCACCTTGGGAAGGAGCTTTCTATATACTTGGCTTTTAAAATGTAGCTTTAGCACTTCTCTAATGTCATGCCTCATCTCAAAAGTTAAGCTAACTACTAGAAAGATACATCCACATACTTATTTTCATATGCTTAGGAAATCAACTTGAATTGTATTCATGAAAATGAATGTTCTTGCATGTACCATATAATTCAAGTATTTCTTTCATCTAAACATGCTTAATATTCATCCACTTATGTTTATACACGAACATGCTACTCATTCTGCCCTTTTATTTGCCTCATACTTCAACGTATGCAGATAAACCATTTTCTTGATAAAAAGAGATTCACATCCACTCATTGTTTTCCATGCATAAAGTAGGAGACATTTCTTATGGATGCATACAATTAGTTAATGTAATTCATTTCTTTTCATTAGATCTATGTCTTCCCATCTATTTCCTAGAGACTACCTTTAATTTGGAAATATAAATTATTAAAGTTTATATTTTACTTCAATGATGAATCCATGCAAACTAAATGAAAGCTGCAAAAAGTAAGTATTGGAAACAAACAAAAGTTGAAAAATACTTATCTCAATATCAAGCTTTATCGTTCCTTTGCCCTTGAAAGAGTTATCCTCTATAGACATACTCACATCTCTACTCCCATCCATATCTCTTGATGCTCAAGAGTAAAAAAATGAGCTCCATACTCATTCTTCTTTTATATCTCATACATGATTTTATTCCCTTGATCTTATCTTCTTTTGTTTTCCCAAAAGAATGAAGTATGATAAAATAGTTCTAAACTTTGAAGAAGAGGAGGTCAAATTACTCTAATGGATCCTCTATCATCTATCTTCTATTGTCTTCAAAGGGAAGAGGAGAATGTGACTCACACGAGCCTAAAGTGGTGTCCATTAATCCAACAATGAGCAGCTCTCTCTTTCATAGAAAGAGATATATAGCGCAATGTCCATTAATGCAAAAATGAGCAGGTCTCTCTTTCATAGAAAGAGATATATAGTGCAGTTGATCTATTTAGTTCTCATTATATGCCAAGAGAGAAGGATAGAAAGACTCTCCCTACTGCTCCATCCGATGCTAAACTAGTCTTATGATATACTCATGAGATAACATGAACATGTTGATAACTCCTCTACCTCTATGCCTAGCGGCATGGGTTCGACCCCCCCCCCCCCCCCCATGAAAACATATCATCCATGACTGAGGTTCCAAAAGGTTTTATCTTTCGTGACTATTGGTATCACACCCTAATGATCCATGACTTATGCAATAAAAGAATTGTATTGTTGTGGATATCTCAACCACCTATCTTTGATAGTGCCGCGAGTTCAATATTTGCAAAATATACTACATTTCTTGCTTCTAATACAAGTAGCAAGCACATAACAATCTATGGTTTTATTAAGAATAAAGAGCTCATGCTATTATGCTGATATCCTAGGAAACTATGATGTGGGGTGCTTGAGCTCAAATCCTATGTCTACCCATCGTTTTATTATCTCTTTCTACCTTCAAAAGAGAGACACATATAAACTTGATGGAGAATTCAAAATCGTAAAAAGCAAGTGGAATTACATCGAATGTGCGTATATATAGAAGAAAATGAAAGAGCAAGATGATCCCATCTAAGTTGTTTATGGAACTTCAATCAAGAGATCTAATAAAAATGTGAAGAAACACTAGGATTATGACCAACACGTTCAAGAGTGATGAATTTCATCCCAACCTTTTGCCTTTATATATAGTTTTCTCTAAGGGGTTTCCTACTTTTGTACGTTGAAATGATCCATTCAAGTGTCGTCCATGCAATTGCATGTGCTACAAGTGCCATAGTTAACTAGAAATAGAAAACTCTAGAATCTTGGGCTTGTACTTGGGAAAAATATACACTATTATCTTTGCTTATGAACATCAACTTAAGAACTCCCTTTATAGGCTCAAAGAACTCAACCATTAGGCCACAGCACATCATTCGGATTTAAGAGCCCAATAACTTTTAGTTCAATAAAACTTCAAGAATTCAAGCCTACATAAGTCCAACTAAACAATGTCCAATTTTAGATCTGTACCAACCAACAAGAAACTCATATGAAAATCTTTCTTTATTGAAAGAAAATTTGGAAGTTATTATAACTGAATTGGAGAATCTATGTTTGATACTATTCAAAACATCATCATGGAAGTGATATAACTACATTGGTGTCTTTGGAAAATAAAATGTTTTTTATCTAATACCTAAAACTTTGATAATGTTATATTAATTTCTATAGCTTTTTCTAGCCATATAGACTAGTCTCTCATCATGATATATGCTTCTAGCATAGATATCTTTATGATAAGGAGCTTTCTAGATAATATCTTTATGATAAGGAGCTTTCTAGAATTTCTAAACTTGTAATAATCAAAGAGTGATAATAACATGGTAGATAATATCATAGATAAATATGAATCAAACAGTTACAATATACAAGGCCAAGAGAATAACTAAAATCTAGTGTTCAATGTTCTTGGCCTACCTAATATGTCAACAGATATTGGTTTGACCTTGAATAACGAACAAATGTATGAGAGCTACAATGCAATACATGTAAGTTAGTCTTTACATTTATGCTGATGTTGCATAAGATAAAATACTAGTCAATGGTGGCACTTAAGCATTTAAAATTGCCATCTTTGAATTTTACAGATATATATACTTAAATGTAATTTGAACTCACCTTGATTTTTCTTTTCATTAAGTTGGTCTCTATAGAGACTACATTTTTCAATATAAATAAAGAAAATAAATTTCCTCTTGCAATGCCTAAAGGATTAAGGACTTGGTTCTAGATTTATCAAGATGGTTTCCATGCTTTTGGGGAATTCCTGGTGTTATTTTCCCTATACATTTAGGCCTTGATGGCATACCATTGGTATGTTTGCATTAGTCAAGGACCCTGGTGGGTACAGGACCATAGCTTGAGGGAGCCTATTCCCTAACATGTAAACCATAATGTTATTTAGATGCTCTATAAGTGTCCGTATGAGGTTCTTTGGACATTTAAGATAGTTCTAGAGGTGCATGGGGGCAAGGGCTATTTAAGGTTGGTGGTTGACTAATTACGATCATACTTAGTATGATAGACTTTATAAGTAGATCCATTGATATGTTTTCTTGCTTGTGGAGATGGAGGTGGATGATTCATGCATGCAAGAAAAAAAGATAAGATTCCAAACCATTTGTCGTCTTCATCTTCATTTGCATGCATGCAAGAAGCAAGGTAGTGATGTTGAAAGTGTTGGGTAGCATGCTAGAAACAACCAAGAGGCAGAGAAGAAGAAAAAAGGAATTTTTTTTTGTGATCAACCACATAGGTGCACAAGGTGGTAGAACACATAGGTACAACGCTTGATAAACCACCTCGAGTATGATAGAATTCTAACAAGATAATGAGGTCCCATGGATGGGATATCCACAATCACACCATGGCTTGCCACAATTAACACGTGACCAAACAAAAGGGATCGAGCTATCCTCTCCCTCCTTGCGAACTTCATGAGAAAAAAATGAGAATTTTTTGTACATATATGTTACTTCAACACTAAAGAATAGCACATGCGGTACTTAACAAGATCTATATCATTCTCCCTGTAAATATTCTCTTTCTCCTTCTCACCTATTCTCGAACTCATAAAGTAGCATGAATGACACATAAAGAGAGAGAGAGAGAAATAGAGACATGGATGGAGAGAGAGAAATAGAAAGAGAGAGATAGAGATAGAAAGAGAAAGTGTGAGAGATAGAGACATGCATCATTTCAACCATGCATGAAGCGCGAGAGAGATGATTCATACACACACGCATGCAAACATACATACACGCATTAACTTGCATGCATGTACTCATACGAAATATTTTACTCATGAAGACAATTATGCTTCAGATCAGAAGGAAGATTCAACATTGATAATGAATGCAACTTGTGAAAGGCAGAGTGAAGATCAAAGAGTCGTCGCGGAGCAGATTGTAGTCAGTCATGGAGTTGAATTTCAAACTTGCTGATACAGCTATCAATCGCGGAGGGTGGAGCTTTGTCCGTCGCGGAGAAGAAGGGAGCCGACACGGATGCTAACAGCTACTGCAGTCGGATAGAAGCAATAAGTGGCAAGCGAGTTTTGGGGCTGAATCGAAGTCTTCTGTGCAACAGCCGGAACCGACACACTCAAGAGGCGTTCAAGACTCTTGCGTCAGGGAAGATTGTGTGTCGTGGAGTCGAGCCGTCGGGGGCAAAGCCTGTCTATCGCCGGGAAGTGCGTGTGTCGCGAGTCGAGCCGTCGGGGGCGAAGCCAGTCTATCGCCGGGAAGTGTGTGTGTCGCGAGTCGAGCCGTCGGGGGCGAAGCCAGTCTTTCGCCGGGAAGTGCGTGTGTCACGGAGTCGAACCGTCGGGGGCAAAGCCCATCTATCGCCGGGAAGTGCATGTGTCACGGAAGCTGCTGGCCGTCTATCGCCGTTGCCCGTCTATCGCGGGGGTGAGTGTGTCGCGGTGCCACCACCAAAACCATCTATCCCCCACCTATCGCCGGGAAGTGCGTGTGTCACGGAAGCTGCTGTTGCCCGTCTATTGCGGGGGTGAGTGTGTCGCGGTGCCACCACCAAAACCATCTATCGTGGTGGTCTGTGTGTCGCGGTTTCACCGCCAAAACCATCTATAGCGTTGCTCTTCGACTCGCTTTCCCTGCTTGCGCCGCCTCAGTGTTCACGGTTGTCAGTGTTGAGTTAAGTGAATGACTGCGACTGTCCTTTCCTTGGTGAATTTTAGAATCGAAGGCAAAATTAAAATCTGAGAAGCTAAGGTCACGGGCGTTACGGGCTCTCTCTCGTCGTGACGCGCATTTCAGGCATCTCCTTTTGTGTGTTCTTCACAGGCTTTACGGAGAACCTATGGTGGGTTTTTCTGCCATGTGGTAGCTTACTTTTATACGTGCTCTCTGTTTCATTTGGATAATCGACTTTTAAGCTCCTACTTTCTAAAACAAGTCATTTGCGAGTTCTCTTTGAAATACCCACCGCGGGAGGCCAAGATAATCTACGGTTTGACCTCTCCTAGTTTTCCCTCAAGTGGAGTTGAAGTCTTTAAATGCAAAAGTAAATTCAAGGAGCAAAGTGTTCCTCTTTGTCATGGATTTGGCGACCCACTCTCTTGTGAGAAGTAACCTGGCCCCTCCTCCCGGGGAGACCGATAACCTGGCCGCTTTGTTGGAAGGGGGCTCTTGTGCCGCCCTAGGGGCCTTCGAGAGTGCTGAACCCCCCTTGGTCTCCCTCAATAGATCCGCAATTTTTTCAACTCAGGAGGAGCTCAAGAAAGTTTGCCTCGTCGGCCAAATGTTCGGCCCTAAGCCCCCGCTCGAAACTGTGCGACAGTGGCTTCGCAATGAGTGGTTCCCCCGCGGGCTAGTTGTTTGTAAGTGTCAGTTCTTACCGGCAAGCCACTTGCTCCTAGTCTTTGAAAATGAAGATATGGTGTTTCGAGCCCTTAGTGTCGGAACTTGGCAACTCGGCCGGGTGACCCTGTGCCTATTCAGATGGTCCCCTGATTTTACTCCCGACAAATCGAAATCGCTTCGGTACCCTCTCTGGGTTGAACTCCCTAACCTGCCATACTTCTTGTACAACTTCGTGTGGGACATCGTTTCTCCTATCGGCAAGCCGTTGGCCTCACGCGAGGACATTGGTGGTCTCATTTATGAAGGTGCAAGACACTCGTTCAACGCTCGGTGGCACCCTCAAATCTGTGTCGAGGCTGACCTCAGTTTGCCACTTCCATCGAAGATCAAACTGGACTTGGGCGAAGGGGAAGTATGGGAGCAAGACATCAGTTACAAAAACCTTCCCAACGCGTGCTTTCGCTATGGCCAACAAGGTCACAGGATCAAAGACTGCCCTTTGAGGCGAAAAATCAAGCAAAATCAAGAAGCCCCCAAAAATGCTCAAGATAACAATGGAGCATTGAATCACTCGAAGAAAGAAGAGGAATTCAAGGGTCCCCTCAATCCAGAAGCTGATGCAGACGGGTTCATCGAAGTCAGAAGAAGAAGGAAAAGAAGCCCTAGGGCAACCTCTGAGCGAAACAACATGGTAGTTACCCCCTCCAGCAACTTGTATTGCAATATGGAAAAGGAAATCAATGAGTTTGACTACCCAGGTGGGAACCAACTTGAGGTGGACACCGACGTCAAAGGCCTAGAGATCCCTGACAGTAAAGAAACCTTGCAGGAGGGGTACACTACAAGCAAAGAAGACGGCTTTACTACTAGCAACGAAGATAACATGGATAGTGAAAGCTCCATCATCGGATCGACTATTCCGGAAACGGCGCTGAAAACGGTGCCCAGTTCTTCCCAGCAGGAGGCATCCCGCAAAGGAAAACAACCTATGGAGTTACCGTGGAAAAGCCCCCACAAGAACCGAATGCTAACTCGTGATCCGATCCAAGCGAAAAAGAAAGATGAATCCAAGAAAAGAAAGGACAAAGCTCCCTCCCGCAAAGAGGGCTCACTACGACAATGATCATCATCTCCTTAAATGCTAGAGGGCTAACCGACCCCTCAAGAGCGATCATCATTGGTCAATGGCTTCGCGACATTAGCCTAAACCCAGATTTTATATGTATTCAAGAGATTAAAATTGACGGAGAAGACCTCCAGAAACGGCTTAGACATGTCTCCTCGACCCATGTTTGGATTTCAACGGCGCATCAGAGGGGGTCCGGTGGAACGGTAATCAGTATTAATCAACTCTGGTTTGAAAAGCTTGAGAACTCCTTTGAAGATGAATGCCATCGATGGATTGCTGTTTCTTTCGGTGCTCCCTTTTGCTTTACTTTAGTTTCCTTGTATGCCCCTAATGGGGAGTTAGAGAGACTTAACACTTGGGCCTCCTTGGACTCGCTCCCCCACAACGTGCTTATTTGTGGTGACTTCAACATGGTAGAGGACCCTATGGACAGATGGATGGGCAAGGGTAGGGTCATCGATAGTCGGGAGAAAGAAACGTGGGACAAAACTAAACTACACTTGGATTTGGTCGAATTCAAAGACTCGAATGGCTTTTCTTGGTCCAATCTCCAAGCAGGCGAGGACTTGAGGAAAGCTAGACTTGATAGATGCTACATTTCTCTGAGTCTTACTCATCAGTGGGGCCACCCTTCCCTCTCGCAACGCACCGACCTCACCATCTCGGATCACTACCCGATAGTCATCACTTTTCAACCCCCCACCAAGATCCGTAAGGCTCCGTGGTTCCATGCCAGTGTGCCCTCCTTCTCTCTCCCCTCCGTCCATCAAGAAATTTATGATGTGTGGAAGGAGGCTTTCGCCTCTGGCTTGTCCCCAGCCAAGTGTTGGAGAAGTGTGGTCGATAAGTCACGACAGATCATGATTAGATCCAGGAAGATGCTAGAGACTGTGTGGCGGGCTCGTAGAGAAGCTCTATATCATAGAATCTGGTGGCTCGAGGAGGAAGTAAACAAAGGAAAATCTCAAGCCCAGAAAGGACTTCGAAAAATCAGAGCGCTACTGAGATACGAGGAAGAGATACAAAGGAAAAATTTGCAAATTTTCTTCAAGGAGTGGTGGGCTGGCAAAGCCGACAAACCCACCAAAGAGATGTGTCGTATCCTCAAAAAGAAACACAACAGAGAATCGATCCCCTTATTGCTAGACGCAAATGGCAATGTATGCAATACGGAAGAAGATAATTTTGGGATCATTGAAGGGCACTTCACGAGACTCCTGGGGACCTCAAACCCCCTCCCCCACCATAGAAGGGACTGTATGGCAGCCATATCTAGGGTTTCCCCCCACAGGATACCACTCAACCTTCACTCTCTGCTTCATGCCTCTATCTCTGAAGCCGAAATCATTGAGGTCATTGATGCCCTCCCTTCAGGTAAAAGCCCGGGACCCGACGGGCTCACTAATGAGTTCTTTAAATCCTTCAAGTTGGTGGTTGCCACCCCTCTTCGTTTGGTTTGGCAAGAGGCACTCAAGTTTGGCGCGCTCCCTTCTTGTCTCAACAATGGCATTATCAAGCTAGTACACAAAAAAGGGGAAAAGAACAGAATAGAGAACTGGCGTCCCATTACAATGCTCCAAACAGGATACAAGATCATCGCCAAAGTCATCGCCAACAGAATCTCTTGCCACTTGAGAGCGTGGTTAAGCGAGGACCAAAAAGGTTTCATCAAAGGCAGGTCAATTTTGGAAACCATTATAGATATCTGGGAAGGTCTTGAATTTGCAAATGAGTCTAAACAAGAAGTAGTTTTCCTCAAGATCGACTTTGATAAAGCCTACGACAGGCTAGAATGGGACTATATTTTACAGTCGCTACAAGATCTTGGGTGTAGTCAGAAATTCACCAAGATGATCGCGACCCTTCTCGGAAACGCATCGACCCAAATTAACATTAATGGAAAACTTTCAAAGGTGATCAAACTTAGAAGATCTATCAGACAAGGGTGCCCTTTGGCTCCCCTTCTCTTTGCCATTGCCACGGAAGGGCTTAGCAGGCTGGTGGAGCATCAGGTGGAAGCTAGTAACATTAAAGGCCTTCGTCTGCCGCATGACCACAGTCAGATCACCATGAGACTTTTTGCCGATGATATGAACGCTTTTGTGCACAATGATAGCACCAGCCTAGAGACGTTCTGGAAGTGTCTTGCTACTTTTTGTGAAGCCTCTGGGTCCATAATCAACCACTCTAAGACCGCCTTTAGAGCTATTGGTGGGTCACAGCCCGACCTTCTCATTGATCATGGCTGTCAAATCATTCCGCAGGGCCAAATTTTTCGGCTTCTTGGGATTCCCTTGGGGTTTGGCGTCTCTATGGAACAGCGGTGGAACTGGGTGCTTGCCAAACTCGAAAACAAGCTTAACTATTGGAGAGGTATGCAAATCAATCTTGCTGGTCGTGCTATGGTTATCAACACGTTCCTCTTATCATCTACCATTTATTTCCTTTCTTGTTGGAGACCGAAAGAGCATGATCTGTCCAAACTGGATAGTATTTGTAGAAACTTCCTTTGGACGGGCGACCACAATAGGAGGGGGGTGCCTAAAATCAAATGGTCCATCTGCACCAGCCATAGAGATAGTGGGGGACTTGGTATCTTGGACATTGGGTGCATGGCTAACAAACTGTCGGCCAAATGGATGATTAAGGCTTAGTGCAACGGGGAGGCCTCGTGGGCCAAGCTGATCTTCAGAAACAAGAATGAGCTGGCGCTCATGGGTTTCCCAAATTGGAAGAATCTTGACATCTTGACCTTGCTGTTTTCCCCGATCCCCGTCTTCCCGAAAGGCTCTAATCTGGTGTGCTCCCTTTGGAAGAGTTGGAATAAAGTCAAAAGCTTCACAAGAATAAGTGAAGACTGGAAGTGGGCTGCCGGTATCAGACAAAAGGACTCTATCTGGTTTCCGATCCATGGCATCCGGAGTGTGGAATCTTGGAACATTCAAAATGCCAAGAAGCTATGGAACAAAGGCTTCAAAAAATGGAAACATCTCTGGAAACAAGACACCAACCGCTGGATCAACTTTGAGGATATTGACCCTAGCATCAACATTTCGCATGAAGAATGGAACACTTTGCAAAGCAGATGTCTCGCCTGGGACCGACACAAAGTTCGCCTTCTCATGGGACACGACATGTCGAGCTCGCTTGGGCTCAAATGGCACAATGGGAATAGCCTATCAAAAATCCCGAACATCAAAGAAACGATCGACTATCAGGTTAACCTCAACAAAAAGTGGTGCCTGTCATGGACGCGGCTTCGGTGGGACATGAAGTTCATGGCTATCTGGCACCCCCTCATAGAAATCAAAAAGTCTGTCCTCTTATGGCAAATTCTTCATCATGGAATCTGGACCAACCTTAAGGCTAGCAAAATTTGTGGGATCCCTCCCTGGTGCAAACGCTGCTACCGGTCTATCGAAGATGTTTCACACATCTTCTTTACCTGCCCCAACTCCAACAGACTCTGGCAGGTGGTTGGAAAGAGAATTAGACTTCAAAAACGTCTCAGTTGGCAGCAAGGCCTGCTGGGAGAAGCTATCGGCTGCTCCGCGACTCTCTGGAACGCCATCAGAGGGGAGATCCTATGGAAAATCTGGCGGGAAAGATGTTCTTTCAACTTCGGTGACTCCCCCAAGGAGTGGTCAATTGAGAAATCGCTGTTCCTCCTTGGCAAAAGGATTGTCAACTGTAAAAAATCCCCCCCCCTTTAGGCATCATCAAGTTCTCCTTTTGATTGATAACAAGCTTAAACCCAAGTGGGCCCCACATGAGGGTGATGAGAGGGTAATTAACCTTCTTTGTAATGTCATCTAAGCTCTGTAAAAGCTTCCCCTGCTTTGTGGGATCTGGGGGGTCCCGTGGGCACTAGTCCCCTTCTCTTGTACTTTTCTTTATCTAATTCAAGTCCGGGAGAGTAGGCTATTGCCGAACTTCCTTTATATTAAAAAAAAAATATTTTACTCATGAATTCATGCATCCTTGATAATTGCATTTTTTTTGTGTGCGTACAAAAAACACACGTACATGCATATGAATATGCATACTTGTATATGTTTATATGCACATTATTGTGTATGCTTAAAAACTGATATATGCATACATATGTGCACATTTACATATATGCACATAAAACTACTATTGTGACAAAGATCATGTTGGAAACAATCTCTCAAAAGTGTCCAAAATCACCAAAACTAGAAGCATTATATTGTACTTTTTAGTAGACCCCACACAAGTAAAAACGATGGGGGTGTTGGTTAAAGTTAACTCCCAAAAGACCCACCTGGGTTTGATCCCCATGGATAGCAACGATGGGCACGAACTCTTTGTTCAAATTTGCTTTATTTTTTTGCATCATTTTTTTGAAATCGAAAAATTTGGCAAAGCCGTTTATTGGGATAGATGTTTTGTTCAATTGCGATCGATGTTGATCGTAGTTTTCTAGATTTCTTTTCATTGGGGTACACAAACTATATAAGAAGAGGCAATCTATTGTTCAAATCATCTTCTCAACTTGCTACTCAAGGAGTATCTACACAATGCAAGGAGGAGATCTTGGAGGCCCTCTTGGAGGGATTGTTCTCTCACACTCGGAGAAGGTGTGCTCTACATCTAGAGAAATATGGAGGAGTTTGTGCTAGATATTTTTAGCTTATATGATATTCACATTGTAATTTAACATTTGAATATAGATAATGTAGGTGAGCCTCATAGCTTACTATTACACTTCAATCTTTCCTATTCTCTCTCTATCTCTCACTCATCTTCTTTTTGAGGATTAAGATGTGTATGCTAAGGTTCATGTGTTGGAAGATCCTGTAAAACTGTGATATATTCTTATTGAGGTCCACCCACTTCCAACATTTTGTATCGGAGCTTAGAATACCAACATTTGGTATCAAAGCATAGTTGGCATACACCCTTACCAAGATGAGTGACTAAAGACTTGAGAATGAAGACAAGCTTGAGGGAATGTCTAACTATCCAATGTGGAGTTTTATGATGATGAATCTAGTAGCATCAAAGGACTTATGAAATATTTTCAATTGCACTTATCCAAGGCCAAGAGAAGTCAAAGAAGAGGCTACTTCATCTTGTAGAAGACCCATTGTTCCTATTTTTGCTCAACAGGAGGTTAGTTAAGAACAAGAAACTCTTCATCATCAAGAGTCCGTACTACTACTTGATTACTTCCTATAGAAGAGCAATCTAGAGTGGAATCAAGGGATGCACTAGAACATTCATATATTTCTATGGGAGTCAAGAGGCATATTATACCCCAAATTAGGTCATGCAAAACCTCTTGATAGGTTTGGTTGGAGCTAAAGAATCTCTATCAAAGTAGAAACCCTACTAGGAAAGCTCATCTAAGGAGATAACTAGCCAACACAAGGATGAAAATTGGTGAATCAATTCAAACACATATTCTGAAGCTCAAAGATTTAGGAGATCAGTTACTCAATGTTGGAGTCAACATTTGAGATGAAGAGATGGTAAACACACTTCTAAACTCACATCCATCTATATATCATGCTTTTTTTACTTCTTTATCTCTCTCTACAAGAGATAGAGAACTTTCATTTGAACATCTATAGTTCTTGTTACTTCAAGATGAAGATCAACAAAAGAGTATGGAAGAGAATGATGACACCATCTTATCATTGTCGAAGGGAAAGAAGACAAAGGAGACAGAGAAGGAGAAGAAGGTGAGCAATAGAAGGAAAGTAAGTCTTCTAATCGTAAGACTTCTAGTCATTCCCCTAATGCTTCCTTTGCACACAAAGAAAAGTCTTCGACTACATATGACTCAAAGAAACAAGTATGCCAATATTGTAAGAAACTAGGTCATCACATAGCGCAATGTAGACCAAGGATTTTTAATGAGAAGAAGAAAGCATCAGGTAATAATGTTGAAGATGATGCATGTGTTACTTTGAAGAAGTAGTTTTTGATCAGGCAACATTGAATGCAATCTCAGATAATCCTTGGATTTTATATTTTGGAGCTAGTAAGCATATCATAGGTTGTAGAAAGGTATTTTCTTCCCTTTCTAACTCTTTACATACATGAGTGACCATTGTAGATGGTCATGTTTTGTATGTTGTAGGTGTTGGAGAAGTGAACCTTAAGTCCAAAGGAGGTGGAAATTTCACCATTTCCAATGTTCTTTATGTTCGATACATGAAGAAGAATTCTCTCTCTATCTTTACTTTCTTGTCAAATGGTTATAAAGTTATTTTTGAGAAAGATTCATGTCAAATCCTCTCACCTAATGAGAAGCATTGTCTACTTCAAGGTGAAAATAGAAGCGGCATGTTTTTGTTATCCAAAATAAGTCATGCGAATGTTGCTAGGTCCACTACACCTAAAGAGAACATGAAGTTATGGCATGCTAGATTTGTTCATATCAGTTACACAACTCTCAAGCATATCAAAGATCAAGGTATGGTGGAGATTTTGCCTACTTTTGCTTGACTAGATGATGCAGAGTCATGTGAAGGATGTCCTGAAGGAAAGCTTCACAAACTACCTTTCAAGAAGCAAGGATACATGAGGGCCACAAGGAAGTTGCAGATCATACATTCAGATGTCATTGATCCAATGAGAATAGATTATATTCAAGGTTACAGGTACTTTGTTATGTTCATTGATAATTTCTCAAAATATTCATGGATTTATGGTCTTAAAGTGAAGTCAAAGGTTTTTTCCTACTTTTAAGAAGTTCTTAGCTATGGTTGAAAATGAAATTCAATCAAAGATCTAGATTTGTGGAAGTGATAGAGGAGGATGTCTAAGGACTTTAAGCCTTTTCTTGAAGACAAAGGTATTTTTGATCAAATCACTATTGTTTACACACTAGAACAAAATGGTGTTCACTACAACATATAAGGGGCATACCCACATTCTCCATATTGAGGGTCACGCCCCAACATCAGTATGATTGTTGGAAATGCTTGGAAAGATCAGGTTAGGCATACTGATGGTCACTTCACCATCAATATAGCCATTTAAAATTGATCGTCAGTATACATGCTAGCATTGGTAATTTGGTGCAAATTATCGATGCTCATACCGACACATATATTGGCAGCATGTTTTAACATAACGGAACTCAAGAGCAAAAATTTGACATTTTGCATCTTTTTGAACCGATTAGTGCTTCTATCGAGTTTGCATGCCCGACCTGCACTGTGACTTGCATTGTCTTGTGCACAGTCACACACACTCTCTCTCTCTCTAGATCTCGCATCTTGGTAGAAGATGCACGTACTCTTTCACCCTTTGTCTTTCTCTATGTTTTCTATTCTCTAATTTATCCTCTTTGGTTTCACAATAACTTTTTGGTGTCGATTCTATGGAGTTTCACGAGATGTTCATTGGGCTTTGATGATAGCGATATGTTACATTGATGTAAGTGATTGTTTTGTTCTCCATTGAAAGAGTAGGAGAGAGAGAGAGAGAGAGAGAGAGAGAGAGAGAGAGAGAGAGATGAGACAAAGAGAGAGAGAAGGAGAGAAAGAAGGAGAAAAGATAGCGATACATACACACACATACATATGTAAGTGATTGTTTTGTTCTTTATTAGAAACAAAGATAGAGAGAGAGAGATGAAATAAAGAGAGAAAGAGAGAGAGAAAGAGAGAGAGAGAGATGAAAGACATAGAGAAAGAGAGAGAAGAGAGAGAGATAGAGATACGAAAGAGAGACAGATAGAGATACGTACACACACATATGTATATGCATGTATACATACAGACACACATATACACACATGCATATGCATAAATACATACACACATATATACACATGCATACACATACATATGCATAGCATACGTACATTCACACACATACAACATGCATATACATACACACACATGCATATGCATACATACATACACACACATATATATACATATATGTTCACACACATATACATACTTATACACATATACACACATAATACATATACACATACACATATATATACACATATACATGTTTTAGGTCTAGGTGTTTAGGATTAGGGTTCTAGGAGTTTTACAAATGCATACACACATATCCTTATATACACACATAATACATATACACATACATATGTATATACACATGCATACATAGATATGAATGTTTTAGGTCTAGATCTTTAGGATAAGGGTTTCTAGGCTATTACCCATGCATACACACATATACACATATACCCACATAATACATATAGATGTACACATATATATATACACATGCATACACACATATACATGTTTTAGGTCTAAGTCTTTAGGATTAGGATTTCTTAGGCTGTTTAGACATGCATACAAACATATTATACACATATACACACATAATACGTATACACATACACATATATATACACATGCATACACAGACATACATGTTTTAGGTCTAGGTCTTTGGGATTAGGGTTTTAAGCTCTTTACACATGCATACACACATATACACATATACACACATAATACATATACACATACACATGTATACACACATATACATCTTTTAGAAGTAGGTGTTTAGGATTAGGTTTTTTATGTTGTTTATACATGCATACACATATACATATATCCACACATAATACATATACACATACACACATATACACACATGCATACAAACATATACATGTTTTAGGTCTAGGTCTTTAGGATTATGGTTTTTAGGCTATTTACACATGCATACACACATAATATGAGGTCTTGAGGACTAGGGTTTTTAGGCTGTTTACACATGCATAAACATAGATACACATATACACAAATAATAGATATACACATATACATACATACATACACACACACACACATATATATATATATATATATACATATATATATATATATATATATATATATATATATATATATATATATATATATATATATATATATATATATATATATATATATATATATATATATATATATACATGCATACACACATATACATGTTTTACATCTAGGTCTTTAGGATTAGGGTTTTAGGGTTTAAGGGTTTTTACACATGCATACACATATACACATATAATACATATATACATACACATGTACATACACATGTACATACACACATATACATGTTTTAGGTCTAGGTCTTTAGGATTAGGCTTTTAGGTTTGTTACATACATACAATAAGAATAAATATATATAATTAAATATATAAAGAATAGGTCTTTAGGATCTTTAGGGTTTTTACATATATGTAATCAAATATGTAAAAAACTGGATTTTAGGGTTTTTAATTAAATTAAACATATATAGGATAAAAATTATGAAAAAAATTAGAATATTTAAATAAATATATATATAAATAGTATTTAATAGAGATAAATAGATATAAAAAGAGTTAGGGTTTTAAATATGTAAATTGAATATATATAATTAAATATATAAAAATATGATTTTAGCATTTTTATTAAATTAAATATATAAAACAATAGAGTTTTAGGTTTAATATTATTATATAATCATATATATGCACACACACACGCACACACACACACACACAAACACACACACACACACACACACACACACACACATATATATATATATATATATATAAGAAAAAAATATAAAAATATATAATCAAATATATATAGAAAATAGGATTTTTATATAGATAAATAAATATGAAAAGAGCTAATTTTTTTAATCAAATTAGATATATATAACTAAATATATAAGAAATCGGATTTGAATATAGTTTTTTAATTAAATTACATATATATAGTCAAATATATAAAAATAGGATTTTAGGTTTAATATATATATATATATATATATATATATATATATATATATATATATATATATATATATATATATATATATATATATATATATATATATATATATATATATATATATATATAAGAAAAAAATGTAAAATATATAATCAAATAAAGATAAAAAAATAGAGTTTTAATATAGATAAATAAATATGAAAAGAGCTAGTTTTTTAATTAAATTAGATATATATAGTTAAATTTATAAGAAATAGGGTTTGAATATAGTTTTTTAATTAAATTACATATATATTATTAAATAGATAAAAATAGGATTTTAGGTTTAATATATATATATATATATATATATATATATATATATATATATATATATATATATATATATATATATATATATATATATATATATATATATATATATAAGGAAAAAAGTATAATATACGATCCAAAATATATTAAAAATAGGATTTTAGTATAGATAAATAAATATAGATAAATAGGTTTTTTAATTAAATTAAATATTAGAATGTTTAGATGCAAATCCATAGCTAGCTTAATGCATGGCATGTAAATAGTAGGTCCACAAATGGTGTAATGTGAGTGTGTGCTGACTCTGATGCAAAACACATAGATAGTAAGTGGTAAGAGTTTGCTAGTGAGCCTCTGATCTCTCATCTAGGCCTAGCTAAGGATGGAGTAAATCCATTTGGCTTAAGCAACTCTTCATGGAGCACATGGCATATATGTTTGGTCAACTATAACATCCCACCTTGACTGGCCACAAAAAGGGGCCATCTATTATTAGCTTTCATGGTGCGAGGTACGTATAAGGTAAAAAACATGGATGTAAACCTTGCACCAAGTGGAAGAGCTGTGGACTTTATGGGATGAAATTACTGTACACGACATGTCTCAACCTATAAGACAATGAGATGTGAAAGGGCAAGGCATAGTTATGTGGATAATGTATGACTAGCCCGGTTATGGTGAATGTTCAAGTTTATCGACTTTGGGTTACAATGCTTGTCCCCTATGCGGACCATGACTTGAAGCACGCTACTCCAAAGAACTTTCAAAAACTATCTATGGACATCAAAGATATTTGCCTGATGGAAATGTTTTATGTGAAGGGAAAATTGGTCGACAAGTGCAATGCCAAATGAAAGCAAGCGATTGGAAGTAGTTGTGGGATGCAAAAACACAAGTCATTGGAATGAAATGGTTGTCAATCTTTCACGAAGTCCTTACCGATTTCACTCCCACCGGTGTCACTCCCATGGACGAGTCTTCTCTTGTCAGAGGTACGTCTCCTGGCTTTATGACTCCACCATGACCACATTCTCAGCCATCCCCTCATGGCTCCAATAGTCGACATATGCGTTCAACACCTCAGCATGAATTTATGAAGCTTATTATTAGAAGAAGCTTGATGTGAGTTACTTTAAAGTTTTTGGTTCTTGAGCTTATGTTCAGATTGAGAAGAAGGATCGTGGTAAGCTTGATGTAAAAGCCATTAAAGCTATCTTTATTGGTTATGCAATTGAAAGCAAAGGATATAGATTCTATGTTCTAGATACAGGTGATATCCTACCCTCATGCAATGCATATATTGCAAAAAGTCAAATTTATGATAAGAAGGAAGAGATTCGAGATTTCATAAAAGAAGATAACTATGCATTTTTTAGAAAGAATTTGGATTCTTATATTCAGCCATACAAGGGGGTGATAAACCTACTCAAACCCTAAGAGATATAGGTGAAGAACGAGTTTCATTACCTACATCAATACCTAGTCCATCATCAGTACCTCTCGAAGTTCCAACTTATGAAGTTAGAAAAGGTTGCAGAGTTCCAAAAGAAAGAGATATTGAAGCGGAGAAAGGATTCTACCACTTTTTAAAAGATATGCCAAAGTGGTTATATCAAACTTGGAAGAAGTAAGTCAAAGATTCAGGTTCTTAGCATTGGAAGAAGTAAGTCAAAGATTCAGGTTCTATCAAATTTGTGTTGTAGAGAGATAGAAGAAGATACTTGTTATGTTGTAGAAGGTTATGAATCCTAAAACGCTTTCAACAAAGGTTTTATTGGATCAGCTAACCTTATTCTAGATTTTGGGAAGTTGAGAAATAACAGGGAAAGCTATTGGCATATGTACAGTGCTAATAAAAAGGGTTCAAAGATTTTGTTTCAGATACAGGTATTGATGACTAAAGATCAGATTTATGAAGGAAGACATTCCAAATTTCATAAAGTCTTTTTAGAATTCTGGATACTAGTGTTAAGTCATCCAGGGGGGTGATGAAACATGAAGAATTATTTTTAGCCATATGTAAAAGAATGCAGATTCATACTTATAGCTACTTCCTATATCAGGTATTCCTATATTTCTTTTGTCAGTTTCTCTTTATGTTCTAGCTTTGAAAAAAGAAGGAAGAAGTAGAATGTCTGGAGAAAGTTCCTGTTAGATGTTCCTGTTCAGGAGAAAGTTCCAAAGTTCTATTGAAGAGAAGCTTGAACTTTCAAAGAGGTATGTTAAAGAAGTGCGCACATATATGTTTATACCAGATTTTGAAGGAAAGAGGTATGAAAGATTTATAGATTGAACATGATGAAGACATGATGACATCATAGAGTTTTTTATTAGACTAATAAGTTGAGTTGACTTGACTTGACTTGAAGTACTGTCAGAGATGAACCAGCACTGTTCATAATACACTAAGTTGTGAGTTGTCAATCACAAGTTCGAGGATTCAGTTCTTGATTATGTTTAGTGTATTTACATGATGTAGCAGAAGTATGTTGAGAAAGTTTTCGTAAGGTAAATGCAAATATGTGGATCCTAGTATATGTTTTCGAGTTTATGAAGACAAGAGATACAGGTTCAGAGTCAGTACTTGCTACATTTGTTGTCAAACAGTGATTGCTTGATGAGAACACTATTGGATATCTAGTTTGAATATTTTCTCAAGTATTATGGTTCATATTCAGAAAAGGGTTTGAAGGTCAATTGAGGAGTAAAAGCTTGAAGCTTGTGATAGTTTGCAAATAAAGGAAGTTTGCAGATCAAGTCCATCTTGTACCATTTTGACACTGAAGGGGGGATTGTTGGAGTCAATGTCCAAAATACTCTGAAATCCTCAGTGAAGTATAACATATATAGATTGTTGTATTAATCCTTCTACAAGTAAGAGGCATTGGCAGCGTGGCTACATCGATATCCTTCTAACCAATCGTTCTGAGTTCAAAACTCATCGTCGGCAGCGGCGGAGAAAAAGCACACACGAAGATTATTTTTTCTATCATGCTTTTCTCATAAAATCGATCATGAACGGCGATGAAGATTTTCACAGATCGCGATGGATTGCATTTCAGAATAAGCGATCAAAGTGCTTTATATGAGCGATAGCTTTTGGTAGAGCTTTTCAAGAGATAACCAAAGGTATATAAGAAGAGCATGGCTCTTTGTTATTTTATCCTTCACCTAGTTCAACACCAAGCTTTGGAGCTTTGGTACCTCAATAGAGGTGATGCTTCTAGTACATGGGGCAGCCATGGTGCTATCTTGGAGCATGTTGAGGAGTGGCTATGGAGTTCTTCTTGGAGAAGAAGAGTGTGCTCACACTCTTGCTTATGGAGAGGACTCATCTATTAGTAGCTTGATGGTGTGGATCGGCCATCTACATAATCTATTTGAAGATTGTCTTCTACATGAAGATTTTGGGTTACTTCAAATACATTGGATGGTGGTTAACATAAGATTTACATCTCATGTAAAGAATTAAGTTACATATTCTCTTTATGCACACAAGTACTACTTGGAGTTTATGGAGGCAATAACATCCATATTAGGAGGAGTCCTATTCAGCATAGGTACAAGAGAATCAGTATGTATATGCTTTGTGCATAATTTGGATGAGGTGTTCGAGAAGGTATGGTCATATGAGTTTGAGGATTTCTGGCAGTAAACATGTTAGCATTCTTTGCTACTTTCGTAAGTATGTGATCTTTTCACACACATATCCGACTTAGGGTCTTCCATAGCCTAAGTTCAGATGAGGGTTTGCTGATTATGAGTTTTAGATTGTTCCTTCCTCTTTCTGTCAAAAATTCACTCTTCTACAACCTATTAGGTCATACATCTCATGTATATTCAGATTTCTATCCATACATCTGAATATATTTGTTACATTTGTACATTCACTCATCCATCTGTTATTGTTCACATAGAGTGGTTGAGAGTTTTGCTCCCACATTGTACATTGAACATTGGTATATATGATAGTGTGAGTAAGCCTTGGCTTACGTAACACTTGACAATGTTGTCTAGTCTTTCTCTATCTTTGTCTTATCATTTGTATGATTAAATGTGGTATGTTCATGTTTTTTCAATATTGGAAGATTGCTAGATTCTATGTTGTATATGTTGGACCTATGGAACCTTGGACCTGTGGTATTAGTATTGGGCCTACTAAAATTTCCAACATGGGATAATGTACCTAATTATTACAGAAATTCACCCGAGCATCGTGAGACTTATGAATATGAAGCCCCTTTAGAAGAATATCCTTGAGAACCTAAATATGCTAATATCAGGTATACAAATCCCAACCCTAGACCCTAGATGAGGCAAGTATGGATAGAATCTCCTAGAGGATCATGTTTTAGATGCTATGGAGATCACTTCATTTGTGAATGTCCCCATCCTCCAATTGAAAGACAACCTCAAACTATCACAATGCAAGCTTTATGTTCGGAGTGTGGTAAGGATCATCTCATCTGTGAGTGCCCTAAGAACCTATCCAATGCATCAAAAATCAACCAATCAATGTAATAGAAATAGTGCAAAGCCGAAATGGAAATCAACCCAAACTGGTTCCAATCCATGTAGTCACTTGAGTGTAAGCCTTATAGAAAGCCAATCAAGGAGAGCAAGAAAACGAATCAAAGTTAAGTGAAATTAGAGAATATAGTAGAAAGAAATCTAGAACATGGAAGGAAAGTAGGGAAAGAGTGAAGCAAATGTGGAAAAAGAAACTAGCTCAATTAAAGAGGAGACTCAAAGAAAATGAAGCTTAAATTATGGAGCTGATGTATCAAACCCCAACACAAAAACCACTCATACTTAAGTCACGCTCAGTCCTTGTAGACCCCAAGACCTAGATATGATGATAAAAACATACCAGGCATGGAATAGAGAAGGACCAAATGCAGCTGAATTAATAAAAACGTATCCTAGAGCAAATTTAGAGGTTGAGAAAAAAAAGTTGTGCATCAAAATGATAGAACTAGCACAAGCTATGTTCAAGGCTAGCCAAATCTTTAATCAAAGCAACTTAGTCAAGTTGAAGTTACATTTTGAAGGAATATTGGAATGCTTAGGCCAAATCATGAACAAACTGTTGGAGAAACAATCACTAATTGGACATATATTTGAAGGTCAAATCTTAGGAAGAAAACCCCATGCCTATGTGAAGGAACAAATTCACAAATGTATTATACTTGTAAAGTTTGTTCACTTTAGTTCTAGAAGTTTTTTAAAAAATCACGGGAATGAGAAAATCTATATAAGTTAGTTAGTATTAACTGACGCGGTGAGAAGAAGAAGGAGGAAGACAATGAGAAAGTGAGAAGAACTCATTTTTGTATGACTGAGTATAGTCGGGCTTCTCTGAGTGAGAAAGCATCTGTAAAACTTCTGAGTTTTTTATAGTTATGAGAAGAACTGAGTAAAGTTCTGTGTATGAGCCTCTCTCCATCATCTCCATGATTACCTACTGTGTGATGAGTTACAAAGATTAAGTTTTCCAAGCAACTCGATGCCTGGCATCGAATCTCTGTTGATAAGTCATATTTTCTTTTATATTTTTCATTCACTACTGAAGTGTTTGAAAAACATGATGTTGTTGGAGCAACTCGATGCCTGGCATCGAATTCCAATTGATAAGTCATATTCTAAGTGTGCATGAAATCACCTATAGTTTTGGTGTCCAAAAGATCAAGACTTTATGCGGGAAGTCGATGCTCGGCATCGAATCCCTGCTGAAAAGTGGCCAAAAACATCTCAAGTCGATGCGCGGCATCGAATTCTCGTTGCAAGTCGATGCTAGGCATCGAATTCTAATTTTAAACAGGCGCTCTTACTAAAACAGGTAAAATTTTCAGTTTTGGAAGGTCATACAGGGTCATCTTGTGAGAGCCATAACTTGAGTTCTAGAGATCCGTTTGATGCATATGATAGCGTGTTGGAAAGCTCTACTCTTCTAGTTTTAGCCTATAAAGTTTCATGGAAAAATAATACTTGAGCTAGGAGAAATTAGCAAAATACTGAAGGTATGTCATTTCAGTGACTAGGAATTTTTGTAGAAGCAAAGTTCTCACTTTAGGCTATCATTTCTCAAAGTTTGGAGTGGCAATGAGTTAATGGTGACCATAGAGGTGTTCTAGTGTCACATTAATTCATTTCTTGTGGTGTTTCATACATCAACAAGTGGTATCAGAGCAGAAAGATTCTCAAGAGCAGAAGACGACAAAGGTACGAGAAGTTTTGTAAAGTTTTCCATTAAAGTTTGAAAGGTGAAGCATTTGAAGACACAAGGCATCAAAAGGTTACTTCAAAAGTATCCTCATACACAAAGAACTTCAAAAGGTATTATCCTTTATCCTTTAAGCTCACAGGTTGCAGCAGAAGAAAAGAACTATGGCAGATCATATCTCCATTGACAAACTGGACAGAGATAATTACCCCGCATGGGTAATGAGAATGGAAGCCTTACTTATGGGTAAGGATCTCATGATATATGTTACAGGTGAAGAAGAGAAGCCAGTATTTGAAGATGAAAGCCGACCAAAGAAAGAAGAACTTGATGCTTTAAAGCATTGGTAGAAGAAGGATGCAAGTGCGAAAGCATACATCTACAATACAATCTCTTATCATTTGCTACCACACATCAGAGGATTGGAATCATCTGAAGATATATGGAATGCATTGGAGTATCATTTCCAAAGTACTACTAAAGCACGGAAAGCAAGTCTATGGTCAGAGTTTACAACATTCAAGAAGAAGCCAAGTCAAACCATTAGTGATTATGTCACTAAGATGAAGGATCTAGCAGATAGTCTTGGATCCATAGATGAAGATGTTGAAGATCACAGATTGATTGCTCAATTACTTGCAGGTTTGAGAGGGGATGAAAGGTGGAAACCTTTTGTCTTATCAACAGAACTTTCATTAAATCATTTTGTTCCAGATTTGAACCAGTTGCTTGGTTTGATGCTCACATATGAGCAAGACTTGAAGGGAGATGGAGATAAAGGACAAAGTTCTGCAATGTACATGAAGAACAAGAAGAAAGGAGATAAAGGTAAAGCAAAGGATGAAGAGGAGTCTAGTTCTCAAGCTTATTATGCAAGAGGTAAAGGCACTGGCAGAGGAAGAGCAAGAGGTTTTGGAAGAGGAAGAGGTAATCAAAATAACAACAAAAAGGCTTGCTGGATCTGTGGATTGAGTAATCATTTGGCTCATGACTGTTGGCACAACCAACAAGGATCAAACCAGAATCAAAACAACAATAGCAGAGGCCGAGGTGGAAGATATCAAAGTAATTTCCAAAGAGGTAGACAAAGTCAAAGAGGAGGCTATGGTAGAGGTGGAGGAAGAAGTTGGGGACAGAATCAATCCTACAACACCACCTACTACAACTATGCAAGTGACACACAGAATGAAAGTCATACATCATTGATGATGAATTCAATCAACACATCAGATAAAGAAGATCTAAAGGTATTTTACATTGACTCTGGATGTTCTAATCATTTGTCAGGAAACATAGAATTGATGTCAGAATTGGAAAAAGGCATTTCTAGTCACACAGTTCAAACTGGTGATAATACAAGACATAGTGTACATTCAATTGGAAAAGTGAAATGCAAGAGTGGAGCAGATTTGCTAACCAATGTTTTGTATGTTCCAACAATACCTAAAAACTTGATTAGTGTGGGACAGATAGTTGAAAAAGGTTTTCAAGTCAGGTTTACAAATGAAGGAGTATTTGTGGAAGATCCAGAGAATGGATATAATCAGATTGTCTCTGGTAAGAAAGAAGGTAGACTCTTTACTTTAAGAGTGCAAGGGAACATTGGTCAAGCTTTGCTCACACATGGTGAAGGAGTGATTACAGAACTTGATCTCTGGCATAAGAGATTAGGTCATTTCAATGAAAGAGGAATTAAAGCTATGGTTGCTAATCAGTCTGTACTCGGATTACCAAATGTGCAGAGTCAACATATGGTTTATAAATGCGAAGCATGTCAAATGGGAAAAGCACACAGGTTACCATTTCAGAAGAAAGGATTCAAACATGATGGAGTACTTGAGCTCATTCATACAGATGTATGGGGACCAACAAAAGAAGGATCTATCAGTGGCTCAAGGTATTATGTTCTTTTCATTGATGATGCTACAAGATGGATAACATTATATGTTTTGAAGGAAAGATCAGAAGTGTTTGGAGCTTTCAAGCATTTTCATGCATATGCAGAGAGAGTCACAGGTCAAAAGCTTAAAAGACTGAGGTCTGATGGAGGGGGAGAATACTTCTCCCAAGAGTTCAATGATTATCTTTGGAATGCAGGTATTAAGAGAGAAATAACTTGCAGGTATACACCACAACAAAATGGTGTAGCAGAAAGAAGGAACAGGACTCTGCTTGAGTTTGCTAGAGCTATGCTAAAGGAGAAGAACTGTCCAAATTATCTTTGGGCTGAGGCTGTAAATACAGCTACATATCTTGTGAATAGATTACCATGTGCAGCTCTGAATGGAATGACTCCATATGAAGCTTGGTGGGGTAAGAAACCAACACTAGATCATTGTAGAGTGTTTGGATCAATTGCATATGCTTATGTGCCATCACAGCTTAGGCATAAACTTGAACCAAAGGCAGAAAAATATGTGTTCATTGGTTATGATGAAAAGCAGATGGGTTACAGGTTGTGGAATCCTTTAACCAAACAATTTATTGTTTCTAGAGATGTTACATTTGATGAACAGAAAAGTTGGTATGCAGATCAAAGTCATGATGGAGAGTGTTAATCTCCAAAAGAACAACCTACTCTTGAATTTAGAACACCTCTATATCAAGAGTAAGTCAAAACCTTCACTAAATTATAGGTCCAATCTCCAAATTATCAAAATTAAGAAAATCTGTGAAGAAAGTGGAACACATAAAAGTCTGCTGCAGAATTTCTTCACATTGACTTATCAAACGTGTAAAGTTTTTGATGAAACTTTGTACGAATCATCTCCTAGGGATTGCGCATCATCTCCAAGTTGAATCACTTGAAAAGGTTTAGTATAACTTGAGAAATTGTCTTCACAAGTTACCTATGTCCAAAACTGTACTTCTGAGAAGTCGATTTAGACACCCCTAACTTCTTAACTTTAGTTCTCACAATATCTAACCCGTTTTGCCAAATGCTTTTAGCCACGAGTAGATCACCTTCCAACTTAAAGATTAAGTGCTTGCTTGCACAAAACTTTAAACTATGGAGTGAGCACTGGTCAAAAGATTAAACTCGAAATTTGCGCCTGTTTCAGAGAACTGTAGACACTCAACACATATGAATGTTCCTACTAACAATTCTCCTAGCCTGATTACAATTAGACTCTGAAATTCAGGTCACAGGCTCATTAACTAACAACTTAGATATCCTCAAAAGGATTTCACAAATGATCAAACACAGAAGGAGCAGACACGAAAAGATCGGGCGCAAACTTTCTTCATTAACTCAGAAATTTACAACTGAGTGATGAGAGCTAACTCAACTAACTTTTCTCTATCTCTTGACTCCTAACTTTCTCAATCTTGGATTCTACATATGCTCTCATAAGCTCTCTATAGCTCTCATATAGCTCTCATACATGCCCCGACTTTTCTCAAAGTATTTATAGACAATTTGTACAAGGTTCTCACTTAAACAAAGATCTGAGTCACCTATGACTATACTAATGTACATATGTGTACACTTCTCTTATCCTCTGAATATGTCTTTCTTCCAAGCTTCAATAGTTGATCCTTCCTTCACTCTTTATCCTTCCAAGTCTTCAATTGGTGATTGGTCTGCACCAACAGCTCCCCCTCAATCATCAATTGAGGTCTTCTTCTTTCTTCTTTATACCTGCCATGTCCTTAAACTTCTGTAGCTTTGGTCCATCCAAGCTCTTTGTAAGCATATCAGCTATCTGATCCTTTGTTGAAGTATGTATGACTTCAATCTCCTTATCCATCACTTTCTCTCTTAGAAAGTGATACTGAATCTCAATGTGTTTGGTCCTGGCATGAAAAACAGGATTAGCAGCTAAATACAATGAACTCATGTTATCTCCATATATGATTGGTACTCCATGCACAATGTCAAGACTCTTCATCAAGGTCTTAACCCAAATTACTTCTTTTGCAGCTTCAACCATGCCTTTATACTCTGCTTCTGTAGAAGATAAAGCAACTGTATGTTGCTTCTTAGAACACCATGAGATAAGTTTATCTCCCACATAACACATGTACCCAAATGTAGATCTTCTATCATCTGGATTACCTGCCCAATCTGCATCACTATAAATTTTGATATTTGTATCTGAGGTAAACCCATAATACAAACCTTCATTGAGTGTACCCTTAATGTACCTCAACACCCTTTGTCCTGCAATCCAATGTTCTTTCCTTGGGCAATGCATAAATTGAGACAAAACTCCTACTGCATATGATAAATCAGGTCTAGTTAGAGTAGCATAGATAAGGCTACCAACCAAACTCTGATATTGTCTCATGTCCTTGAATTCTTCACCTCCATACTTACTCAATTTGTGATTCACCTCCATTGGTGTAGGTGCTACCCTGCAATCATCCATTTTAAACTTGATTAACAAGTTCTTCAAATACCTTTCTTGGGTTACAAATACTCCATGTTGAGTATATGTTATCTCCATGCCCAAGAAGTATGATAAGTCTCCCAAGTCACTTATCTTGAACTCCTTTTCCATTTGCCTCTTGAGCCTTTGTATTCCTTCTTCATCTGTACCTGTAAGAATTATATCATCAACATATATGCACATATATATGAAACCATTTTCACTTGCCTTGACAAGCAAGCTACTATCTGCTTTAGACACCTGAAATCCAAGTTCTTTTAGGAACTTCACAAGTCTATAGTTCCATGCCCTTGGGGCCTGCTTCAAGCCATACAAAGCTCTCTTGAGCTTGCACACATGATCTGGATACCTTTTATCTCTGAACCCTTGAGGTTGCTCCATGAATACATCATCTGAAATATAACCATTCAAAAAAGCATTCTTCACATCAAGTTGACTTAGCTTCCAACCTTTACATGCAGCAATAGCAATAAGTGTCCTTATGGTTGTCATCTTTGCCACAGGACTATAGGTCTCATCATAATCAATACCATATGTCTGAGCAAAGCCTTTGACAACAAGTCTAGCCTTGTATCTAGACACACTTCCATCTGCAAACCTTTTTGTCTTGTAGACCCACTTGCATCCAATAATCTTCTGACTATTTGGTTTAGGAACCAAATCCCAAGTTTGATTCTCCAATAGTGCATCATATTCTTCCTGCATAGCACTTTCCCATTTTTCCTTACCTTTTGCCTCTTCATATGTAGAAGGGTCTTCATCTGTATTCACCATATAAGCATAATCTTTTGTGGCTAGAAATGAAGTATCATAACTATACCTTGTAGGTTGCCACCTATTTCTTGTTGACCTTCTGAGTTCTCCACTCCTTGAGGTTTCTGGCTCTTCACATTCAGGATCAAATCTTGGTGTCTCTTCCACCTCAACCTGCACTTCATTATTCTCTTGCTCATCAAATATTTGAACTTTTGATTTACCTTTTCTTTGACTCACCTCTTCTTCATCATCTGTATTGATTTTGATTATACCTGCATACCAAGTGCTTTGTTCATCAAATGTAACATCTTTAGAAACCATAAATTGTTTTGTTGATGGACTCCACAACCTATAGCCCATCTGCTTGTCATCATAGCCAATGAAAACATACTTTTCAGCTTTGGGTTCCAATTTGTGTCTTAATTGTGATGGCACATATGCATATGCCACACACCCAAAAACTCTGCAATGATCTAAGGTAGGTCTCTTACCCCACCAAGCCTCATATGGTGTCATACCCTGCAAGGCTTTACATGGTAGCCTATTGACCAAGTAAGTGGCTGTATTTACAGCCTCAGCCCACAAATAATTAGGGCAATTTTTCTCCTTCATCATAGATCTTGCAAACTCAACAAGAGTTCTATTCCTCCTTTCTGCAACACCATTTTGTTGAGGAGAGTACCTGCAAGTAACTTCCCTTTTTATACCTGCATTCCATAAGTAATCACTGAACTCATTTGAGAAATACTCTCCCCCTCCATCTGACCTTAGTCTCTTCAACTTATGACCTGTAATTCTTTCTGCATATGCATGATAGTGTTTAAATGTATTAAACACTTCTGACTTATCTTTGATCACATAGATAGTGATCCACCTAGTAGCATCATCAACATAAATCACATAATACCTTGATCCATTTATACTGAAATCTTTTGATGGCCCCCACACATCTGTGTGTACCAACTCAAGCTTCTCTGAGTACATAAAACCATGCTTGGAATATGAATGTTTATGAGCCTTACCTAATTGACATGCCTCACATTTGTATGTCATATGTTGACCTGTAACATTAGGCAATCCAAGCACTGAACCATTGTTAACCATATCTTTAATACCTCTTTCATTGAAATGTCCAAGCCTCTTGTGCCAAAGATCTAACTCAGAGATCTTATGTCCTCCATATGTGAACATTGCATGACCAATGTTGCCTTGAATCTTCAATGTAAATAGTCTTCCTTCCTTTTTCCCTGAAACAATCTGTTTATACCCTTGGCTAGGGTCTTCCACATATACTCCATCATTAGTGAACCTTACTTCATATCCCTTTTCAACAATTTGACCTACACTTATCAAATTCTTAGGGATTGTAGGAACATACAAGACCTTACTCAATAAGGTACTTCCATCCTTGGCCTTCACTGATCCAATTGACTTCACATTGTGCTTTGTGTTGTCACCTGTTTGAACAACATGATTAAAAACTTTACTTTCCAAATCAGTCATCAAAGATATGTTACCACTCAGGTGATTGCTACACCCTGAGTCAATGTAGAAGACTCTTTGATCTTCACTCTGCCTTTCACAAGTTGCATTCATTATCAGTGTTGAATCTTCCTTTTGATCTGAAGCATAATTGTAGTAGGTGTTGTTGTATTGTTGACTTTGGAATCCTCTACCTGCATTTCTTCCAAAGTAATTTCTTCCACCTCTACCTCTGTAATTACCTCTTTGATTTCTGCCACCTCTTCCTCTTGCATTATAGTTTTGACTATATCCATTATTATTCTGATTATTGTGCCAACAATCATTAGCTAAGTGATTTGTCTTACCACAAATCCAGCAAGCTTTGCCTCCATCTTTATTGTTCCTGCCTCTTCCTCTACCTTTGCCACCTCCTCTTCCTCTTAGGAAGTTGGCTTGAGTAGTTGTTCCTTCATCTTCACCTGCTTGTTGTTTTCCTTTGCTATTCTTCTTCTTATCCTTTGAGTACATTGCATGACCTGTACTCTTGTCACCATCTCCTTTAACATCCTGCTCAAATGTTAGCATATGACCTAACAATTGATTTAAATCAGGAGTGAAATGATCAAGTGATAGTTCTGTAGACAAAATAAATGGCTTCCATTTGTCATCACCTCTCAACCCTGTAAGGATTTGCCTTACCAATTTATCTTCCTCAATGTCTTCATCAACAGCTCCTAAAGCATCTGCAATATCTTTCATCCTTGTCACATAATCTGAGATGGACTGAGAAGCCTTCTTCTTGAAGGTAGTAAACTCTGCCCATAAGGATGCCTTCCTTGACTTTGTAGTGTTCTGAAAATGCTCCTCCAAAGCATTCCATATGTCAGTTGCACTTTCAAGACCTCTAATGTGGGGTAACAAGTAATCATTGACTCCCATGTAGATAATGCTCCTAGCTTGAGCATCTTTCTTCATCCAATTTTTAAGATCTGCTAACTCTTCCCTAGTTGGAACACTAGGATCTCTAAATTCTGGCTTCTCTTCTTCTCCTGTGATGTAACCAATTAAATCTTTGCTCATAAGATGAGCTTCCATCCTCATTGACCATGCAGGATAGTTTTCCCTATCCAATTTCTCTATCTGTAGAGCATCTCCCATCTTGTGTCCACCTGTGTATTGAAAACTTCAAGCTTTACAAGCAATGTATGTACCTTTACTTCGAGTTAGACTCCTTTTTCCTTTCTTGATGTCGAGTAGACTTCTCCTCAGCCTTTTGACTCCAAGCTTTCACTTCTTAGTTCTTCAAATGTTGAACTTCTTGAATCTGCAGCAGTCGGGGACCTTCCTTTCCTTGATTTGATGTCTCCTGCTCTGATACCACTGATGGAGAGTGTTAATCTCCAAAAGAACAACCTACTCTTGAATTTAGAACACCTCTATATCAAGAGTAAGTCAAAACCTTCACTAAATTATAGGTCCAATCTCCAAATTATCAAAATTAAGAAAATCTGTGAAGAAAGTGGAACACATAAAAGTCTGCTGCAGAATTTCTTCACATTGACTTATCAAACGTGTAAAGTTTTTGATGAAACTTTGTACGAATCATCTCCTAGGGATTGCGCATCATCTCCAAGTTGAATCACTTGAAAAGGTTTAGTATAACTTGAGAAATTGTCTTCACAAGTTACCTATGTCCAAAACTGTACTTCTGAGAAGTCGATTTAGACACCCCTAACTTCTTAACTTTAGTTCTCACAATATCTAACCCGTTTTGCCAAATGCTTTTAGCCACGAGTAGATCACCTTCCAACTTAAAGATTAAGTGCTTGCTTGCACAAAACTTTAAACTATGGAGTGAGCACTGGTCAAAAGATTAAACTCGAAATTTGCGCCTGTTTCAGAGAACTGTAGACACTCAACACATATGAATGTTCCTACTAACAATTCTCCTAGCCTGATTACAATTAGACTCTGAAATTCAGGTCACAGGCTCATTAACTAACAACTTAGATATCCTCAAAAGGATTTCACAAATGATCAAACACAGAAGGAGCAGACACGAAAAGATCGGGCGCAAACTTTCTTCATTAACTCAGAAATTTACAACTGAGTGATGAGAGCTAACTCAACTAACTTTTCTCTATCTCTTGACTCCTAACTTTCTCAATCTTGGATTCTACATATGCTCTCATAAGCTCTCTATAGCTCTCATATAGCTCTCATACATGCCCCGACTTTTCTCAAAGTATTTATAGACAATTTGTACAAGGTTCTCACTTAAACAAAGATCTGAGTCACCTATGACTATACTAATGTACATATGTGTACACTTCTCTTATCCTCTGAATATGTCTTTCTTCCAAGCTTCAATAGTTGATCCTTCCTTCACTCTTTATCCTTCCAAGTCTTCAATTGGTGATTGGTCTGCACCAACAAGTCATACAGCTGAAGAATTTGAAGAAGAGGTAAGAAGATGTGAGAAAGGAAAATCAATTGTGCAGGTAAATAGAGATGAAGACTATATGCAAGCAAGTACATCCAGAAGTGGATTAACAAGAAGAAATGAAGAAGCTCCTATATTTGATGAAGAAGTGTATCCAGACACATATGAAGAATGTGAACCAAGAAGGTCAAGCAGGACTAGAAGACAACCAGAAAGGTATTCTTATGATACTTCTTACATAACTCAGAAGAACTATGCATATATGGTCAAAGATGATGAAGAACCCCAGAACTATGATGAAGCTAAAGGTGAGAAGCAATGGGAAGAAGCAATGAAGGAAGAATTCAATGCACTGGAGGAGAACAAGACATGGGAACTTGTTCCTAAACCAAATGGTAAGAAAGTAATTGGAAATAAATGGGTTTATAAAGTGAAGAAGCTTGCAGATGGAAGTATAGCCAGATACAAAGCTAGACTGGTGGTGAAAGGCTATGCCCAGACCTATGGCATAGATTATGATGAGACATTCAGTCCCGTAGCTAAGATGTCAACTATAAGGACAATCATTGCTATTGCAGCTTCAAAAGGATGGACCCTAAGTCAATTGGATATAAAGAATGCATTCTTGAATGGATACATATCAGATGAGGTATACATGGAACAACCTCAAGGGTTTATAGATTCCAGGTATCCAAATTTTGTTTGCAGGTTGAGAAGAGCATTGTATGGATTGAAGCAAGCTCCAAGAGCTTGGAACTATAGACTGGTGAAGTATCTCAATGATCTTGGATATCAAAGTTCAAAAGCAGATTCAAGTCTACTTATCAAAAGAACAGAGGAAGGTACAATGTATTTATGTAGATGACATTATAATCACAGGTACTTCAGATGAAGGAATCAAGGAGGTAAAGAGATTACTTGAAAAAGAATTCAAGATCAGTGACCTAGGAAAGTTATCATACTTTCTTGGAATGGAAGTCACTTATACAGATCATGGCATATATGTATCACAAGAAAGGTATCTTCTGAATCTATTGAAGAAGTTTGATATGGAAAATTGCAGAGAAGCTTCAACTCCACTTGAAGTTAATCACAAGCTCAGTAAATATGATGGTGCAGAATACAAAGATATGAGGAAGTATCAATCTCTTGTGGGTAGTTTGATTTATGCTACACTAACAAGACCTGATCTTAGTTATGCAGTGGGAGTTTTGTCACAATTCATGCATTGTCCAAAGGACCCACATTGGATTGCAGGTCAAAGAGTTCTCAGATATATCAAAGGAACTATAAAGGAAGGATTATATTATCCTTTTACATCAGATTTGAAGTTGAGAGCCTATAGTGATTCAGATTGGGCAGGTAACCAGGATGACAGAAGATCAACTCATGGTTACATGATATACATTGGTGATAAGCTTGTAAGTTGGTGTTCAAAGAAACAACATATAGTAGCATTATCATCAACTGAAGCAGAGTACAAAGGACTTGTGGAAGCAGCTAAGGAAGTCATATGGATGCAGACATTGTTCAAGAGCTTAGGCATTGATCAAGGTACACCTACAATACATGGAGATAATATGAGTTCACTTTATCTTGCAGCAAATCCAGTATTTCATGCAAGGACAAAGCACATAGAGATACAATATCATTTTCTCAGAGAAAAGGTAATGGAGAAGGAGATTGAAGTGGAGTACATTTCTACTAAAGATCAGTTAGCAGACATAATGACAAAGAGCTTGGATGGTGTGAAGACCAGCAGATTCAAAAGCATGGCAGGAGTAAAAGAAAAGAAGATGATATGAAGAAACAAAGAATGTAAATTAGTGATTGAGGGGGAGCTGTTGGAGAAACAATCACTAATTGGACATATATTTGAAGGTCAAATCTTAGGAAGAAAACCCCATGCCTATGTGAAGGAACAAATTCACAAATGTATTATACTTGTAAAGTTTGCTCACTTTAGTTCTAGAAGTTTTTTAAAAAATCACGGGAATGAGAAAATCTATATAAGTTAGTTAGTATTAACTGACGCGGTGAGAAGAAGAAGGAGGAAGACAATGAGAAAGTGAGAAGAACTCATTTTTGTATGACTGAGTATAGTCGGGCTTCTCTGAGTGAGAAAGCATCTGTAAAACTTCTGAGTTTTTTATAGTTATGAGAAGAACTGAGTAAAGTTCTGTGTATGAGCCTCTCTCCATCATCTCCATGATTACCTACTGTGTGATGAGTTACAAAGATTAAGTTTTCCAAGCAACTCGATGCCTGGCATCGAATCTCTGTTGATAAGTCATATTTTCTTTTATATTTTTCATTCAGTACTGAAGTGTTTGAAAAACATGATGTTGTTGGAGCAACTCGATGCCTGGCATCAAATTCCAATTGATAAGTCATATTCTAAGTGTGCATGAAATCACCTATAGTTTTGGTGTCCAAAAGATCAAGACTTTATGCGGGAAGTCGATGCCCGGCATCGAATCCCTGCTGAAAAGTGGCCAAAAACATCTCAAGTCGATGCCCGGCATCGAATTCTCGTTGCAAGTCGATGCTAGGCATCGAATTCTAATTTTAAACAGGCGCTCTTACTAAAACAGGTAAAATTTCCAGTTTTGGAAGGTCATATAGGGTCATCTTGTGAGAGCCATAACTTGAGTTCTAGAGATCCGTTTGATGCATATGATAGCTTGTTGAAAAGCACTACTCTTCTAGTTTCAGCCTATAAAGTTTCATGGAAAAATAATACTTGAGCTAGGAGAAATTAGCAAAATACTGAAGGTATGTCATTTCAGTGACTAGGAATTTCTGTAGAAGCAAAGTTCTCACTTTAGGCTATCATTTCTCAAAGTTTGGAGTGGCAATGAGTTAATGGTGACCATAGAGGTGTTCTAGTGTCACATTAATTCATTTCTTGTGGTGTTTCATACATCAACACAAACTATACAATTTGGTGCATCAAAATGCTCACTCCATTAGAAGTGAGAAAGCAGAAATCTTGTCAAGAGATTCTACATTCCTAACTCCATAGATTATGGAATATCTCCATCCATTATGAACTACTCACGAGAATTCTTGCAAGAAATCCAAAAGGAGAAGTGGGCCAATGAAAAGAGGAATCCCCTTCCCATTCAAGATATCTATGATATATAAGATTAATTCCCCCTAGATATTTCATCATTACACAAAGATCAACAAGACACTCAATCGGGAGAGAGATTAGATTTTGAGTCCAATTCTTTACAATAATTGCACAGTTCACATGTCCATGGGGATTTAAGTCCCTTCAAATGTGAGCCCCTACAATAATAATGAGGAATAAAGATTCTATTATACCTAGGAATATCGAGGTTGTAACGAACACTAAAGTGTAGTACCATATAACTATAGAATAGCTTTTAAAGGTAAAAACAGAGCTTTTAAAGGTTCTATTATACCTAGAAATATCAAAGTTTTGAAGAATACTAAAGTGTAGTGTCATCTCACTTTAGAATATCATTTAAAGGTAAAATGAGAGCTATAGAAACATGTAAAAAATAAAGTTCCACAAGTTGATAGCTCCAATTGAAGGTAAATTCAAAGGAAAATTCCTTGATATCTTTATAGGCAAGATAGGAGATATGAGTGAAGTTGAAGAAGGAAACACTTATCTTCCCATAAACTACCAAGGACACATCACTAAGTAATCTTAGATTCAGACATAGGTGTTGCCATTGTAACCACATCCTTATGGATTCGATCGAGCAAGCCAACCTTACAACCCACTAGAATGAAGCTTCAAATGGAAAATGTGCATATTGAGAGACCATTAGGGTTAGTGGAAGGAATCATCCTCACTAGTTTTGGTGTGCAGTTTGAACATACATTTTCGACGTGCAAGTTAGGGAAAAATCATGAATATGAGAGGATTTTAGGTAGACTCTTTATGAGAAAATTAGAAATTATTGAAGATTGGGGTACCAACTCCTTGTATTCACAACACTTAGGGGCCATGAAAAAAGTTAATCTCAAAGACTACACACATAGAGGTGTATTACCCCTATGGTGGAAGTCTAACCACAAGATATAAGAGGACTCAAATTTAGTACACTCCATCAACTCTTTTGATGCATCATGGATGCATGAAGAGACACACATATGGATGTATAAAGTAGATGAAGAAGAGGAGAAATGACTCCAATTTAGAAATAAAAGATCTTTCATAGAACATTAGATAGATACAAGACCTAACCTATGCACCCATGATATTTGTGGATGAGGAATTTTAACCCCATGGCTGGGAAATGCTATTAGTAACACTTGACATAACAATGAATGAAGAACAATGGAATCACCATTGTGATGAAAATGGTTATGACATATCTCTATTTATGTGCAAACTCTTAGAAGGAGATGAGGACAAAGATCTAGAAACAATCATTATGGACCCCTTTTGTAATTTTGAAGAAGATTACTTGTACATTATCAATACAAAAATCCATAAAAGAGGTGAGACTAAGAGGGAGACATTCCTAACCATTCAAGTAGAAATAGAGGAAAAGAAAAAGAAACAAAAGAAAAACCCACCAGTGAAGGAGGAAGAAGAATCGTTATTTGAAGTTCTCAAGAACCTCAAAAAATATGAAATCAAAGATACGAAAATTATGGTGAGGATGCCATAAGCAGAACCTCTCATGGTAGAAGCTTATGAAAATAGAGAAATAACCAAGAAAAACATAGTTACAATTGAAGAGCAAGAAGAAGGAAGCACGTACATAGGAAATAATCTAAATGATGAAGTAGATGAAGAGCTAACAAACCTCTTGTGGGAATACACAAATGTATTGATTTGGACGTACAAAGATTTGGAAGGAGTGGATCTAGAAATTTTCTCACATAGGATCCCTATGACATTAGAAGCTAAGCCCACCAAACAAAAACCATACGCTTACAATGACACATACACAACAAAAATAAAGGAAGAAATTAATTGACTCAAAGAAGCAAGATTTATTTATGAGATTGAGAACAATAAGTGGGTACTCTTTTGTGGTAGTTTTCAAGAAGAATGGTAAGCTACATGTATGTATTAACTTGAAGAAAGTTAATGTAGCTACCATCAGATATTTGTAGGCTATAATCAAGTATGTATAGCCCCTAAGGATCAACATAAGATGTATTTTACCAACAAATGAGGAATCTATGCCTTTTAGGTGATGCCATTTGGGCTTTCCAATGCCATATCTACCTTTAAATGGCTCGTATGTCACATGTTTAAGGCAAATTTGCACAAAATCTAGAAGTCTATGTGGATTACCTATATGCACATTCTCGCATGAGAGAAAATAATATCCCCAATTTAAGAGAGATATTTGACAAATGCACGGAATACCAAGTATGTCTAAGTATAGAGAAATGTGTACACATGGTGCAATAAGAAAAAAATCTTATGCCACATAGTTTCAAAAAATGGAATATCAACTGATGGAGATAAAGTGAGAGCCATTGCAAAGTTAAAATGATTGAAAATAGTGAAGGAAGTACAAGCCTTCATGGTCCATTGTGGCTACTATAGACAATTCATACATATGTATGCAATCATAGCTAAACCTACATATGACCTTTTAACCCAATTCTAATGATGCTTGACTAGAACAAGCCTTTCCATGTCCATGTCAATTCTTCCAACTTTGCAATTGAATGCATACTGGCACAACACAAAGAGGAGGGAAATATAGATCTACTCATAGCCTATGTGCATAGGAAATTCAATATGTTGTAATGGAATTACACCACGATGGAATTTGAAGGGTTAGGCATGGTCTATGTAGTTAATAAATTTCAACTTTATATATTGGGAAATAATTTCATTTTTGAGAGACCATCAAGCTCCTACTTTACTTGGTAAAGAACCTTGCAACACAAAGAGATTGGTAAGATGGTTTCTCTAACTAATGGAATATGATTTTGAAGTAGTGGTGACAAAACCTATTTACAACCGGACCACTTCTCATGACTAACGTCAAGAGAATTCTCATTAGTTATGCAAGATGCACTTCTTGATGCATATATTTTCAGCCTAAAAGTAGTTCCAAATCGGTCAAAGTAATGCATGCCGATCTTGACTTTGGAACCCATGAATCTACTATAACAACAAAAGAAAAAGAAGTTATAAGATCTTAAAAGTACAATATACAAGCACAAAGTACTATAAAAAAGATCATCAAGGAATTTTAGCTTGTTGTGTGGATGAAAACAAACATCACATGTGGCTACAACTCATAGAGATAGGAGCACTAGGACAACATTTCTGCGAACAAAGAACCCTAGAAACGTTGAAGCACTTAAGAGTATATTGGCCTACAATGGAGTTTGACATATACAAAGTGATTATGAAATACGTGGCTTGTATTAGCATATCCCAATTGAACATGAAACTTTATATCAAGTCTCGCAAATACCTAATTGGAGCAGCCCTTTGGGAAACTTCCTAAAAACTTTGTATTGCTCTAAAACTTTAAAAAACACCATGTAAGTTAGAAAAACACAGTTATGGACCTATGATTGTCAATGGAAATTCTACAAGAAGTGCAATACAATTAGCAACCCTACAAAGAGAGGTGATGCCCAATCACATTAATGGTTGTAGAGTGAAGCTCTACAGAGAACCTCTCATAGAACACATGCTTACACAATTGAATCAAGCTAAGAAGCTTAGAGAGTAAGAAAAAGAATTAGATAAGAGCCACAAGTTTAGGCCCTAGAACATATTGAAAGAATGAAAGTGATGCCCCAAGATATTGCATGGCTACGTGTCAAACACGAACACGAGCCAATCTGAGCATTGTCATTCAAATAACATTTATATCAATTGAGCTAGGATTGAGATGAACATGGCCCTAATTGATTCTAGTACAGCCACAAGTGTTGTTAGACAATCTTTTTGGCTAAGTATAGGATTACATTGTAAATCTAGTAGACGCATACTTCTAAGCATGGTAGGTGTAGAAAATCCATGTTTAGGAAAAGTGGAAGTGCTAATTATTCTACAAGAGACCACCCTAATACTCAAGATCTTAATGTGCCATGATGATGACCTAATCAAATTCTCAATTTTGGGCCAAGATTGGATATATGATCATGTTGTCCATTTGAACCTCATGAAGAGACTCCTGAAAGTTTAGATCCACAAACAATGCCTTAAAACTGAATTGGAAAGTCAAGAACCTTCTTGTTCCCAGTCCATACACAACCCATGTGACCCTATGACTATAGAACTAGGTGATTCCAAGTAATATGGGCCCACCAAGCATGTTTTGGTGCCCATTTTGTTTCCAAAAGATATTGATCCTATCACAAATGACATACTGGTCCCTTCATGCTATAAGCAATTACCATGTGTAACACAACAGGGGAGTGCTTATCGAGCACCAAGCTTCTAGCAGAGAAAGGCAACACCCAAAAAAAGCTAATTTGTGTCAAGAAAGGAAATCAATCTTCAACTCCTAGTTCTTCATTGATGACACAATGGAAAGCTCCATAAAACCAATAAAAATGACACTAAGAGCTGACTAAGTATTAAAAAAAATTGGGTGCCTAAGTATCTCTTGAAGGCACAATTTGACAATTCTCGCATTTGGGTTCCAAAAGCCACCTTAAAGGCTCTACTCTAGCCCCACACTTTACTTTCCTAAAAGAAACTAGGTTCAATTCTTTTGTTCAAACCCAATGTCAACCTAGACAACCTAAGTCACAATCACTATGTGTTAATCCGCCTTGTATTGTATGCAAGTGGACATACCCAAGTAGGTGCTCACTCCGCCCCTTAACTTTGTAACATTCTAACCACATTTCTTGATACAAATTCACGATGCAAGTAAGAGTTGTCATCTTTTCCTAAACCATAGTCAATTTTATTCTAGAACACCATATAAGTTCATGAGAAAACTAAAGATGTATAAACCTTGTAACATTCACATCAATAATTTGTATAATGATCCTAGATGAGGTTCCCAAAGACCAGATGAACCATGTTGAGATCTTGCATTTTCCCAAGGATGCATTTAGGGAATTGACACATGTTGAGCCCAATTTTAGAGCGCACCTATAGGGGCTAAGAATTTTTCTTGTTGTAGGAGAGTAACTAGCATTTCCAAGTGAAATCAATGGTGGTAGTTGGGCGTAGTTCATGTCGATTACATGAACATTTCCATAGAGAATTATCCACTACTTCCACCTAAAGAGTTTAGAGACATCTAGGGTGAGATACCTAATGAAGACCCCCTAGTGAATTGGGCAAACCATATTCACATGAAATCCAACTATTTCTAAGGATTAATAGGACCTATGGTGGATGTTAAATTCATCTCAAAGTGTAAGCTAGAGTTTGAACAACTATGTGGTGGATTCCATTTTGTTTTCTAGAGTTCGAAGCTTGTAGAGTTGAGATGAAGTATAACAAATATGGGAGAAATTAGGTCTTGATGAATACCTTGTGGCTCCTCTACCAAAGCTAGACTTTAATAGATGCTACTTCTTAAGTCATACAATCCAAGTTGGGATACAAAGGGATGTCCCTAGCACTTTTGTACTACCTTCACTTCTCCCCGATCATTCATTGAAGAAGTCTTGCATCACCCACAAGCTAGTTAGGGAGGCATTGAAGACGTTTGGGACACATATCCCATCATATAAGGAAGCACTCATCGCTAAAAAGATGAAAGTAGTGTATATGTGCTTGGCTTATGATGTTCCAGTAGATAGGGTGCTCATCAGGGCCCAATTACAAAGATTTAAGGACAACTCAGGTTTCACTTCCAACCAGATCAAAAGGATGAGAGGCATAATCCCGTACCTACAACCAACAAAAAAAATTCCAACTTTTACCTTCACCAATAATAAGTTCTCTTGTAGTCCCTCTATTTACTAGTCACCTACCTTGCCCGACTGCTGCTAACAAAAGAACAAACGATTGAAGATCCCATTATCGGGTGCTCATCAGGGCCCAATTACAAAGATTTAAGGACAACTTAGGTTTCACTTCCAACCAGATCAAAAGGATGAGAGGCATCCTGAGGCATCCTCCTGTACCTACAACCAACAAAAAAGTTTCCAACTTTTACCTTCACCAATAATAAGTTCTCTTGTAGTCCCTCTATTTACTATTCACCTACCTTGCCCGACTCCTGCTACAACAAAAGAACAAACGATTGAAGATCCCATTATCTTGGAATCAAAAACTCAGATAGAAGATGCGAGAACAAAGGGTTTTGCATTTTCAATAAGCGACATGGCCACAAAAGAAGTTGGTCCCACTTTGAAATACCAAATCGATTGAGGTATTTTCAATTTTTAGAAACCTAGTATGTTTCCCAAGAATACAAAATCCCCAAGTTACCTAGGTTGACAAACCGACAAAGAAGATGAAAAAAACCACAAGATGAGCAACAACAAGAGGAAAAGTTAGATGATGATAATGAAGAAGAATAATATGAGAAACCTATGTATGTAAAAGCCTTTCAAAGATTGTAAAATAGAATGGAGGAAGTATGAGCGTGCAACAAATCCAATGCGGAACATGAGTAGTTAAATTTGCACCTCTCAAAGGGCCACCCACGGTGGCATACATGATTTCCACTATCTATCATTGGCTTCCCCCGTTTGTCAAAGATCTTTCAATTCTCTGCCTATGAAACAATTCACTATCTGGAGCATTACCAAAATATAAGTTCATATACTCCCTTGGAAATTGATTGCTATAAAACTGAAGCAAATATGGCACAAAACCTACACTTCACCAAACCATCCTTAGCAATTGGCTACCTACACAATTATACTGATAGCTCCCAAATGCAAAGTTCTTTTAGGGATGACAAGCACGAGAAGGAGATGATTGTTTTCTAGCAAGGACCAATAGGTATAATAGTACAGGGTGAGTTAAGTAGCCATAGGAAATGGAGAAACACGTCAGAATGAGGGCTCGCCATTCAAACTTTACCAACTACTCAATTATTTGAAAACAGTAATTTTAATCACTAAAAGAATGTACGAAAATCGCATTTTGGTATAAAGGTGCTCCATTTTGTGCAAGGCAAGGGGTCCTTGAGCTGGAGGACTTAGGAAAAATCTTTATATCTAGATTTGTAATTTTTGAAATTCATTTGAGCCGTAAAATTAGTAGTAGAACCTAAATTTTAACTATATTGGTCACTAGGTTTTAAATCAGCTAAAACTCACTTGAAACGAGGAAAAGAGCTAGACAAATCATTTTTGAGTGGCTACTTTGTAGAGAGAAATCTTGTAAGAGAGAGGGAAAAGATTATTATCTTGTTTATGAATATACTCCATTGTTCCATCTTATCTTCTCCTTGTGTGTGTATGCATGTGTGTATGCATCTAGTGTGCTTCTCACCTTCACATCTATGCACATCACTTGCTCATGATCATTATATTAACCTCATGTCTCCACAGATTGACAATTACAATGTGGATATCTATCGGTTGATACTCATCATTGTTCTATGAGTGACATCAATAACATTACAAGTGCATCTCTAATATAAGAAACGAACATTGATGTGCAAGTTCTTAGCAGCCATTAAATCCTCTTTAGTGCACTTTACATATGGGTGGATTGGCCCAAAAGATAAAATAGGTACTACTCGATCAACCCACATCAATACCATTTCTACATTGAACAAGTAATTGTTTTGTAACTCATCATTTTCTTTAAAGTTAAATAAGTTAAAATAAAAGAAAAGGAGTTACATATTCCCACACTATTTAGGGTGGGAAGCTGAATGCTAACCAAAAGATGTGTAGATATAGATAACCGGTTTATATAGATAAAGGCGAGGGTAAAAAAAAAATCATAGGATCAGTACTTGTTTATGCCTGAAGTTTTTTGTTATTCCTGGGATCATTAATTTTTATTCTTGATAAATGATTTGATATGTGTATCATCCTGATTGAATACCAATTCAAAATCATACTCCAAAAGCAGGTGAAACCACCTTATTAACCTGCATCTAGTGCAAGGATTATTGAAAAAGTATAGTAAAGTGTGATGTTCTACAAATATTTTGAATTTATGTGTAATCAAATAATGCAATACTTTACTGTATAGATGATGCCTAATGCCTCAAATTTCGTAGTCCAATGATTTCCGTTACTAACGATAAGCTATATCCTTGCATATGCTATTGGGAATTCCATGTTGCTCTCATTAGCAAGTTGTGCTAAGATGCAACCAATTACAAGATTATAAGCATCTATGAGGATGTGGGATGGATTTTTTGGAGTTGAGGCCTTCAAAATAGGTGTTAATATGAGAACTTTTGGGCCCTTCTATTCCACCCACTCAAAATTCTTTAGAAACTCGTACATCATCTTAGCAATGCCTACATACATGTTTATGGACCTTATCTAATAAGCTCAATCTACCATGAAACCTTGGAATTCTTTGGCATTCCATGTTCTACGCAGGTCTATAATTTCACTTATGTTTCCCTCATCTATCAATATGCCATTCTTCAAGACTATGTGCCAAGGAATTTACCTTGTTAGACCATTAATACACACTTCTTATGATTTAGGAACACTTTATAAAAGTGACATTTGTAAACAATCTTTCTAAGGTCCTCATAGATGAAATGGCTACAAGTATTTTGTCAATCTCTTCTTTGATTTTAGAAGAGTAGCTCTAATTTTATGTGTATGGTGTCTATTTACGAGATTGAGCATTTGGTACAATGGGAGATGTATGAGATCTTCTTCCTTAGAATTTGACAAACCATTCACAATATATAGTGACAGCTACTTGTTGCATCTTGGCGCTAGCTATTTCTAAATTTTCTTGGAGATTTTCAAAAAACTTTGAAGCACTAGGACATTTCTTAGGCATTATATTTCTTAGGCATTATTCTGAGAGAAGCCTAGAGTACATTTCTTGAGCAGAGTCCCTTTTCTACATGCTAGTAATGTGTTTCAGAGAGACTTACAAAAGGTAATGAATCGATAAGCAACTAGTGGGAGTGAATGGTGCACTGGGAACACCACCATGCAGTAGTAGTGAAGGTGTCACGATTGACAAAAAAGGTGTAGCAAGTAGTAGTGGTTTGGCATCACAACATTTTCTTGTTTTTGGTCTACAAAATATACTGAAATCTAGTCCGGTACCCTCTGGTGTCGGTTCGATTTCCGATGTCAATACCAACTCGATGGTAGTACGATACCAACAAGAACAACCAAAGACGTTATTGTGGATATTAGCAAGCTTACTAAACCTATTTTGAAGGGAGAAGGTCATTAGTTTAGGGTGGAGTACCCCTGTGAACACCATATAAAAGTAGAATTTCCAAATTTCTAGAGTGATAGAAAGGATTTTTTTGTCCAAAGAGTGGAACTCAACCCAAAAATTAAACCTCGGACTTCCAGAGAACATATTTCCTAACTACAAAAAAAAACCAACAAGTACCTTTGATTCTACGAAACCAATAGAAACACGTGTAGAAACCATGGTAGATGCATAAAATGATTAGCAGGAGGACAACAAGGAGGTTATCAAAGACAACTCACTACGGGAGTGAACTATGCAAAGTTTGAGGGATTCCTAGGTGATGACTCAGATGTGCATGTGCACACCTTTGAAATCAACTACATAATATTAAATAACCCAAAAGATCTAGAATACAAGGCAATTGTGTTCTAGTCTACATTAGTTAATGAAGCAGCAAGATGGCTCACCAAATTCAATTTAAATCATTTCTAGCGGTATGAGGATGTTAAGAACGCATTTCTCTAGTGCTTCCAATTAAAGAAGAAAACTACCGAGATATTTGATTTTCTATAAACCAACATGCAAAAGGTGAACGAGAGTGTGCAGGACTATGCCACCCTTCTTTGCATGCATCTATGATAGTTACCCCAAACAAACACAAATTTACCCAACAATGTTATCACACAGTGGTTCATAAACGGCTTCAATCCACAATTATTCATTGTATCATTGGCAGAACATTAGATGTTGTCATTGTCATGGCACCACAATTTGAACATAAAGTAGGTGGCTTTACAAAAGACCTCAAATGGTTGAAATCCAACAAAAATATAAATGATGATCTATTGAAGCAGATATAATATGCTAAATGCAAAAATCCCAGTCATGTGGAAAATAATAGCACACTCAATCAAATTCATTGTGCCATTTGCGACACATCAAGCCATTGCACAGAGATTTGTCCCTATAATCCCAAACCATAAAATCAATTGGCAGTCAACATAGTACTTCAAGAACAAGGTGAATCAAATGTAAACAATGTACCTTCTCACCTCTAAAACATATCATATTCCAATTATACCGATTACCAGGCATTGCATATAGGGAACTACAATCAATCTCCATGGAACTAGGACCAAGCTAGCAATAGTACCATAGTACCACCACCATGATCTCACTTTTATGGAGAAGTTGGGCACATTCGTCGACACTACAAGGATGCTCTAGAGTATGATAAACGTAAAAAGGACAAGTGAAATCCCATGGCTAATATGGTTTACATTATAGCAACAAAGACTCGGATAGCAACTGTTTAGACATGATAAGGCAAATTACTCCATCCCATTGTAGAAGTATACAAAGTAGGCTTTAAGGAATAGCAACATACATTTTCTAAAGCAAAAGTGGGCTCCGGCTGAATGCCCGGTCTTTCTTGACCCTATATGAGATACTTGGTAAAAAATGGAGCAGCCATCAAAGCCTACACGAGAACAAGTAATAGTACAGCTAGCAACCTCACCGAACACCACACCTGAATCGACTAAACCCAACATGGCATGGGACATTTTGGCAAAGGAACCAATCACTATCCCATTAGGAGAGTTACTAACTCTCGTCCCTAGTATTCTTCAGCAATTTCAATAGCAAGTCGACCCAAGTCAGACCCGAACACTAGCTATGACCACTATCAATCCAAAATTTGATTCTACGGTAGACCATGTAGTTCCACTAATCATCATATGGTTGAAAAATCATAAAATAACACATGTCCTCATTGATGGTGGTTCTAAACATTGCTCCTCCAGAAATATGTACAAAGTTAGGATGGAACCACATTAAACCAATTAATTTCTTCATACGAATGGCTGACCAATCCAGGGTCCATGCGATGGGGTTAGTGTGTGATATTCCTATTACAGTGCCAGGAGTAGTGTTTAAGATGACCTTTGTAGTAATGGATCTTCCGGAATCGAGTCTTGATTATAAACTTTTGTTTGGTCGGCCTTGGCTCAAGAACCATGCAAGATTCATGCATGTACCTACATAGCTGAACCTATACACATGTTGGATGGCTTGTCAGATGATGAAGAAGAAGTTTTTTTTACTACTATCCATGATTTACTTTCTCTCATGATTGTAGACTTAGAATAGGTGCTAGACCAATGGTCTCCAACAACCTGTATGGTACAAGCCCTTGTAGGTGAATCTATAAATGATGCCAAGGAATTAATGAAATCTATGGATTTTTAGCACCCCTTTTAGTATGAGAGTGACCCTACCACAACCCGATAATTTTATGTCCCAAAAGATCAATTGGTGACCTATCATATCGGAGACAAGACCAATCCATAGCCTATAAAAATAAAACCTAGTCTGGATAATATCTTTTAGGGTGACCTTTTGACTGTGTTAAAGGAGTTTATAGATGTTTTTGCATGGGACTACCAGGATATGAAAGGCTTAGACCCCAAGATTTATCAGCATCAGGTTGTACTGAAACTAGATGCTTGTTGAGCCCATAAAAGTCATGTTGGTCAAAGTCAACTGTAGTCAAAGTCAAAAGGTCAAAGTCAACTGTTTAAAGTCAACAAGGTCACGGTCAAAGTCAATTGGTGAAAAGTCAAAGTGCTCAAGTGCAGGTGTCAAAGTGCACAGGTGGTGCACAATTAAGTCTCCATCAAGGGTAAATTGGAGAAAGTGGGTTGCAGGTTTTAGAGGTATTTTCTCTAATTTCCCCAAGGTTCAAAGTGTGTTTTAAAGTGTTTTGGAAGGTTCAGGTGAAACCCCCCTTATGTGCAAAAGTGAAGACTTAAAAGGAAACATGAAGGTATGTGAAGCGGCAAAGTGTACGCACAGGTGAAAGAATGGCCCCCCATTAAAATTTTTGGTTTTAGTATAAAGTCACTACAGGACAAAACAGTGAGTCGTTGGCTGCCACTTGTGAGGACAATCTTGGGACATCAAAGTGAGGACCAAGATACCATTGCAGTTAGGAGCGTACGTGATCGTCACACTCAAATCAAGGCAAGGGCCATTCTTGGACCAATCTTAGAGTAAGCAAGAGAGCATAGTCTAAGGAAGCAAGGGAGAGAAGTGCAAGAGTCACCAGTGTGCGACGCAGAGAAGTGGAAGTGAAGGAGTGCATAGGGAGTACCTAAGGGGTTGTGCAGAGAGTGCTAAGCTAGCCCCCCCAAGTATCTCAAGGTCCCATTGCAGTGGGCGCGTGTCGACAGAAGGTATTCACTCCTCCCCCCTTTGTGGAAGCTTGGTGCAAGGTGTGCACAAGGATAAGCTTGAAGCAGGTGGAGGTCTGGTGCAGAGGAGGCCGGCGGCAAGAAGACTTTGGGATATTGGGTATTTTGTAATTGGGCACTCTGTGGAATTGTGCACAGAGAGGTATTGGCTTGTATTGTACTTCAAACATTGTAATTTTCTTACTGTAATCAATCGGCAGAAGCTTCCAGGTGTATCATCTCTTCTTGTTTCTTCCCTTTTCTCCTACAAACCCTCAAACTCCTTCTTGTCTAAGAATCCACCAGCAAAATTTGGCACGCACGGTGGGACCTCCAAGGAGATTCGAGCTTAGGAGAAACAAAGTGCAAAGCATAGAAGAGATCAAGTGTCGACAGAACCACAGTGCTACTTCATCAAACAAAAGGTAAATATTCTTATCAAGTGTCTCATATTCAGTGGGCTATGAGCTGCTCATGACCGCAACCCGGTCCCAAGTATTGAGGGTCACCTGCAAGCAGACAAGGAGGAAGGTTGTTAGAAGGTCCCCCAGTCCACTATCTTCCACATCATCAGTAAAGAGCATGGCGGGTCAGGTAGACTTGGAAACTTTACTCTCTAGATTAAATATAAAGTTTCCTTCTTTCAAAGGCCTAGCTCAAGAGGATCCAGATGAACACATTAGAAGGTTTTTAGCACTATGTAAGACTAGAGGCCTAATGGGTAGGGAGGATGCTTTTTTGATTCTCTTCCCTGCCACATTAGAGGGATTAGCTGATAAGTGGTTCAGCCAGTTTGCTGAAAACCATTTTACCACTTGGGATGTCATGAAAGATGCTTTTAAAAATCAGTTCCAGCATGGCAACACTGCGGAGATTATCATAGAAGAGCTAGAAAATTTAAGATTAGTTCCAGGAGAAAAGTTCCCAGAGTTTGTGACTCAGGCCAAAGCACTAATGGCTAAATTGCCAGATCCACCACACGACTTTTTTGTCAAGAAATGGTTGGCTAAGCCCCTACCAGTGGCCACCCAATGCAAAATAAAGGAATTAGTGCTACCTATAGCCTCCATAGAGGAGTTCATCAGCACATCCACACGCTTGGAGCAGATAAGGTACCAGTATGGAGCAACCTCTTCCCAACCAACATATGGTACAGAAATGGAGGATCCAGTGATATAGCTAAGGAAAGAGTTGGAGGGCTTAAAAAGAAATAAGCCCTACAAAGAGGAAGAGAATGTTGTTGCTCATTTGAGAAGGGAGATTGAAGCACTAAAGCTCCAAAAGGAGGAGGAGGCCCAGGCAGAGGAATTGGCTCAGCTGCGACAGGAGTTGCAGGAGCTCAAAGGAGGTGGCATCAAGAGTGGACTTTGGTGTTCCATGTGCAGCAAGCAAGGTCACATTGTAAGTGAATATCCTCTGTTAAGTGTGACTTGTCAATTATGCAGGATGGTTGGCCATGAGGCCCATGAATGCCAATTAAGAGGAATGTCTGCAACGACATACTAGACACAAGGAGGACCCCCAACACCAGCAAATGTGATGGCTGTTGCACCGAATCAAGGTAACAACTATAATCCTAGACAGAGGAATAACTTTGGAAATGGGCCTAGAAGGCCAATCATCTGTTTCAGATGTGGAGAATGTGGGCACTATCAAAGTAGGTGCACCCTACCAGAAAATGCCCCTCCTTGCAGGAACTGCCCTGATGCAAGAGACCATTATACAAATTGTTGTCCTAAGAATCAAGCCTCTTCCTCCGGGCCCCATATTCAAATGATTTCTGTGCACAAGGAAGAAGTGTGTGATCCAATCAATGAGCCATCTCCATCTACCAGGGTGGTGCAATTAGAAGAAATAGAATCTTTGACTGTGCAGACAAGAAGCAAGGGGAAGGCTCATGCAGACATAGGACAAGGGTCAAAGATTAAGGAATGGAATCAAAACAGAGAACCATCTGAAGATAAAGTCACCACAGGTGCAGATACAAGTAAAAAAGGAGATCTCATATGCACCAGTGATGCTATTGGACATGCCTTCAACAGGGCTCATGAGGAGTTTGATAAGTCATCTGGAGCCCAGGCTCTCAAGGAATCAGAGGCTTCAAAACTACTCAAGTCCATGAAAAAGGAGGTTAGTATTTTTTAATTAATAAAGATGGATGGGAAATTCAGATCAGAGTTATTGCAGATAATTGATGAAGCTTCCACTACAAGTTTGGTGGCAAAGACTACTATTTTACATAAAGGAAAAATTGTAGGGGAAGCACCCCTTACAGATTATAAAAGTCCTCGGCTGACAGTATCTATCAAACGTCATGAATTTCAAGGAGTTATTGTGGATGGTGGTTCTGGCATTAACTTGATGCCTGAACACACAATGGAAAAGATTGGACTCCATCCTTCAAGGCCTGCAAATTTCACGGTTACTTTGGCAGATCAGAGCAAAGTAAGACCCTTGGGAGTGATCCCAAAAGTTCCACTTGAAGTACAAGGTAATCTATTCATTCTGGATTTTGTGGTTTTAAGATTACCCAAGGTTGAAGGAGGATTTCCCCTCTTAATTGGACGACCATGGCTGAGGCATGCAAGTGTCATTCATGATTGGGGCAAGGACACCATGTGGGTACAAAAGAAAGGGCAAGAGCTGACACAGATTCATTTAGAAGAGGGCCCAAATAATCAAGGAAACACTAGCATGATGCAAACAGTTGGCATATGCATGGAAACAGAATCGAAGGATCAACCCCATATAGATTTCGAGGAAGAAGAGGATATTCTTAATTGGCTCCAAGCAGACAATTCTTCCTCTTGTTTTGGAATTTTTCTTAATAATTCTTGCAGGACTGAAGGTTATGATGAAGATAAGGAAAAAGTCCAGGTTGATGGATTGGGAGAGCCCATCACAGACCACAGAAGGGGCAGGAAGACACCCCTCAAATACAACTTGGAGGAGGATATGACAACCACAGATAAAGAGGTTACTAAAGCTAAAGGCAAGGTAAAAAATTCTAGTGAAGAATGTTCTTTCCCAATTCAAGAAATCCCTGCAGGATGGATGCAAGACAAGGAGGAACACATTGAAGTCCAAAATACACCTGCTTATGAAGCAATGCACGAAAAGCTAGGAGAAGAAGACAAGGAAGAAGATGCACACGAAGATAATATGGTAGAGAGAAATCCTGTCCAAGAAATACAATTAGGCACTCAAGACAATAATCGGCCAGTTTTGGTGGCCACTTGGTTGTGGAGCCACCCAGGGCTCCTTGAAAAGGTAAAATCATTGTTGACCTAGTATATAGATGTTTTTGCCTGGCATTATAAAGACTTAGAAGGAGTGCCTGCAACTTATGGAGAGCACAGAATCCCTCTAGTTGATGGAGCCAAACCCATAAGAGGAAAGAGTTATAGACTTAATCCAAAATATGTTGAAGCTGTCTATGTGGAAATCCAGAAGATGGAGGATGCAGGAATCATCATTCCTGTAGAACACTCAGAGTGGCTCTCACCTATGGTTATAGTACCAAAGAAGAATACTAATAAAATCAGAATATGTGTTGACTATAGAGCACTCAACAAGGTGACCATTCCAGATGGTTTCCCAATGCCTTTTGCAGAATAGGTCATTGAAGAAGTGGTTGGGCATGCATTATATAGCTTTATGGATGGATTCAGTGGCTATAACCAAATATCAATACATCCAGAGGATCGTGAAAAGACTACTTTTATCACACCTTGGGGAACATATGTGTATGTAAAAATGCCATTTGGGCTCAGAAATGCTCCAGCCACCTTTAACAGAACGGTCAATCTCATTTTTGGCCCCCTATTGCTGGAATCACTTAGAATCTTCATGGATGACTTCTCTTCGTTTTCAGGATCTCACAAAGAAACTCCTCTAGATTGTTTGGACCACCACTTGAGGCAGCTGCAGAATGTTTTCAAAAGATGCAGGGAGACTAAGTTAAAGCTCAATCCAAACAAATATCATTTCCTTGTGACAGAAGGAACTCTCTTAGGACATGTGGTGTCGGCTAAAGGTATGGCCCCATATCCTAACAAAATCATTTCTATATTAAAGTTGCCTAAGCCTAAATCCCCTAAAGAGATTCAGAGTTTCTTGGGGCATACTGGATACCATAGAAGGTTTATAAAAATGTATGCAGAGATAGCCAGACCTCTGGCTAGACTTACAGGTAAGGAAGTACCTTTTAAATGGGAAGAAGAGGAGGAAAAAGCATATCAAACATTACGGTCAAGGTTAGTGTCTGCTCCTATTTTGGTCATACTTGAGTGGTCAAAAATCTTTCATATACATGTAGATGCCAGTGCCTATGCAGTGGGGGCAGTTTTGACCCAACCCAGTGAAGAATTTAAAGTGGACAGACCAATTCAATATGCCAGTAGAATCTTGACCAAGGCTGAAAGGAATTAGAGTACTACAGAAAGGGAAGCCCTAGCAATGGTCTTTGCTGTCCAAAAATTCCGTCATTACTTACTGTGAGTAAAATTTATTATTATAACAGATCACCAACCACTAGAATACCTACTCAACAAAGGTTCAGGAAGTGTTTGGAGGAAGAAGAAGTGAGGGAAGTCCTTCACTCTGCACATGAAGGAACAGGTGGTGGGAACCTTCCAGGGCATATTATGAGTCAAAGGATATTGGATGCTGGTCTATGGTGGCCTACACTATTTAAGGATGCAGATGAATGGGGAAAGGCATGTGACATTTGCCAGAGGTGTGGACCTAAGCCAACAAAGCAGAGGCATAACCCCTTGGTTGTTTCCACTTCCTGGCAACCATTTGAGAAGTGGGGGCTAGATTTTGTAGGGCCCATCTACCCTCCCGCAATTCCAAAAAGAGAAAAATATCTCTTGATAGCTACAGATTATGCGACAAAGTGGGCTGAAGCTATTGCCTCCCCCGATTGCACTGCCCAAACTGTTGCTGATTTCATTTATAGTAGCATCATTTGCAGGTTTGGATGCCCACTTGAAATTTGTACAGATCAAGGTACCCATTTTGTCAATAAGGTCCTACAGGAAATTTTCAACAGGTATAGAATTCTACATAGGACCTCTTGTGCTTACTATCCAAGAGCCAATGGACAGGCTGAGTCGACAAATAAGGTTTTAATCTCAATGTTAAGAAAGGAGTGTATGTTACAGCCCACTTCCTAGAGCATTGCTTATCAAGGTACCCTATGGGCATACAGGTTAGCCTACAAAGAGGCCACATGATATTCTCCATTCCAACTAGTCTATGGCATATTGCCCATTGAGTCCTTTGAATTTTTACATGGATCACCTAAGATAGCATTCATGCAGGGCAAGAAGGATTGTGATGTCTCTTAGAGGCTCGGAGCACTACATAAAGTGGAGGAGATTCGTCTACTAGCAACAAAACAATTGATAGAAACTCAGATGAAGAGGAAGGAGACACATTATCGACATCTGTGGAGCAACAACATTGAAGCAGGCATGTTAGTTCTTCTCCATAGACCTCATCTTCATATACAACTGAGAGGAAAATGGCTTCCACATTGGGAAGGACCTTACAGAGTCAAAACAATGCTAAATTGGGGTGTTGTGGAGTTAGAGACGCTGAATGGAGAGGCCTTGCCACTGGTCAACATATCCAGGATCAAGGCCTATCTTCAACACACTTGAAGAAGTATGGATCACCTGGAACCTGCAATATTTGTCTAGGTTGCTCTCTCTGGTTGGGTTTTTTTCTTTCATTGCCACCCTCCATACTTCCGTCCCCCTCTTTGCTCTTTTCCCCCTCTTCCCCACCCCGCCCCGCTATCCATCATTTCTCCCTTCCCTTTTTCCCCACCCCGCCCCCTCCCCCACCTTTCCCCGCCCCACATTGTTGCATACTCTGCTGGTGCTTTCTCCGATGCTCTTGATGGTCTTGGTTGCTGCTCAGATGTCCTATTAAAGTTTTTGCCGCTCTATCATCATGACGTCCTCTATGCTCAAGTTTTTGGCTATAGCTCTCCGGGACGGAGAGCACATTAGGTGGCGGGCAACTGTTGAGCCCATAAAAGTCATGTTGGTCAAAGTCAACTATAGTCAAAGTCAAAAGGTCAAAGTCAATTGTTCAAAGTCAACAAGGTCACGGTCAAAGTCAATTGGTGAAAAGTCAAAGTGCTCAAGTGCAGGTGTCAAAGTGCACAGGTGGTGCACAATTAAGTCTCCATCAAGGGTAAATTGGAGAAAGTGGGTTGCAGGTTGCAGAGGTATTTTCTCTAATTTCCCCAAGGTTCAAAGTGTGTTTTAAAGTGTTTTGGAAGGTTCAGGTGAAACCCCCCTTATGTGCAAAAGTGAAGACTTAAAAGGAAACATGAAGGTATGTGAAGCGGCAAAGTGTACGCACAGGTGAAAGAATGGCCCCCCATTAAAATTTTTGGTTTTAGTCTAAAGTCACTACAGGACAAAACAGTGAGTCGTTGGCTGCCACTTGTGAGGACAATCTTGGGACATCAAAGTGAGGACCAAGATACCATTGCAGTTAGGAGCGTACGTGATCGGCACACTCAAATCAAGGCAAGGGCCATTCTTGGACCAATCTTAGAGTAAGCAAGAGAGCATAGTCTAAGGAAGCAAGGGAGAGAAGTGCAAGAGTCACCAGTGTGCGACGCAAAGAAGTGGAAGTGAAGGAGTGCATAGGGAGTACCTAAGGGGTTGTGCAGAGAGTGCTAAGCTATTCCCCCCAAGTATCTCAAGGTCCCATTGCAGTGGGCGCATGCCGACAGAAGGTATTCACTCCTCCCCCCTTTGTGGAAGCTTGGTGCAAGGTGTGCACAAGGATAAGCTTGAAGCAGGTGGAGGTCTGGTGCAGAGGAGGCCGGCGGCAAGAAGACTTTGGGATATTGGGTGTAATTGGGCACTCTGTGGAATTGTGCACAGAGAGGTATTGGCTTGTCTTGTACTTCAAACATTGTAATTTTCTTACTGTAATCAATCGGCAGAAGCTTCCAGGTGTATCATCTCTTCTTGTTTCTTCCCTTTTCTCCTACAAACCCTCAAACTCCTTCTTGTCTAAGAATCCACCAACAATGCTCGTTCGGTAAAGCAGCAAAGTTACCGAATGAACCCCTATTATGCTTAGCAAGTCAAGGATGAGATCGACAAATTTCTTTGTGTAGGATTTATTGTTCTACTAGAGCATGCTGAATGAATTTCACCAATCATTATTGTACCCAAAAAGAATAAACAACGAAGCAACGATCCATCTAGGGTTTTCGTGATCCACCTTTGCATTTTGCCCCATGCGTGCAAAGAGGCCATACTTTGTCCATTGTCCCTTCGTTCTTCGATTCCCCCCATTCGCTGCTGCTGTGCGTGAGAGGGATTCGTGCTCTCCCCCTGAGGGGGGAGGGATGATGGCTATGCTTAGACAAGAAGGAATGCAACAAGACCTTCTCATCGACTCAAACATGTCGCATGTACCTGACACACAATTATGTCTACAAAAAGATGAAGCTCTTATGCAAGTCTACTCTGATGTCACCACAAAGGTTGGTTACGATAGGTTTGGTCTTCACCATGAACCTACTATGCGTTTGACATTTCCTTATGCCTCCAAGCAAGTAAGTGTATCTTCTATTGATGCTACAGTGTCTGTGTATCCTGTAGCCCCACAACACAAATCCTTTGCAGATGATGTGTCTAGTGGTTTAGGGCTTTTATTGGATAACATCACATTTGGTCTTTTAAATGCTAATGACAAAGGCAAAGCACCAATGGACAAAACACCTGAATGTTACTTTAAAGAAATGACTCTAAACTCATCTGTCCAAGATGGTTCCATGCTCATTATTGACAAGTCTACGTACTCGGTTTGGCAAAATCACTTGGCTGAGAGGGTTGTCATTGCGTTATGCCATGGCCCTAGGCCCCCACTTGACGTGCTAAAACATTGGATTAAAATTAATTGGGAATAGAGAGGGCTCCTTGTTCGTCAGGTGTAGTAACTACCTAATGGCTACTTCTTGTTCTTCTTTGATGATGCCATTAGTGCCCTTAGAGTCATTACGGAAGGCCAATGGATAGTTACGTCTAGGCTGGTTTCGTTCTTTAAATGGTACGTTGTATTTAATCTGAGGGGTCCAAAGCCCTCAAAAGTCCCTGTGGGGGTTGAACTATCAGACCTCCTAGTTGATTTCTTCCCTTAGATTGAAGGCTTTTGTTCCCTAATTGGTAAAGTTCTTGAGTAGAGACTTAGGGGGAGTTTCAACCCTAAATGCGACCCTCAGGTCCTCATAGAAATAGACATGAACAATCTGATTAAATCCTCTTTGAAAATTAATGACTTGGGTGGAAATTTCTTTCATGTGTAGAAAGTCATTTATACAAACTAGCCTAATGCATGCTTTAAGTGTAATAAGCAGAGACATTGGATAAGGGATTGCCCCCTGTTGATAGAGGCTTAAAGTCCTGAAGGTAGAAAATTGGATGATCCTCTCCCAACCAAAAGCTTGCCAGGTAACTGACTCAAAAAACCTGTCAGTATACAAATTAAAAAGAAAGACAAAAATTGGGTAAATACATATGATGTGTTGTTGGAAGGGATTTCTAACCCTCTTGATGAGTCAAGCAATAATAAGTCTGAGAGGGTCGGTTCTCTATCTCAACCCAACAACATTGTTGGTCTGGTGGAAGAAAATGACGGAAAAATTATTGGTGATTCTTAGCAAATCAATAATGACTCAGAGGAAGGATGGACTACAGTGCAAAAGAGGAAAAAATGTTCCCAATCTATTCCCAGGCAAGCTGACTAGTATGGATTGCATCCCATATCAGGTGATATCTTACCTTTATCTTCTGAAGATTGCAAGTTTGTGGTTGGACCTAATAAAATGGATGAGACTGAAATCCTTGGTCTCCAGAACAGTGGGATTGAAGTAGAGGATCTTTCATCTAGCCAAAAGGAAAACTCTTCCCCTTCGGGACAGCAGGTTTCTAGATTTAAAAACAAAAACTCAGGGTCTAAAAACAAAAGAAATGATATTTTGAAGAACTCATTGGCAGTGAATAAGTTTACAAAAAACATTAAGAAATAATGATTGTTTTTGTCTTCACTATGTCTCTTTTCCTGTCTTTTATCATGGATAGTATTAATATCCTTTCTTTTAACTTGAAAGGGATTATTGAACCTATTCGAGCCAAATGTGTTAATTAGTGGATGAAAGATCTTTCGTATATGCCTTATTTCATTTGCCTTCAAGAGATAAAATTAGCTAGATCTAGGCTGCCTATTCACCTTAAACTGTGTTTCCACTAATCATCATTGGTCTTACACTGATCACCCCCATGGTGGGGGGGGGTTACCTTAGGGGTGGCTAAGCCCCTCAGCCCATTCATTGTTGATAAACTTAATAGTAGATGGCACAAATGGACTAGTCTCATCCTACGAAAAACTTTTGATTGTACCATCATAAGTGTTTATGCTTCTAACTATCCTACTCAAAGGACCAGATGCTGGGAAGAGCTCAATAGTCTTAAAGGTCCCATTATTCTTGTGGGATACTTCAATATGGTCACAAACATAAGAGATAGACTTGATAAAAAGGGGAACATAATCTCAGGTCTTGAATGGCAGGCTTGGATTAAGCTCTCCACCACTCATGACCTATTTGACTTCTCCTCCCTTATGGGTTTCACTTGGAACAACAAGCAGAAGTCCCCCCCTTTCTGCTGCTAGATTACACTCTACCTATGGCAATCTGCCTTACCTGCAACAGTTCAGCGACACTAAGTGGGAGGTTGATTAAACCCTTTGTATTTCAGATCACTCCCCCATTAAGGTGGTGCTCAAGCATGATAGACCTAATGGTAGGGTGGGCTAGCCTCACTTGAACCCTACTCTGCTTAAACTCCCATGTGTCATTGAGAAGTCTAAGTATTAGCACCCACTACTTTCAAAAGTTTGCTAACCCTAGTATAGCTTGGGCTAAAGCTATTAGAGACATCCACGCTCTCTTCACTCACTTCAAGAATTTGAAACGAGAAGTTAGAGCCAAAAGAAGACTTGTTCTTGCCAAGGAAATAGATATTATGGCTTCCTCTCAAAGCCCTAATAAAATGGACCTGATTTTATCCCTTCAAGAGAAACTGTGATATGAAGAGTGCCTTGAGGCTAGCAGCATCCTTACCTCTTCAAGAGAATTTTGGGCTAGGAATCTTGAGAGACCTACTAAAAGTATGTTCACTCTGTTGAAAAAGAAAAAGATCAAGGATTATATACCTTTCCTCAAGAATAAGAATGGTGGATTTTCCACCTCTGTTGAGGAGAACTTGCAGGAGGCTACTAGCTTCTTTATGAGTGTTTTCTCTAGTTCTCCCAAGTGGGCAGAGGATATCTGTGGAGCTAGAGCCTTCATTGCTCTTAAAAGGAAAAAATATATTCCTCCTGGCATGGCTACCTTGTTGGTCCTGCCCCTCACTACGGGTGGGATTAAAGAAACCATTGGTAAATTGAAACCCTACAAGACTCCTGGCCTTGATGGACTTCCTAATGAGTTTTTCATTGCTCCAAAAGATTTATTGGCTCCTTATATTCTGTTGATTTGGAAGGATTCTATAAGTGGGGGCACTCTCCCTATTGAAGTTAACAATGGATTTATAAAGTTGATCCATAAAAAAGGACCCAAAGAGGACTTGAATAACTAGAGACCTATTACCTACCTGACAAGTATCTATAAAATCTTTGCTTCTACCCTTGCTAGAAGATTGAGCCCCATCATGAATGATATCATCCTCCCTGAACAAAAAGGGTTCATTAAAGGTAGATTTATCCTTGATGCTATTATTTCCCTATGAGAAGGGATGGAGTATGCCAAAGAGTCTAATCAAACCAATTTTTTCTTCAAGATAGATTTTGACAAGGCTCATAACAAGATTGAGTGGGACTTCATTCTCCAATCCCTTCATGATATAGGTGTTGGAAAAAGGTTCATAAAAGCTCTTGGTACTCTTTTTGGAAATTCCCACTCTAGAATATCTATAAATGGTAGCCTTTCCCCTCATTTTAGACTTAGAAGATCTATTAGGTAGGGATGTCCTTTAGCCCCCCTTTTGTTTGCCATTGCTAGTGATGCCCTTGGTTGGTTGATTAAGGATGCCATTGAAGAAAAAAAAGTTGAAATTATTAATATGCTTGGAACTGACAAACAACTCTATTTGCAAGCCTTTGTAGATGACACCAACATCCTCACAAAAGCTGATGATGAATATGCTAAATGTATTTTAGATTGTCTCAACACTTTTTGGTCGGCTAGTGGTTCTCACATAAATCATAAGAAAACTGCCTTCAAAGCTTCTGATAATTTGGTTCTTGCTTGCATTAGTAATGTGGGTTGTGAAGTGATAAGAGATGGTGAAATCTTTAGGCTGCTAGGCATACCTATGGGTTTTCAAGTCTCTTTGAATCAAAGGTGGGAGTGGGTTATGGAGAGATTCAAAAAAAAAGTTTCTTACTTCGTATGCTTGTCAATCGTCCCTCTCTCACCGTGTCTTTGTGCTTAACCATTACATATTTCCTTATGTTGTTTATTTCCTTTCTTGTTGGATGCCTAATAAAACTCATATCAATCAGATTATTAGTCTCTCGAGGAGGTTCCTTTGGGGAGGAAGTGGAAGTCTTTTTCATAATAAAATACCTAAGGTTGCATGGCAAATTTGTTGCTTACCTAAAAGGGAAGGGGGCCTTGGAATCTTTTGTCCTTTGAAAATGTCATCTAATCTATCTGCTAAATGGATTGTTAGGGCTTTGGATTCTCAAGACTGTTGGGCTCTGTTAATTAAAAGGAATATGCATAGATTAAGTGTGGCTGAATATAAAGCTTGGAAAAATCATTCTGTTTGGGATATTATTGCTTCCCCTCACACACTCCTTCCTACTGGCTCTAGCTTGTGTTGTAGGATGTAGCATGCCTGGATGGAAGTGAAAAAGTATGTTTGCCCTCATAACAAATTTTTTGACTCCTTTGACTTTTTCCTTTAGGAAAGCTTGTGGACTGGTCGATTGTCTCTCTCGAATAATGGTCTTGTGGGGATTAGAGAGTACAAATGTTACAAGCTTGGATTTACCACTTGGAAAGATCTCACAATCAATGGTGAGATTCTATCTGAAGAGCAAATTAAGAGTACTAATGCTTCTCCTGGGTGTGTGCAGGTCCTCCTCAAGCATAGGAGAATGCTGGTTGACAGAGTTGTCATCTCTCAAGGGAGGAGGAGCATTTTGTTGACTGATATTGCTCAGGACATGCTACAGAAATATCAGAAGAAAAGAGGGTCCATCTTACTAATATTCCCTAAAATCAACAACAAATGGAAAGTCTACTGGAAGCGTGAAGAGTGGCATCATAGATTCCTCTGTATTTGGAATTTGCCCTACAATATGAAGCATTCTCTGTTGCTCTGGCTCATTCTGCATAATGCAGTGTGGTGTGGCATTGTTGCAGAGCTAAGAAGAGCAAAAGGCAGAGAAAAAGAAGGACCCTAAAATTTTTCCGATTTGGACACTCTATTTTTGTATCATAACCATTTTGTAACATATTTTCCGTTGTAAATGCACTAGAGGAGTCCTCTAGATGCATACCCATGGAGATTAGTATCTTACCCATGTAAATTAGTAGGAAATTAGCCTCTTAGTGAATAAAGTGCCGGTCTCTTGTGTGAAAGGAACATTTTTAGGGCACATGTATGTAAGTCAATTTGTGACTCTTTGTAAAGACTTTTGGCCATTGTGAGAATCAAGAGCACAGAATTTCGAATTTGTGCCTTCTCCTCTCTGTATCATCTTCTTTGTGAGCTTGTGTGCATGTGTGTTGCTTGAAAAGAGTGTTAGGAAGTGTTCTCTATCCATAAAAGTGTTTGTTTGTTGTTGTTAAGGTGTGTGTGAAGTGTAGGAAGTGCTGAAGTGTAGGAAGGTCATTCTTGCGACTCAATATTTTTCTCATAACTTGAAGTAAAAGTGTGAGAATTGAGTGAAAATATGACCATTGGATGTGTCTTCTCGAGAGCTTCGAAATGCATATGCTATTTGCTATATTCGGAGTTCGGAGCTGAGAGAAAAGCTTAATTTACTGTTGGATGCTGCTCCAAGTATCGCGACACCATAACTGATAGTTGAAGCTTGTTTGGATTAGACTTAGGCTTATTTGCACTCTTTGGGAAGCTCATCTTCATTGATCATCATTTGAATGCATGTCTTCATACACTCGGCTAGGTTTTGATACTCCTCAGATTGATAAATAAAGTGTGAATCCCCACTATATGCACTTGAGGGGGATCGAGGTATAGTCCCTTTCTCCACAAGTCCCTAGGTTTGTCCTTAGGTACACACGTTTTTGGCGCCATTGCCGGGGAGAGTCAAATCAAACCGAGGCATCCGTGTGATGGTAAGTAGCTCTAGCATTGAAGTGAGTAGAGGAGTTGTGAATTTCTCTTCTTTGGTAAGTCACACTCATCCGGACTTACTACTTCTCACTCTTGAAGTGTGTGTAGTGAGTTGATAGTCTAGGGAAGTGAGTGGAGTGACTAGAGTAGGGGGAAGAAGGGAGTAATTAGGGAGTTAGATTGGCCATTAACTCTAGTCTTGTGAGTCTTTCTAGTTAGGAGAACTTTTCAAAAAAACTATAAAACCCAAAAAAACTATCCTTTTTCAAATCACTTGTTTCTAGAACAAGTATCGTGAGAATCAGCAGTCGGGTATTGTGAGCTGAGAGCCGGGCATTTGAGCTACGCAGAGTGAGTAGAGGAGAGTGAATAGCTAGAGGCTAGTGTCCAAGGTGAGCACATTGATCTACCACTCATCTTTGCCAATTAAAATCAAGTAACTCAATGGAACGATTTGCAAAAAGTATCGTGAAAGATTGAACAGGGTAAGAAAGTTTATTTTTGGTGATACATATGGTGAGGAGAGGGTAGATGAACACTAGGAACCTGTGTATGTACTTAGGATTCAAATTCACTTGCCAAAAAAATTGAAAAAGTGTCGAGTATCCTGTTTTCCCGCGGTTGAGGTATCACGATACTTGAGTATCGTGATCTCCTGTGGTCGAGTATTGCGATACCTGGCCTTTCTGAATATCGTGTATCGTGGGACTTATTTCACGATACTTGTCAAGTATCAGGTATCGTTGAATTGGGCCTAGCGATATTTGTCACGTATCGTGTATCGTGAAATCCTGATCACGATACCTATCGGGTATCGTGTATCGTGAGTCTCTGATCACGATACTTGCTGGATATCGTGTATCGCGGAGGTAGCCTTCCTAATACTTGGAAAATATCGAGTATCGTCAGGAATTTTCTCGCGATACTTGTTGACTATCGAGTATCGTGATACACAGCAAGGTCTAGTATCGTGTATCGTGGAAATTTTGTGGTGGAATATCGTGTGTCGTGTATCGTAGATTTCTGATCGTGATACCAGACAAGTGTCGTGTATCATGATTTTTCACGCGATACCTACCCAATATCGTGTATCATGAGCTTCAGTGTCAAGTATCGGGTATCGTATGCTTCAAGTATCGTGTTTCCTCAAGTATCGTGTATCGTGCCCAGTCAAGTGGTCAAATATCGTGTATCGTCTTGCTCAAATATCGAGTATCGTGGTACCTTTCTAGTGTGTTAGATATCGAGTATCGTGACATACTCTTTTTGGGTGAAATATCGTATATCATGGACTTTTTTGGGTCAAGTATCGTGAGTTTTGGATTCACTGTCAGTCTTATTCCAACCAAAATTTTATCTAGAATTCAGACCCTCATTAAAGAACTTAAGGAGCTGGAGGTTGGTTAAGGTTGATTAGAGCTTTTAAGTGAATGAAGCTAAGGTCCGAAAGAACCCTAGGGAGCCGAAGAAGTGTGATTCCTTTTGTAGGAAGCGTAGCCGAAGCAAGTAGTTGTTCACATTATTTTGAAACCTCGAGTGAGTCTGAAGAGGAAATTCCCATGGCTTCCGAGGATATGCAGTATACTGTACCAATGATTGGCATGATGTCAATTATTGAGGGAGAATATCGGACATCTTTAGAATATGTGAACACTAACCAACATGGGATACCTATCTACCTAGATGGGCTAAACCGATCAGTGGCCAGACTAAAGAAAGCTACGGATGCTTACATAGTACGTAGGCCAGCAGTTAAGTATGTAGGAGGATTTTATATGGACAAAAGAGATATTCAGTATGTTGTTACGGAACACTCTGAAAACATCAATGAACTGGGGGAAGAAGACAATGCTCACAACCTTAATGAAGGGGGACATGAAGAGCAAGTGACCACCTCTAGAGGGAGATCTACTGTTGTTAGGGTTTGGAGAGGAGACCTAGTTCCCCAAGATGATTCCCTAATGGATGTGTATTTGATCAATGGAATGGATCATCTCCTTAGAGCCCACTCTTCATTATGGGAAGTGGCCCCTAACCCAATTACTATCTATGAGTTACAAGATCCTGAATTCCCCACCATCATCACATATTTGGACAAAAATCAAAGGAGGTACGCCCCTAACGGAGTTAGAAAGAGCAGGATTGAAATATCAGAACATTCCAGTGTTTCCTCCTAGGCATCAAGCCACTACTTCACAAAACCCCCAAGAAACTTTCCAACATAATTCATATTAGCATTCTGAACAAACACAACAAACGCATATACCTATCAGAACACATGTGCAATTTTCTATGCCTGCCAATAACCCTAACTATCGGCCTCAACCACCTGTTGAACCAAGGAATAGAATCCCGGTCCCAGATAGACCCCCTGTCGTAAGAGGACCTGGTATACCCATATGAAGACCAGTTTTCCCTGTGATGCCTAGACCACCTGAAGTAGGAAGAAGATTAAGACCAATTCAAGTTGCTAAATGCATGAGGAACCACTATGATGGCTCTAGTGAACCTTACAATCATATAGCTGAATTCAAGCAAGTAATCAGAGCCGAACAAGTAGAAGATTTCTTGATCCAATATGAATCCTTTGGTCTAACTTTGACAGATACAGCTTTAGCTTGGTTCCAGCCATTAGCCCCTAATAATTTTCAAAACATGGAACAAGTCTATCAAGAATTAATTGAAGAATTCACCAAATCAGGGATTAAAAACAACTCTTCCTCATTGATCCACAGTTTTAAGCAAGCTCCTACGGAATCTGTGAGATTGGCAGCAAGAAGATTCAAGAAGTATGTGGATAGATGTCCCTTGGAAGAGAGACCCACTCAAAACAAAATGGTGTTATTGTTTTTGGAAGGATTAGTGAATGGATCATTAAGATCTCTGGTATATGTGAAAAGAGTTCAAACTTTGCAAGAATGTATGAAAGAATGTATTGACCTAGAGGACAATCTAGCAGAAGATCTGAAAATACCTCAAGGTAGCGTGAAAAGTGAAGATTCCGCTAGCAGTACATCAAACCCTAAGAACAGTATGGAGGAAATAGCCGACTTAGTAGCAAAGAAAATGAATGTTCAAGGATAGAGGAACTACCCCAACAACCCAATGCGAGTACCCATGCTTAGAAGATGTATGCATTGTGGAGGTGATCATCCTTCTCATGTGTGCACTAAGGGAGGAGTCCCACCACCAGCTTATGCTTACAATAGACCACCCGTGCCAGGGCCCTCTACAATATTGCAACATAGAACAAAAATACACAAATCACAGCACAGAAAATTGTCCTTACAATAGGCAATCAAGACTGGTACAACCGCTCATGAGACCTTATGGATTCCCTCAAAAAGATCAAGGAGGGGAAGCTTTTAGATATCCCACATACCAGCAGCAGGCACCTGTGCCACAACCTTATGCTTATCAAGGCTATGCTCAACCACAACCGGTGTTAGGACAACAACCTCCCCATCCTGAGAATGTTGTCCCAGTAAAAATGGCTCAACCTGAAGAAAACTTAGAGAGAGCAATAGTTCCAACTACGCCTTTGACTAGTAACAAACCATATGACTCATCTTATGACCATAGTCAAGGAGATTACTCTGCTTATGAGGGCACTATAATTGAATATGGACAAATGTATGAGCCATATGCCTATGGCATGGGAGGACCAGATATTTCTTATGGATATGAGCAGGATTATGTGTCATTAATGTATACTGCTCCGAGAGCACCTATACCCTCTCGACCTATGAATAGACCACTTGTACCTAGAGGACCATGTTACAGATGGGGAGATGATCATTATATCAGAGAATGTACTTTACCTAACCCACCACCACCACCACAGCGAGTCTGGGAAGGATACTGTGGTGATTGTGGTAAAGAACACCTTTTCAGAGATTGCCCCAAGAACCCCAACAAAGTTAACTCAAACGTGCAAATCAATGTGATAGAAGTAATAGAGTCATCTGGGAGTGATAAGGAGTACACTGTGCCATTGAAAGCAATAACAAGAGCTAAAGCTAAGGAGACCCCAGAAAAAACTAGAGAGAATGATCAAGTTGACAGAGAAATGAATATACCTATAACCCAAGTAGCCGAAGACTCGGAAGAGCCTAGGAAAAGTGTCACAAGTAAACGAACACAAAGATGGAAGAACCGTAGAGACAGGATAAAGGAAAAGAAACTACAACAACAGAAGGAGAAGAAAAAGAATGAGCAAGATCAAAAAGAAAAACAGAAACTTGAAGGAGAAAATCAGAAAGGAAGGTATAAAAAAAAAGAGGTAGGATCAGTTTTAGCAGATCCCATGCCAGAAGAGTTAGCCATGTGGATTCAGGCATACCAGGCACGAATAAGAGCAGGACCAACCATTGAACAACATGAAAGAGAATATCCTAGAGGAGACTTAGAGAAGGAAAGGTTGGAGATATGCAAAAAATTAATTGAAGTAGCTCAACAGACCCTAGAAAAACCTGTTACTCCACTACCCAATTCAAGAATTCCCGAAAAAGAGTTCCACAAGTGTGTCACCCCTAATGATCTTGAGAAAGGAAAAGAAGGTGAGACACCTAATGGAAATTTCCACGAGGATAAAAGAGAAGGATCCGTTATCCCCGAAGTAGATGGGGAATGGCCTAAAGACTTGTGGGCAAGGGTTCAAGAAGACAGATGGAAGAAAGTGGAAGGAATTGAACCACCCTTTGAAGAGCTAGAAGTAGAAGGTGAAATAGAAGATTCAATACCTGAACTCAATTTAGAAGAATTAGTACAATTTGAGAAGAGCGACAAGGAGAATGACAGTGTGAAGGTTTTGCCATATTACACAGGAGAATACGAACATAATTCGGAATTGTATTACATTCCCTCAATAAGAAAAAAGGAGCAAAACCCATCAATTCAAACATCGGACATCATACAACACCTTAAAAAGGTAAAAATCCCTTGTACTCTGACATTGGAAGAACTTTTGAAGGTCAAACCACATTTGAAGGAGAAATTAACCAGCCAATTAGAGACCAAGTCAGAAGAGATGCATGATGAAGTGACCACAGTCAAAATCCCAGTAGATAAGGTTGGATATTTCAGCGAGGGAGATGAAGGAAACACATGCCTTCCAATTACTTATAGGGGTTACACTACTAAATAGCTTTAGAATCTGGAGCTGGAGTAGGAATTGCTACTAAGGAAATCTGGGAGAAATGGGGAAAACGAGATTTAAGACCCACACACATGAAGATACAAATGGCAGATGGACACATTGAACGACCCTTGGGATTACTGGAAAAAGTAACTTTTACCACCTGCGGAGTTGAATTTGAGCACACTTAGCGATCTGTGAATTTGAAAGGGCCAGCAATTATGAGATGATACTTGGAAGACCCTTCATGAGACAGCTAAAGGTAGTGCAAGATTGGGAAAAAGACGCAGTATACTTACAGCATGAAGGAACCACAACAAGAATAAATCTCCACACATACACATATCAAGATGTTCCCCCATTGCAATGGAATCTGATTCATAAAGAGGAAGGCAATCAATCGATTCACAGTATAGGTTCAAGCGACCAATCGTGGATGAACGAAGACACTCATATATGGATATGCCAAACTGTGAAAAAGGAAGAGGATAGAAGGAAAGGATGGCAAAAAGGGCAAGGAGTTGCTAGGTCTGTACAAGATCCAGCCTACATGCCTCAAATGTTCCTAGATGAAGAATTCGAACCTCATGGTTGGATGGAGATTTTAGCTACTCTAGATGTGTGTGTAAATGAAGAAGTGATAACCATGAATGAATGCATTGACGAGGAAGGATATGACATTAGTCTATACGTGGTAGTTCTTCAAGAGGCTGAAGAAGGAGAAGTAATCGAAAAAGAATGGAAGGAGGATTATGAGAGCATTGAAATGGAGCAAGAACATATGGAAACAGAAATTGGAAATCAAGGAGTAAGTGCCATAGCTAATGAAATAAATCAAGAAAGGACATAGGAAGAAGAGCTTGGATTAGATAAAGAAAAAGATGATGAAGAAAACAAGCCTCAAGATCGATTTGAAGTGCCCGCTCACTTCAAAAGATATGAAGTAGAAGAGAGGAAAATTGCTATTCAAATGCCAAAACGAGAAGCATGGCCAGGAATAGCATATGACAACAAAGAACAAACCAAGAAAATTGTAGTAACCTTAGAGGAAGGAGAAGAACGATGTACTTTTATAGGACAAGATGTCTCAATGGAAGAAGAACAAGAGTTGATATGACTCATACGAGAATACAAGGATGTCTTTTCTTGGACATATAAGGATTTGAAAGGAGTAGATCCTTCTATTTGTGCCCATAGAATCCCTATGACATCTGAAGCTAAACCTTCCAAACAAAGACCATACACATATAACGATGTTTACTCAGCAAAAATCAAGGAAGAGATAGATAATTTATTAGATGCTGGGTTCATTTATGAGATCAAACACACGGAATGGGTGTCACCATTGGTGGTTGTACCGAAAAAAAAAGGCAAGTTAAGGGTATGCATTAATTTGAAAAAAGTAAATGCTGCCACCATAAGAGATAGTTACCCATTACCCATCACGGATCATCTTTTGGAAAGAGTGGCAGGAAAGGAAGTTTACAGTTTCTTGGATGGCTTTTCAGGGTACAATCAGGTAGCCATTGCTCCTGAGGACCAACATAAAACAACCTTTGCAACTGAATGGGGAGTGTACGCCTTTAGGGTTATGCCTTTTGGTCTAACCAATGCCCCATCCACTTTCCAGAGATTGATGTGTCATGTATTCAAGGAGTTCTTGAGAAAGAGCATGGAGGTATACGTTGATGATTTATGCACTTATTCAGCTATACAATCAGAACATATTCCTGAACTAGGAAAGATCTTTGCTAAATGCCGACAATATAGAGTATGCCTCAATCCAGAAAAGTGTGTCTTCATGGTTCGACAAGGAAAGATTTTAGGACACATTGTCTCTAGAACTGGAATTTCAACTGATGAAGACAAAATCAAAGTGATTCTGGATTTGCCGAGACCAAAGATTGCGAAAGAAGTGCAAGCATTTATGGGACATTACAGATTCTACCGAAGATTTATACATATGTATGCCATAATTGCTAGACCTCTTTATGCATTATTGTCTGAGTTTAATTGGACAGAAGAATGTGAAAGAGCCTTTAACGAATTAAAGAGTCGATTGAGTTCAGCACCAATCCTTCGAGTGCCTAATTGGAACAAACCGTTTCACATTCATGTAGATGCTTCCAAGTTTGCCATTGGTTGCATCTTAGCTCAACCTGTAGACACAGGAAAGTTAGACTACCCTATAGCCTATGCTAGTAGACAACTGAATCAAGCGGAGCGCAATTATACCACAGCTGAAAGAGAGGGACTAGGGATGGTGTACGCAGTGAACAAGTTTCGGCACTACTTATTGGCAAATAAATTCAAATTTTTCATTGATCATCGGTTCGTCCTTCCCATGAAATGTCCCGGTTTTGATTGTTCTTTAATTCCATTCCTCAGGACCTAGGTGTTTGGCATTGTTGCTAGATGCGTGCCCCTGCGGGGCTCTGTGCAGAGATAGGTGTTGCGCCCTTGCAGGGCTTCTTGTAGAGATATACCTTCGAATGTAATCTTTTAGTGAAGCTTCTTTCTTTGTCTTCTTCTTTTCTTCTTTTTGCTGGACTCTCCCTCAACACTACCCCCCTCATGAACTCTATCGCCCTCGATAGGCTTTGGAAGTCGATGGGAGTATGTTCTGTACACTTTTTGCTCTGTCTCGTTAAGCAAATTAGCTTCACGTATCATGAGTTGCTTCCAGTGTTCTGCTTTCACACCATCATGTGGTGGTTGTCTATGGTCAGCGAAGAAGGTTAGTTCATATGCCACCAATCTGGCATTCAAGTTGGATGACATCTTTAAGAAAATTTTTTAATCGATTTCAAAAAACCCTGTGAAAAAGGCTTCTTCGAATGTTTGCATATATGTACTTGGTAAAAACATGAGCCTAGAATAATAGGCCATTATTGTAGGTCGACTAGGCATAACAAAAAAATTAAAAATGAGGATATTTGTTCCTTAATTAATACCAATGAAGTTTAAAAATGTATAAGCCACGTGCTTGAACACCTTCAAAATTGTAAGGATCATGCTGAGAATTTTATTCGTCATTTTGATAGTTAGATTGGGTACTGTTGCATAACAACACAACCGAAATTCAATGGTTTTTACCATATAATCTTCGGTTGGTAGATAGTTATGAGGTGGACTTGGAAGTAGCGGATAATTCAGCCACCATTTATTGATCACACCATTCTTCTACATGTCCAAAAAATCTCTTACTTCTCTACGATGGGGTGTTGGGCAAAATGAAGGGTTTACCTGTAATAAATACGGTGTTGCTTGCCAGTGCACCCGCAAAGTAGGATTTTTCTCCAAAAATTTTCTTCGCCATACCGACTGTGCAACTCCAAATTCTTCTTCAGTATAATTGAATGTGTCATCTTTGAAGTGCAACTGCTCGTCTAGGTTTTTCTGTGTGAGCTTCTTTATGTATTGCCTTGTTCTCTCCAATAATCCATATGGAATGTTGAAAGGCTTCATTATCGTATCCAAGTCTTTGCCCTTTATTTTTGCTTCCTTCATTACTTTGATCACTTCATTTTCAAAATTTTCCGTCAATCGGGACACCAATAGTGCCCGTTCCTTTTGACCTATTTCTACAGTATATGGCATTAATTTGGATGATCATCACATGGTTCCGCCATCTGCTCTTTTATTGGAGAATTATAGATCGGGGGAGATAGAGGACGTACCTCTACCTCGTCAGTAGGACTCTTTGGTCTTGACTCTGCTGGTGTCCCGATGGGTACTTTCTCTTCTACTTTGGTTTCTAATTGTGGCAGTCGTTCAGTCTTCTCTTTAACTTCTTGCATGGTTGCCCTGAGTGCCTCTTTGGCCGCCAGTAGCTCATTACCGATCTTTGCTACTTGGTCTACATTTTCGCTGTAACTCTTTACAAGTTTGGCGTTCACATTTTGCATTTGTGTTTTAAGTTCATTTGTTTCATTCATGTACCTTGTTTCCCATTCTTCTGTTCGGGCTTGCTCTTGTTTCAGCAGATCTGCATGTTTCTCAATCTGATCTCTTAGTTCCTTCTGGTCAGTAGCTCAAGGCTCTTGTTTTTCTATAGGTTGGTCATACAATAATGCCTTCATTAGCTCTTTATTTCTGCTTTGTAAGCTATCATTTTCCTCCATATATACCTTAAGTTGTGTTTTGAGCAATTTGCTTCGAGTTTTCATTCTCTCCTTGTCTGCTTCACTAGCTTCATGCTGTCTTTGTAAATCTGTCAGTTGTGTATGGACCTAATGACGTTGTTTCATCAATGTACTACATTGTTCCTTGACTGCGGTTATCTCTATTTCTTTGGTTGAAACCTCTTGTTGGGCCTTGATGAGCTGTGCGAACAATTGCTCACTCATGATTTGAAATTGATTCTTTTCCCTCATGGCCTTGTCGTAGTCCACATCTATTTCCATCATTTGTTGTTGCGTGTCCATGGCCGTTTGTATCATTTGCTTGACAATAGGTTTTAATTGAGTGAGATCAACATTCAACCATGTGGTAGGGATACTAGGTTCTTCTCCTGTTGTAACATCTTTCCCTTGTGCAACATGTAATGTAGTATCATGGGGCTGCCTAATATGGAGTTGTATCCATGGCTCAGCCTCCCTGTGGTCGCTCTTGCCTTGTGGCGTATCGTCTGGTACTTCAATCACAATTTGTTCTTGATTTTGCGGGAATCTTTCTTCTTCATCCCTGCATGTCTGTATTTCTTCTTTTACCGGGTGCGCTACATCTTGATTTGTGATTGGAGCTTCTTTGATGCTGATCTTGGACTATTTGTTCAATTGAATAATATGTACTGTTTCAGTGGGTTCTTCTTGGTTCTTTCCTGTTGATTGTTGATTGTCAGGTGTGACTTTGATCTAATTGATCTATGTCCATTCCTCATTATTCATTTATGTTCTTATGTCAGTGTCTAATGTGTCTTTCTCATGGTTGGATTCTTCATTAGAGCTCGAATCTTCTAATCCCAGTTCTTTATATCTGGCAGTTTGTTCTAGGGTCTGTTCTTTATCTTTTTGTTTAGTCCCTTGACTAGCTTGTCTGTACTGATGACCTTGAACATTCAAGTTTACTTGCCCTTGCATGTACATATGTGTCTCCTCTAATGCTGTTGAGAGGTCTCTTTTAGTGATTAGTGGCTGCATCATAGGAATCTTTGGTAGAGTGTGTGTCCGCTTTGATTGTGGTGTCTCTTGAGCCTCTTCCTCCCTTTGTACTTTTTACTTGCTCTAAGGGTCTTTGAAGACTTGGACAACAGTGTTTGGAATCAGTGACTACTACCCCAACTGAAGACTTTTCTCTGAGAAGGCACCTGAAAGATACTGCTCCTCAGAAATGGAGAAACTCATTGTTGACCCTATATTCCCCCACTAGATATGATATGGTTGTATTGTGTAGCAATGGATGATCATCCTACCTCTTGGTCTTACATAACTCTGTGTCGGGTTGTACTTTGTATCCCCATGTGATCTCCATGGTGTATTTCTGAGGTGGGGGCATTCTTGCCCTTTGTACATCTTTACATGCCATTTCTAATATACTTGTCTCTTAAAAAAACAAGAACAAACAACTTTGTATATGTGTAGACTATAGGAAACTGAATGCAACAACTATCCTCGACGCATTTTTGTTACCTTTCTTAGACAGTATGTTAGACAATGTAGGTCGATGAGAAATGTATTCATTCTTAGATGGATATGGCCACTACAATCAAGTGAGGATGGCCAAGGCTGACATACCCATGACTTTGTTTATCACTCATTGGGGGGGGGGGGTTATGTGTGTACCGTGATGTGGTTCGATCTGCATAATGCAGCCAATACCTTCCAATGGTGCAAGCAAGAAATCTTTTCTCCATATCTAACTAGTTATATTAGAGTCTACCTTGATGATTTTTCTTTTCCAATGACACTAATGCTCACTTGCAGCACTTGCATTGTTGTTTTCTCAAATGTCAGGAATATCATGTTTGTTTGAATCTCCATAAATCTATCTTTGTAGTTGCCTGTGGTAAACTCCTCTTTCATATCATTTCCAAACAAGATATACAAGTTGACCCTCATAAAGTACATGTTATCTTGAATGCTTCACCACCAAAAAATCCTAAAGAGGTGATGTGATCTTTGGGACAAATTCATTGGCATGGCTGTCATCTTGAATGGGTGGCTCATTTGACCATATCCCTCACACAACTGACTATCGTGGCTCCTCACTAGTTCCAGTGAACTGAAGAATGTCAGCTTAGTTTTGAGTTCTTAAAAATGCTTCCTACGTAGGCTCCAATCCTACATGCGCCTAATTGGGAATTTCCCTTTCATGTTTTCATTGATGCTTCTCATATTTCCATCGGTAGTGTCTTAATGCAACACCAAGACAAGTGGTACCATCCCATATATTATGCTAGTCAACGGCTTGCACCAACCAGACGAAATTATTTAGTCACTAAGGAGGAACAATTAGGGTTGATTTACTCCATCAAAAAGTTCTGGCACTACCTATTGGGTCGTATGTTTACTTTTCATGTGGACCATTTTGTTGTAGTATATTTGGTTTGTTGGTGCAGACCAATCACCAATTGAAGATTTGAAGGACAAAGGATGGAGATGAGATCAAGTTTTGAAGCAAAGAAGATGGATACATTCACAGAGTGAAAGACATGTACACATATGTACATTAGTTAAGACATAGGTTACTTATACTTATGCTTTGATATAAGTCTGTACATAATTGCCTATAAATACTTTTGAAAATGTCGGGGCAAAGAGAGAAGACAAGGAGAGACAATAGGAGATCATGAGAATAGTGTATTGAGAAGTAGAGAATGTCATTAGACATATGTGAAGTGAGTTGAACTCTCCATCCTCACTCAGTTGTAAATTTCTGAGAAATAGAAGGAAAAATTGCGCCCGATGTTTCTGTGTTTTCTCCCTGTGTGATAGATCTTTTGTGAATTCCTTTTGGAGATATCTAAGTCCATAGTTAATCAATCTATGGCTAGAGTTTGAGAGTCTAATTGTGATCAGGCTAAGAGAATTGTGTGTAGGAACATTTACATGTGAGAAAGTACTCACTGGTTCCTGAAACAGGCGCAAATTTTGATCTTAATGATTTGATCATTTCTCACTCCACAGTTTAAAGTTTTGTGCAAGTAAGCACTTAGTCTTTAAGTTGGAAGGTAAGCTACTCGTGGCTAAAAGCATTTGCTTAAACGGGTTCTATACTGAGAGAATTAAAGTTAAGAAGTTAGGGGTGTCCAAATCGACTTCTCAGAAGTGCAGATTTAGACATAGGTAACTTGGTAAGTAGATTTCTCAAGATCTACTGAATCTTTTGGAGTGATTTAACTTGGAGAAGGTGCACAATCTATAGGCGACACCTTGTGCAAAGTTTCATAAAAAACTTTACACATTTACTTAGTCAATGAGCAAGATCTATGCAACAGACTTTCTGAGAAATTTCCTTCTTCACAGTTTAGTCAAGAAATTGATATTTGGTCATTGATAACTTAAATTGGTGAAGGTTTTGACTTACTCTTGATATAGAGGTGTTCTAAATTCAAGAGTAGGTTGTTCTTTTGGAGATTAACACTCTCCATCAGTGGTATCAGAGCAGGAAACATCAAAATCAAGGAAAGGAGGATCCCGACTGCTGTAGATTTAAGAAATTCAACAACTGAAGAACTAAAAGGTGAAAGCTTGAAGGCAAAGCTTGAGGAGGAGACCATACGACATCAAGAAAGACAAAAGGACTCTAATTTGAAGCAAAGGTACATATATTATTCATAAAGCTTGAAGATTTCAATACACAGGTGGACACAAGATGGGAGATTCTCTACAGATAGAGAAATTGGATAGGGAAAACTATCCTGCATGGTCAATGAGGATGGAAGCTCATCTTATGAGCAAACATTTAATAGCTTACATCACAGGAGAAGAAGAGAAGCCACAGTTCAGAAATCCTAGTGTTCCAACTAGGGAAGAGTTAGCAGATTTGAAAAATTGGATGAAGAAAGATGCTCAAGCTAGGAGCATTATCTATATGGCAGTCAATGATTACTTGTTACCTCATATTCGAGGTCTTGAAAGTGCAACTGATATTTGGAATGCTTTGGAGGAGCATTTCCAGAATACTACTAAGTCAAGGAAGGCATCCTTATGGGCAGAGTTTACCACCTTTAAGAAGAAGGCTTCTCAATCCATTTTAGACTATGTGACAAGAATGAAAGATATTGCAGATGCTTTAGGAGCTGTTGATGAAGACATTGAGGAGGATAAATTGGTAAGGCAAATCCTTACAGGTTTAAGAGGTGATGAGAAATGGAAGCCATTCATTTTGTCTACAGAATTATCACTTGATCATTTCACTCCTGATTTAAATCAGTTGCTAGGTCATATGCTAACATTTGAGCAGGATGTTAAAGGAGATGGCGACAAAAGTACAGGTCATGCAATGTACTCAAAGGACAAGAAGGAAGCTAACAAAGGAAAGCAACAATCAGGTGAAGATGAAGGTGCAACTAGTCAAGCCAACTTCCTAAGAGGTAGAGGAGGTGGCAAAGGTAGAGGAAGAGGCAGGAACAACAAAGATGGAGCCAAAGCATGCTGGATTTGTGGTAAGACAAATCATTTAGCTAATGATTGTTGGCATAATAATCGGAGTAATGGTGGATATAATCAGAACTATAATTCAAGAGGAAGAGGAGGCAGAAATCAGAGAGGTAATTTCAGAGGCATAGGTAGTAGGGGTTACTTTGGAAGAAATGCAGGTAGAGGTTTCCAAAGTCAACAATATAACAACACCTACTACAATTATGCTTCAGATCAAAAGGAAGATTCAACATTGATAATGAATGCAACTTGTGAAAGGCAGAGTGAAGATCAAAGAGTCTTCTACATTGATTCAGGGTGTAGCAATCACCTGAGTGGTAATATAGCCTTGATGACTGATTTGGAGGATAAGGTATCTAATCATGTTGTTCAAACAGGTGACAACACAAAGCACAATGTGAAGTCAATTGGATCAGTAAAGGCCAAGGATGGTAGCACCTTATTGAGTAAGGTCTTGTATGTTCCTACAATTCCTAAGAATTTGATAAGTGTAGGACAAATTGTGGAAAAAGGTTATGAAGTAAGGTTCACTAATGAAGGAGTGTTTGTGGAAGACCCTAGCAATGGGTATAAACAAATTGTTTCAGGGAAGAAAGAAGGAAGATTGTTCACATTGAAGATTCAAGGTAATATTGGTCATGCCATGTTCACATATGGAGGACATAAGATCTCTGAGTTAGATCTTTGGCACAAAAGGCTTGGACATTTCAATGAAAGAGGTATTAAAGACATGATTAACAATGGTTCAGTGCTTGGTTTGCCTAATGTTGCAGGTCAACATATGACATACAGATGTGAGGCATGTCAATTAGGTAAGGCTCATAAGCATTCCTATTCCAAGCATGGTTTTATGTACTCAGAGAAGCTTGAGTTGGTACATACAGATGTGTGGGGACCATCAAAGGATTTCAGTATAAATGGGTCAAGGTATTATGTGATTTATGTTGATGATGCTACTAGATGGATCACTATTTATGTGATCAAAGATAAGTCAGAAGTGTTTAATACATTTAAACACTATCATGCATATGCAGAAAGAATTACAGGTCATAAGATGAAGAGATTAAGGTCAGATGGAGGGGGATAGTATTTCTCTAATGAGTTCAGTGATTACTTGTGGAATGCAGGTATAAAAAGGGAAGTTACTTGCAGGTACTCTCCTCAACAAAATGGTGTAGCAGAAAGGAGAAATAGAACTCTTGTTGAGTTTGCAAGGTCCATGTTGAAGGAGAAAAATTGCCCTAATTATTTGTGGGTTGAGGCTGTAAATACAGCTACTTATTTGGTCAATAGGTTACCATGTAAAGCTTTGCAGGGAATGACACCTTATGAGGCATGGTAGGGTAAGAGACCTACACTAGACCATTGCAAAGTATTTGGATGTTTGGCCTATGCATATGTGCCATCACAATTAAGGCACAAATTGGAACCTAAAGCTGAAAAATATGTGTTTATTGGTTATGATGATAAGCAGATGGGATACAGGTTGTGGAATCCATCCACAAAACATTTTCTTGTATCAAAAGATGTTACATTTGATGAGCAAGGTACTTGGTATGCAGGTACTATCAATATTAATACAGATGATGAAGAGATTGTGAGCCAAAGGAAAGGTAAGTCAAAGGTTCAAATAATTGATGAAGAAGAGAATAATGAAGTTGTTGGAGACCTCTTAATCTCCAAAGATTTGATCTATACTGACTTAAGAACACTTCTATGTCAGTTATAAATCAAACTTTACACAAACAATGTTCTTCTTTTACCAAAACTTCAATCAACACTTCTCTGAGTGAAGAAGTGTCTACTTCAGAAAGTCTGCTTTAGAAATCCACTTCATTACCTGCATAAAGTTTCAAATTTCTTCAAGCAAATGATGCACAAGTATTCGCAATACCTTTGCACAATCATGTCAATCATTAGTTCTCAAAACTAATCACCAAAAGTTTAATTTGATCATTAAGATCAAAGACATGTCAGAAAATGTTTCTCAGAAGTTGCGCCTTCGACATAGTCAACTTCTTAAGTTGATTTCTCCCAACCTGAAACCCGTTTTGCTAAATGCTTTTAGCCATAGCTTCCTTATCTTCTAACTTAAATTTTAAGTGCTCACTCATCAAAAACTTTACAGTATACACTCAGATCTGATCAAAATACTGAGACGGAAAAGTGCGCTACTCTCAGGCTTCAGTTCCCAAAGTTCACATATGAATGTTCCTATTGAACATTCTCACAGTAGGAAAGGAATTAGATTCTGAAACTCTAGACATAGCTTCATTAGCTTCTCAATTAGATGTGTGCAAAAGGATTTCTGATCCACGTGATCAGACAGAGAGCACTCAGAGAAAAACCCGTCGCTATTTTCTGGGAAAAAACTCTCTACACATCTTTCTGAAGTTTGTCATCTACAAAATGACTCTCTTACATATTTCTTGTCGTCATTAACTTATATATACATGACTTTAGGCTCATCCCGCGTCTATGACATTGCTACTAATCATCCTAAAGGCTTAGCTATATTCAGCTTACAAGATTCTTCACTTATATGTACATATGTGTACAAGACTTCATCCTGAAATCTTCTTCACTTCCATAAGTATCTTCCTTCACTTCATTCTGACCATAAGTCTTCTTCAAGATCTCTATAATCACCAATTTGTGATTGGCTTGTTCCAACAGCTCCCCCTCAATCACTAATTGTGATTATTCCATTCTTCTTCACTCCTGCCATCTCCTTGAATCTCTGTAGCTTAGGTCCATCCAAGCTTTTTGTCATCATATCTGCCACTTGTTCTTTTGTTGGAGTGTACATCACTTCAATCTCTTTATCTAGTACCTTTTCCCTCAAGAAATGATACTGAATCTCTATATGCTTAGTCCTGGCATGAAAAACAGGGTTAGCTGCCAAATACAAAGAACTCATATTGTCTCCAAAAATTATTGGAGTACTATGATCAGTCTCAAAACTTTTCATCAAGGTCTTCAACCATATCACTTCTTTTGCAGCTTCTACCATTCCCTTATACTCAGCTTCTGTGGATGATAAAGCAACTGTATGTTGCTTCCTTGAACACCAAGAAACTAGCTTATCTCCAACATAACAGAGATACCCATGAGTAGACCTTCTATCATCTGAGTCACCTGCCCAATCTGCATCACTAAATACTTTGATTCTTGTGTCAGAAGTGAAACCATAATACAAACCTTCACTTAGGGTTCCTTTGATATATCTGAGTACCCTTTGGGCTGCAATCCAATGAGTCTTCTTTGGACAATGCATGAATTGTGACAACACACCTACTGCATATGATAAATCTGGCCTTGTCAAGGTAGCATATATTAGACTACCTACCAAACTCTGATATTTCTTCATGTCATTGAATTCTTCACCTCCATACCTGCTTAATTTATGATTTACCTCCAATGGTGTAGTTGAGGTCTTGCAATCTTCCATGTTAAACTTGACTAGAAGATTCTTCAAATATCTCTCTTGTGAAACATATACTCCATGTTGAGTATACACAATCTGCATTCCTAGAAAATAAGATAAGTTTCCCAAATCACTTATCTTAAACTCCTTCTCTATTTGTTTTTTGAGTTCATTGATTCCTTGAGCATCTGTTCCTGTAACAATAATATCATCAACATAAATGCACATGTAAATGTATCCATTTTCACTTGCCTTCACTAGCAAACTACTATCTGCCTTTGATGCTTGAAATCCACATTCATTCAAGAACTTGACCAATCTGTAATTCCAAGCTCTTGGAGCTTGCTTCAACCCATATAAAGCTCTCCTGAGCTTACACACATAATCTGATCCAATTGATTCCATGAAGCCTTCTGGTTGCTCCATATATACTTCATCTGCAATGTATCCATTTAAAAATGCATTTTTCACATCCAATTGTGATAATTTCCATCCCTTGCAAGCAACAATAGCAATCAATGTCCTAATTGTAGACATCTTAGCAACAGGACTAAAGGTTTCATCATAATCTACCCCATAAGTTTGAGCATATCCTTTGACCACAAGTCTAGCCTTGTATCTAGACACCTTACCATCTGCAAACCTCTTTGTTTTATATACCCACTTACATCCAATGACTTTCTGATTCTTTGGTCTTGGTACTAATTCCCAAGTTTCATTTTCAAGTAGAGCATCATACTCTTCTTGCATTGCCTTCTCCCAATTCTGTTTACCTTTGGCTTCTTCATAAGTGGTTGGATCTTCTTCTGTCTTCACAATGTAGGCATAATCTTTTGTTCTTAGAAAAGATGTATCATAACTATACCTTATAGGTTCTTTCCTTTCTCTTGTAGATCTTCTGATTTCTGCACTTCTCGAAGTTTCAGCCTCATTTGATTCTGGATCAAATCTTGGCCCTTCTTCTACATGATCCTGCAATCTACTTCTAGAGTCAACTTCATCAACAATTTCTTCACACACTTTTACTTTTGCCTTTCCCTTCCTTTGTATTTCTTCAACACCTGTAAAATCATTTGGTGATCCTACATACCATGTATTTTGCTCATCAAATGTCACATCTTTGGTAACAAGAAATTGCTTTGTGGATGGATTCCACAACCTGTAACCCATCTGTCTATCATCATATCCAATAAACACATACTTCTCTGCTTTTGGTTCTAGCTTATGTCTTAATTGTGAAGGAACATAAGCATATGCAATACATCCAAATACCTTACAATGATCAAGAGTAGGTTTCTTACCCCACCATGCTTCATAAGGGGTTCCTCCATTCAAAGCTTTGCAAGGCAACCTATTCACAAGGTATGTTGCAGTGTTAATGGCTTCTGCCCATAAGTAATTTGGACAATTCTTTTCCTTCATCATGGCTCTTGCAAACTCTACAAGAGTCCTATTCCTCCTTTCTGCTACTCCATTCTGTTGAGGGGAGTACCTGCAAGTTACTTCTCTTTTGATCCCTGCATTCCACAAATAATCATCAAACTCTTTAGAGAAATACTCTCCCCCTCCATCTGATCTTAATCTCTTAAGCTTTTGCCCTGTGATCCTTTCTGCATAGGCATGAAAATGTTTGAATGTCTTGAAAACTTCTGATTTATCCTTGATTACATACAAAGTAATCCACCTGGTTGCATCATCAACAAACAACACATAATATCTGGATCCATTTATGCTATAGTCCCTTGAGGGACCCCATACATCTGTATGAACCAATTCAAGCATATTTGAATGCTTGTACCCTGATTTGTTGTAAGAACCTTTATGTGCTTTACCTAATTGACAAGCTTCACACTTGTACACCATATGTTGCCCTTCAATATTGGCAATCCAAGCACCACCTGATTCTTTGACATTTCCTTTATAGCTCTCTCATTGAAATGACCTAGCCTTTTATGCCATAGGTCTAGTTCAGATACCTTTTGACTTCCATAGGTAAATAATGCATGTCCCACATTACCTTGGACTTTGAGAGTGAACAATCTTCCTTCCTTTTTACCTGCAATTATGTTTCTATATCCCTGATTTGGATCTTGTACATAAACACCATCATTTGTGAATCTTACCTCATATCCTTTCTCCACAATTTGCCCTACACTTATCAAATTTTTAGGAATACTAGGAACATAAAGTACCTTGCTCAGAAGTGTACTTCCACTCTTTGTCTTCACTGATCCAATGCTCTCCACTTTATGTTTGGTATTGTCACCTGTTTGAACTGTATGTCCATTCACCCTTGCTTCCATATCAGTCATCAAGGATAGATTCCCACTCAGATGGTTGCTACATCCTGAGTCAATATAAAACACTCTTTGATCTTCTCCCATTGATTCATGAGTTGCATTCAAGATGAGAGTCATGTCATCCTTCTGATCTGATGCATAATTATAATAATTATTGTTGTAGGACTGAGATTGGAAGTTTCTTCCACCTCCTCTACCATATGATGTCCTACCACCTCTTCCTCTGAAGTTGCCTCTTTGGTTTCTGCCTCCTCTACCTCTTTGATTATAATTCTGATTATTGCTTCCACCATTTTGATTGGTATACCAACAATCATTTGCCAAATGATTTGTTCTGCCACAAATCCAACAAGCTTTAGCATTATCTTTGTTCTTACCTCCTCTTCCTTTACCTCTGAAGTTCATCTTTCCCTTTGTGAAGTTAGCTTGATTTGAATTCCCTTCATCATCATTCGATTGCTTTCCCTTGCCATTCTTTTTCTTGTCCTTGGAGTACATAGCTTGACTTGTACTTCTATCATTGTCTCCTTTAAGATCCTGCTCAAAGGTTAGCATGTGTCCTAGCAATTGATTAAGATCAGGAGTAAAGTGATCAAGTGACAACTCTATGGACAATATGAAAGGCTTCCACTTCTCATCTCCTCTCAGACCTGTAAGTATTTGTCTTACCAACTTTTCCTCTTCAATGTCTTCATCCACTGCTCCCAAGCTATCTGCAATATCCTTCATCCTTGCCACATAGTCTGAAATTGATTGTGAGCTCTTCTTCTTGAAGGTTGTGAACTCAGCCCATAGTGAGGACTTCCTTGACTTAGTTGTATTTTGGAAATGCTCTTCCAAGGCATTCCAAACATCTGTAGCACTTTCCAAACCTCTAATGTGAGGTAGAAGGTAATCATTTACAGCCATGTAGATGATACTCCTTGCTTGAGCATCCTTTCTCATCCAAGTCTTCAACATTGCAAGCTCTTCCCTAGTAGGAATACTAGGATCTGCAAATTCAGGTTTTTCTTCATCTCCTGTAATAAATGCTATAAGATCTTTGCTCATGAGGTGTGCTTCCATCCTCATGGACCATGCTGGATAGTTCTCCCTATCTAGCTTATCAATCTGCAAGCTTTCTCCCATCCTTGACCTTCTGTATCTGCAATTACTATGGTTTATGAGGATAAAGTGTACCTTTGATATAAGCTTTGTCCTTCTTGATTCTTTTCGAACTCGTGCTTTGAACTCCTGCAGGTTATCTTCAATAATTTGTCCTTGTCTTCCTTTGATTTGGAAGATCTTCAATATCTGCACCAGTCGGAGCTTCAATTGTCTTTTCTTCTCTTGTATTTTCACCTTCAGCTCTGATACCACTGTTGGAGACCTCTTAATCTCCAAAGATTTGATCTATACTGACTTAAGAACACTTCTATGTCAGTTATAAATCAAACTTTACACAAACAATGTTCTTCTTTTACCAAAACTTCAATCAACACTTCTCTGAGTGAAGAAGTGTCTACTTCAGAAAGTCTGCTTCAGAAATCCACTTCATTACCTGCATAAAGTTTCAAATTTCTTCAAGCAAATGATGCACAAGTATTCGCAATACCTTTGCGCAATCATGTCAATCATTAGTTCTCAAAACTAATCACCAAAAGTTTAATTTGATCATTAAGATCAAAGACATGTCAGAAAATGTTTCTCAGAAGTTGCGCCTTCGACATAGTCAACTTCTTAAGTTGATTTCTCCCAACCTGAAACCCGTTTTGCTAAATGCTTTTAGCCATAGCTTCCTTATCTTCTAACTTAAATTTTAAGTGCTCAGTCATCAAAAACTTTACAGTATACACTCAGATCTGATCAAAATACTGAGACGGAAAAGTGCGCTACTCTCAGGCTTCAGTTCCCAAAGTTCACATATGAATGTTCCTATTGAACATTCTCACAGTAGGAAAGGAATTAGATTCTGAAACTCTAGACATAGCTTCATTAGCTTCTCAATTAGATGTGTGCAAAAGGATTTCTGATCCACGTGATCAGACAGAGAGCACTCAGAGAAAAACCCGTCGCTATTTTCTGGGAAAAAACTCTCTACACATCTTTCTGAAGTTTGTCATCTACAAAATGACTCTCTTACATATTTCTTGTCATCATAAACTTATATATACATGACTTTAGGCTCATCCCGCGTCTATGACATTGCTACTAATCATCCTAAAGGCTTAGCTATATTCAGCTTACAAGATTCTTCACTTATATGTACATATGTGTACAAGACTTCATCCTGAAATCTTCTTCACTTCCATAAGTATCTTCCTTCACTTCATTCTGACCATAAGTCTTCTTCAAGATCTCTATAATCACCAATTTGTGATTGGCTTGTTCCAACAGAAGTGCAAGGTGAAGTTGAAGAAACACCAAGATTTGATCCTGAATATGAAGAACCAGAAACCTCAAGAAGTGGAGAACTTAGGAGGTCTACAAGGAACAAATGGCAACCTACAAGGTATAGCTATGATACTTCATTTTTGGCTACCAAAGATTATGCTTACATGATTAAAGCAGATGAAGACCCTTCTACATATGAAGAGGCAAAAGGTAAAGAAAATTGGGAGAGAGCTATGCAGGAAGAATATGATGCATTGTTGGAGAATCAAACATGGGATTTGGTTCCAAAGCCAAATAGTCAGAAGATCATTGGATGTAAGTGGGTTTATAAGACAAAAAGATTTGCAGATGGAAGTGTGTCTAGGTACAAAGCTAGACTTGTTGTCAAAGGGTTTGCTCAGACATATGGTGTTGACTATGATGAGACTTATAGTCCTGTGGCAAAGATGACAACTATCAGGACACTTATAGCTATTGCTGCATGTAAAGGTTGGAAGTTGTGTCAACTTGATGTAAAAAATGCTTTTTTGAATGGTTATATTTCAGATGATGTGTTCATGGAGCAACCTCAAGGGTTCAGAGATAAAAGGTATCCAGATCATGTGTGCAAGCTCAAGAGAGCTTTGTATGGCTTGAAGCAGGCCCCAAGGGCATGGAACTATAGACTTGTAAAGTTCTTGAAAGAACTTGGATTTCAGGTGTCTAAAGCAGATAGTAGCTTGCTTATTAAAGCAAGTGATAATGGTTTCATATACATGTGCATATGTGTTGATGATATAATTCTTACAGGTACAGATGAGGAAGGAATACAAAGACTAAAGAAGCAAATGGAAAAGGAGTTCAAAATAAGTGACTTGGGAGACTTTTCATACTTCTTGGGCATGGAGATTACATATACTCAACATGGAGTATTTGTGACCCAAGAAAGGTATTTGAAGAACTTGTTAATCAAGTTTAAAATGGATGATTGCAGGGTAGCACCTACACCAATGGAGGTGAATCACAAATTGAGTAAATTTGGAGGTGAAGAATTCAAGGACATGAGACAATATCAGAGTTTGGTTGGTAGTCTTATCTATGCTACTTTAACTAGACCTTATTTATCATATGCAGTTGGAGTTTTGTCTCAATTTATGCATTGTCCTAGGAAAGAGCATTGGATTGCAGGTCAAAGAGTGTTGAGGTACATTAAGGGTACACTCAAAGAAGGTTTGTATTATGGTTTTACATCAGATACAAATATCAAGATCTATAGTGATGCAGATTGGGCAGGTAATCCAGATGATAGAAGGTCAACCTATGGATACATGTGTTATGTGGGAGATAAGTTAATCTCTTGGTGCTCAAAGAAGCAACATATAGTTGCTTTGTCATCTACAGAAGCAGAATACAAAGGCATGGTTGAAGCTGCAAAAGAAGTGATTTGGCTTAAGACTCTCATGAAGAGTTTTGATACTATACAGAGCATACCTATTATTTATGGTGATAACATGAGTTCATTATATCTAGCTACTAATCCTGTTTTTCATGCCAGGACCAAACACATTGAGATACAGTATCACTTTCTAAGAGAGAAGGTGATGGATAAGGAGATTGAAGTCATACATACTTCAACAAAAGATCAGATAGCTGATATGCTTACAAAGAGCTTGGATGGACCAAAGCTACAGAAGTTTAAAGACATGGCAGGTATAAAGAAGATAAGAGAAACCTCAATTGATGATTGAGGGGGAGCTGTTGGTGCAGACCAATCACCAATTGAAGATTTGAAGGACAAAGGATGGAGATGAGATCAAGTTTTGAAGCAAAGAAGATGGATACGTTCACAGAGTGAAAGACATGTACACATATGTACATTAGTTAAGACATAGGTTACTTATACTTATGCTTTGATATAAGTCTGTACATAATTGCCTATAAATACTTTTGAAAATGTCGGGGCAAAGAGAGAAGACAAGGAGAGACAATAGGAGATCATGAGAATAGTGTATTGAGAAGTAGAGAATGTCATTAGACATATGTGAAGTGAGTTGAACTCTCCATCCTCACTCAGTTGTAAATTTCTGAGAAATAGAAGGAAAAATTGCGCCCGATGTTTCTGTGTTTTCTCCCTATGTGATAGATCTTTTGTGAATTCCTTTTGGAGATATCTAAGTCCATAGTTAATCAATCTATGGCTAGAGTTTGAGAGTCTAATTGTGATCAGGCTAAGAGAATTGTGTGTAGGAACATTTACATGTGAGAAAGTACTCACTGGTTCCTGAAACAGGTGCAAATTTCGATCTTAATCATTTGATCATTTCTCACTCCACAGTTTAAAGTTTTGTGCAAGTAAGCACTTAATCTTTAAGTTGGAAGGTAAGCTACTCGTGGCTAAAAGCATTTGCTTAAACGGGTTCTATACTGAGAGAATTAAAGTTAAGAAGTTAGGGGTGTCCAAATCGACTTCTCAGAAGTGCAGATTTAGAAATAGGTAACTTGGTAAGTAGATTTCTCAAGATCTACTAAATCTTTTGGAGTGATTTAACTTGGAGAAGGTGCGCAATCTTTAGGTGACGCCTTGTGCAAAGTTTCATAAAAAACTTTACACATTTACTCAGTCAATGAGCAAGATCTATGCAGCAGACTTTCTGAGGAATTTCCTTCTTCACAGTTTAGTCAAGAAATTGATATTTGGACATTGATAACTTAAATTGGTGAAGGTTTTGACTTTCTCTTGATATAGAGGTGTTCTAAATTCAAGAGTAGGTTGTTCTTTTGGAGATTAACACTCTCCATCATGGTTCGACATCACAATTTGGGAGGTTGATTGCCTTATTGGGTCTTACTATTACAAGAATTTGATTATGATGTTTCTTCATTGTCTTGGCTCATCACATGCTATTGCAAACTTCCTATCCTAGTTGGACTCTTGTGAAGCTTTGATAGGCATTGGTGATTCTTCCCCTGCGATATATATGACTACAACTTCAAGAGCATCATCAGTTCCTTTGCCCATTGCTGATTCCTACTATGACACATCAATGATCTTCCTCACAACTAGTTTTCCACCTGATTCTATCTTGAATACAGCTCGACAAAAGTTAGCCATCTACAATAGATGTTTTCATATCATTGTTGGCAAATTTTATTATGTCAACCCTTCAAGTGTCTAGCTCTGGTGTATCCCTACACATGAAGTTCAGTCTCTGATTGTCATGGCACACTCCACTCCCTGCACTGGTCATTTCTCTAGGACCTAACCTATCAAAATATTTTACAGAGTGGATTATGGTGGCTCACTATGAAAAAAGATATCCATGCTTATGTTCAACAATGTGATGCCTACCAATGCACCGGACAACCATTGCATCGAAACTATTTTTCCTCTAAAACTTGTTTTACCACTAGAACCCTTCTAGAAGTGGCGGTTGGACTTTGTGGGACATATCACTCCATCGGCTATTTTTATTGCTAATTGTTATTTATTAACTTGTACCAAGTATGCCACTAGATGGGCAGGTCTGTTATGGCTCAGGTTGTTGCCAAATGTCTTATCCATGACGTCTTTCCTTGGTTCGGTCTTCCATTGGAAATTGTTTCTGACTGTGGCACATATTTTTTGTATACCTTAATTCACTCTTTAACTCAGTCCTTCAATAGTATTCATAAATTCAATACTCCATATTATCCTTGTGCCAATGGTCTCATCGAGAGTATGAACAAAACTCTACTTACTATGCTTAAGAAATTAATCATGGCCTCAACGGTGGGATCAATTGCTCCCTTTTGTCCTCTGGGCCTATCAGACAACATATAAAGTCTCTACTAGGTATACACCTTTTAAGTTAGCTTACAGACTAGAAGCAATTTCCCCTATGGAGTTGGTAGTGCCCAGTCTGCAAGTTTCCATTGATAAGAAATTGTTCCCTATTGAATATTTTATGCTCAACTTGATGATTTGGGATCACTTGATGAACAACATTTTGAAAGCTTCCTGTTAATGCAAGAAGTTCAACTCTACCAAACCCGAAGTTCAACCCTGCCAAGCCCAGACACATGATTGTTTTTTGCAAACTCCTGTATTTGAAGAAGGACAGTTAGTGTTGTTTTATAATTCCAAGTCTCATAAATGGTGAGAATTCAAGAGGTAACCAATCTTCTGCCCTTTATATAGATAAGAATAAAGCTAAGGATAAAGGTAAAAGCAAGAAATAAGAAGAAGCAGCTAGTACCTCTCAAGCTAATTATGCACGAAAAGGAATAGGTGCTAGAGGAAGGGGCAGAGGAGGAAAGCAAGGCAGGAGGAGACCCTACAACAATTCACCATGTAACATTTGTGGTCTCAACAACCACACTATAGAAGAATACTACAAAAATACAAGGAACCAAAGGGGAAGAGGCTTCCATAGAGGAAGTTATGGACAATCTAGAGCCAGGTACAACAATGGTGGAGGCAACTACAACCATAACTACAATCAAGGCTACAACAACAAAAATTATCAAGGAGGCTTTTGAGGAAGAAGGGACTTCAACAACTATACTGAAGATCAAGAAGACTCTCTACTCATCATGAACATGACATCCAAGCAAGGTAAAGATGATGAGAATCTCTACTACATTGATTCAGGTTGTTCCAATCATGTGGCAAGAATGATGTAGCTCTATTATCTGAACTTGAAGAACCCAAGGGGAAGTGTGAAGTACAAACATGTGATGACACTAAACACTCAGTCAAGCAAATTGGAAATGTCAAAACATCTGATGGTAGTACGAACCTTTTGAGCAAAGTTTTGTATGTGTCTACTATAACCAAAAACCTAATTAGTGTTGGGTAGATTGTAGAGAAAGGTCTACAGTCATGTTCACTAAGCATGGAGCATATGTAGAAGACTGCCAACAAGCCTTCAAGAGATTTCCAAAGGTGAGAAGTTAGGTAGATTGTTTACATTTGAAATTGAAGACACCAGGAACATAACACTATTCAGTTATAGAGATCAAACCTTATCTGAGTTGGAAATATGGCACAAAAGGTAAGGGCGCATAGGAGAAAGAACTCTGAAGCAAATTTGTAGGGATCAAAGTGTGTTTGGCATTCCCAATGTGACCAAGCAGCACATGATATACAAATGTGGAGCTTCCCAATTTAGCAAAGCTCACAAGCAACCATTCAATAGGAAAGGATGCATCCGTGAAGACTATTTGGAGCTTCTACACATTGATGTGTGGGGTCCTACCAACAATCCATCCATCTCAGGTTCAAGGTACTATGTGTCATTTATTGATGATTATAGTAGGTGGACAATCCTCTATTTCATGAAGCATAAGGATGAGGTATTTACATGTTTTAAGAAGTAGTTAGCACTAGTTGAAAACCAAATAGGAAGGCGCTTGAAGAGAATTAGATCTGATGAAGGTGATGAGTACTTTTCACATGAGTTTGATCTATTTCTATAGGTCAGAGGCATAAAGAGGGAGTTAACAACCATGTATACTCTTGAATTGAATGGAGTGGTAGAGAGAAGGAACATGTTAGTTGTTGAAGCAGCTAGGTCTATGTTAAATTAGAAAAAAATACCTAATTATTTATGGGTAGAGATTATTTCCACAGCCATCTACTTGGTCAATAGGGTTCCATCCAAATTATTGGATGGTATGACACATATGAAGCATGGAATGGAAGGAGACCCTCATTCGATCATTGCAAAATATTTGGGTGCACTGCCTATGCACACATCCCATCACAAATCAGAGCGAAGCTTGACCCTAAGGCTGAGAAATGTATATTTATTGGGTATGATCAGAATCAAAAGGAATATAGACTATACACTCCCACTAACAAGGCACTCATAGTTAGTAGGGATGTAGTATTTGATGAGAATAATTCATGGTTTGAAGTTGATTGCAAGAAAGTCAAGTTACCATATGATTTGGAAAATGATTTTCCAACCCTCACTCAAGAAGATCGACACTTAGAAAAAGACATCAACTCAGAGGATGAGGAGCAGTTGATTTCAAAGCTTGGAAGTCATGAGGCAAGTTCAAATTCAAGCAATTCGAAGATATACCGGAATCTTCCAATCAAGCTTTAAGGAGATTACAAAGGGAAATTAAGAAGCCCATAAGGTATGGATATGATAAATCTTTAGTCACAAAACACTTTGTGTACATCACTAAAGACTCTATGGCAGAAGAGCCTTCTTCATTTGAAGAGGCTAGGAAGAAGAAAGAGTGGAGAGAAGCCATGCAAGAAGAAGTGGAAGCATTGAAGGAAAACCACACTTGGGAAATAGTTCCCAAGAAGCCAAATATGAAGGTAATTGGTTCAAGGTGGATATAAAAAATTAAAAAGAAGTATGATGGTTCTATAAATAGGTACAAGGCAAGGTTGGTGGCAAAGGGATTTCCCAAACATATGGAGTAGACTATGAAGAAACATTTTCACCTGTGCTAAAGATGCCAACAATCAAGGTATTGGTAAGTACTTTTGCCTCTAAAAATTGAAATTTATATTAGTTAGATGTAAAGCATCCATTCTTAAATGTTGGATATCAGAAGAAGTGTATATGGCATACCAACCAGGAATTGAAGATGAAGAAAAAGCAGGTTATGTATGCAAGCTTAGAAAGGCACTCTATGGTCTCAAGCAAGCCCCTAGAGCTTGGAACCATACTCTTGTTACCTATTTGCATGACTAAGGCTTTGTGGAAAGCAAGGCAGACTCTTCTTTACTTGTTAAGAAGAACAAATCAGAGGTCATTTACTTATGTGTCTATGTAGATGATATCATTATTACAGTGAATAATTCTGATGGTATCAATTAGGTCAAGGCTCAATTAATGAAAGAACTCAAAATGAGTGATCTAGGGTTATTAACATACTTCCTTGGCTTAGAACTTATGTATACAGATCCAGGTATATTCATCACACAAAGGAAGTACATACATGATATGTTGGTAAAGTTTAAGATGGAGAACACTAAAGTTGCAGGTATCCCTATGGAGCTCAACCATAACCTAAGTTCACATGAAGGTGAACTACTTGAAGATGCTACAAGTTATCAACAGCTTGTGGGTAGTCTTAATTATGCTACTTTAACAAGAGTAGTCATTGGCTATGCAGTAAGTACATTGAGTCAGTTTATGCATGTACCAAGGAGGCCTCATATGGAAGCTACAAAGGGGGTGCTTAAGTATCTAAAGGGTACAATGAATGAGGGGTTGTTATATCCCTTCACTTTTTGACATAGATATTGTTACCGTTAGTGTCCATGTGAAAGGCCAAATGGCCACCAGACACTTCTTTGTATATGTTCTTTAATAAAACATATAGTGGCCTGGTCAGTCACAGACTGTAAGTTCGACCGCATTTGTAAAAACCTAAGAAGTCTGTCTTCGTGCTCCCAGTGTACTGCGTTTTCTGCGTATTCTACAACATCTGTGCGTAGTACTGTGTGTGGCGACCAGAGCTCGGTTTTCTAGTTTGAGCATATCGTCGTGGAGCTCTCGAGAAGGAGAGTCCAGTGTGGTGCACGCCATCGAATTACTTCACTGGTATCAGAGCAGTTCGAGGCAAAAAGCTTTGCACCTTTTGTGCGAGCGAAGCGAGCACCCCCCCCCCCCCCCCCCAGGTTTTCTCCAAGGCTTTCGACTAAGGCGGCGACCAAGGCATAGACCTTGGCATACCTTGTCATCCGAGTCACCGAAGTCACCGTTGGCTGCGCGCGAGGGAGGACCTCAACGATCAAGGAATATAGAGGTTCCCGGTACTACTCGGGAGGTCACCCATCCCAGTACTGTTCCCCCCAGAGCTCGCTTAACCGCGGCAATCTCTTGCCACTAAGCTACACTCTTGTGGTGTTTGAAGAAGGGGAAAGACTAAGGTTGGCATTACCTTGAACAAGTTTTGGTCCCTCAAAGCTTCATTTTTGCTTTTAAAGCCTATTTCTGAAGCAATTTTGGGGTGTTTTTGGAGCCATTTTGGAGTACTTTTGCACGTAGTTCTCTTCACACAGGTCCAAGAACATCAAGAAGAGTGTTCCTTGTACTTCTCAGACAATAAATATCAACCTTTGGGGCTGTATTTTCAGCCACACTCGTAAAACTACAGGTTTCTCGAGGGGCTTTCAGTTTTGGTGGGAGCAGTCGCTGCAAATTTATGCAGGTTTTTAAAGCCTAAAACATCAGAGTTGACAGACACTTGCAGGTGTTATTGGCTAGTTTTTTGGGCTGTGTATTCAGCCTTTCAGTGTCATTTTACTGCATATATTGAGCACATACACACCATGTACGCTTCTGTGGATACCGCTTATGTACGTCCATGTGGGCATTGATATAGCGGTTACGTTCTTTGCATAAAGCCTTTTACGTTTGATAAAGAGGGTCGTGGTGAGGTTTTCTTAACTGGGAGACACCCAGATGTCGGGGTCTCTTCGGTGATGCAGGTGGAAGACTTACCCAGCCTCGCCATAGGAGATGTATGATAGTTGTTCATAGGTGCTCGATAAGCCTAGTTGGCTTCTATTGGGTAACTGATTATATGCAGTGGAGTCAGTGATTCACTATGCAGGTAGACATGTTAGTACTTGCAGTTTTATGATACTTTGACACTGGTCATATACTAATTTTGCAGAGGATACTCTGGCAAAATTTTTCCAGATTTCTGGTTTAGTCAACTATATAGTGGTCGATTTACTCCTTGATACACTTATTTGTTGGTGTTTGGACTCTTCTAGCTCCATTATCATTCTATTCAGTTCTCTATGATCATGGCATCAGAGGTCTCAGGCACATCCGGTGGATCAGGGTCTAGTGCTAGCGTTCCGAGGAGGAGCTATAACTTGCAGGGCAAAGACCATTTTGAGATCCGAAAATTTGATGGCACAAACTTTGCTCTATGGAAGAATCAGATTAAAGATGTGCTGATTCAAAGAAGGCAATGGAAGCCAGTAAATGGGATTTCAAAGAAGCCTGCTGACATGGATGAAGATGATTGGGATGAGTTAGATGAAATGGCCAGGTCTACCATTCGCTTGCACCTAGCAGATAATGTTTACTTTACAGTATTAGACTGTGAAAGTGCAGAGGAGCTTTGGAAGAAGTTATGCAATACATATGAAAAAGAGACGGCATCAAATAAAGTATATCTGATGAGAAAATTATACGACCTTCGTACGAAGGACACAGATAGTGTTGCTGCTCATCTAAATGAGTTTGATGCCATATTCTCCCAGTTACAGGCTCAAAAAATGGATATGGACAATGAAATGAAAGCAATATTGCTGTTATGCACCCTGCCATCATCATGGGATACATTTTGCACAGCTATTAGCAATAGTGCACCAGGTGGTAAACTCGTCTATGATGACATATGTGGAGCACTCTTGAGTGAGGAGATTCGTAGAAAATCTATGGTTGGCACTCAGAGTGGAGATGCATATAATGTTCGTGATTCTTACCAAGGAAAGAATCAACAACGTGGCAGGAGCAAGAACAAGGAAAAGAATGGTCAACGGAATAAGAGCAGAAGTAAATCAAGGAAGAGGGATATTGAATGCCATTATTGTCATAAGAAAGGACACATGAAGAAAGACTGTTATGCATTAAAGAATGCTAAAGGTAAAGGACAGAATGTTGATGGGCATGTTAAACAGTTACCTGCACCATCTACTTCGACTGTGAAGATTGAAGAAATTAATGCTATTTCTGATGATGCTGATGTGTTGACACTTGATAGTACTGTGCCATCTGAGGCACTTATGGCTGATTCTCTTTCCCACACCTGCCTGCTAGATTCTGGTGCTTCTTTCCATGTGACACCACATAGAGAATGGTTCTCTAATTATGCAGCAAAGTCTCTTGGTACTGTGAGACTTGGTGACTCTTACCAGTGTGATGTTGTGGGGATTGGAGATGTGGTTGTGCAGTTCATTGACGGTTCAAAATTTACTATGCATAATGTACGCCATGTACCTCAGTTATCACGCAGTTTGATGTCAGTTGGTCAACTTGATGACCTTGGTTACAAGGTGGTCTTCTATGCTCAGTCCTTTCGTATATCAAAGGGCAATATGGTTATTGCAAAAGGAAGGAAAGTTGGCTCACTTTACCCTTTATTTGTATCACAGAAAGAACACTTTGTTAGTTGTTACTGAACAGCCTATGGCTTGTATTTGGCATGGTCGTTTGGGCCATATATCTCGTAGTGGAATGGAAAATCTTTCTCGTTCTGGCTACTTACCTGTGTTATCTTTCTCTGATTTTTCATTTTGTGAGCATTGTCAATATGGAAAGCAAACCAGAAATGTGCATAAAACGCACATTGACTCTTCAATTCAGCCTTTAGATCTTGTTCATACAGATGTGTGTGGTCCTATGCCCACTAGGTCCTTATGTGGTTCTCTTTACTTTGTTACTTTCATAGATGATGCTACTAGAAAAGTCTGGGTATATCCTATCAAATCGAAGGATGATGTATTCCCTACTTTCAGAAAATGGCTTGCTTCAGTTGAGACTGAAAAAGGAACTAAGCTTAAGGCTTTACGTTCAGATAATGGGGGTGAGTATACCTCACATGAATTCAGCCTTTTCTGTCAGTGTAGAGGGATTCGTAGAGAGTTTACAGCTCCTTATACCCCAGTACAGAATGGTGTAGCTGAGAGGATGAATAGAACTATTCAAGATAGAGTAGTCTCTATGTTGCATCATGCAAACCTCTCACAAGGTTTTTGGGCAGAAGCAGTATTGACTGCAGTTCATGTGATTAACCTTTCACCTAGTACTGCCAAAGGTCTGAAAGTGGCACAAGAGTTATGGACAGGGAAACCACCATATTATGATCATCTTCGAGTTTTTGGGTGTGAAGCATATGTTCATATACCCAAGAATCTTAGACAGAAGTTGGACCATAAGTCAAAGAAATGCATTTTTCTTGGATATGGTCGAGAAGGACAATTTGGATATCGCTTATGGGATCCTGAAACACGGTCAGTGATCAGAAGTAGTGATGTCATTTTTAATGAGTCTAAGATGCATAAACAGCCGATTAAGGAGGTTGAAGTGAGAAGAGTGGTGTTTGAGGATACTAGTCCTCCGGTTAGCATGCATAAAAATGCTGCACATAGGGATGTTCAAGAGAATGTCCATTCAGATCAGTCTGCACATGTTCCTGTTCAGCAACCATTGAGACGTTCTGCACGTGTCTCATATCCACCTGATAGATATGTTCCAGGTTTAGATTTTGTTATGCTAACAGATGCCGGTGAGCCCTCTTGCTACAAAGAGGCTATGCAGACAGAGGATCATGTCAAGTGGGAGCGTGCCATGAAGAGTGAGTTGGATTCTATTCACAAGAATGGTACTTGGGACTTAGTACTTTTGCCAAAGGGAAGGAAAGCTTTACCATGTAAATGGGTATATAAGCTGAAATTCACATCAGATAGTGCTTCTCCAAAATATAAAGCACGACTTGTTGCAAAGGGTTTTAAGCAACAACATGGTGTTGATTTTGAGGAAATCTTCTCCCCAGTGGTCAAGATGACTACTTTGCGCATGTTGCTTGGATTCGTTGCAATGGAGGACTTAGAGGTAGTCCAAATGGATGTGAAAACAGCTTTCTTGCATGGAGATCTTACAGATGAGATCTATATGGAACAACCAGAGGGTTATGTAGTTCCTGGCAAGGAAAGTCTAGTTTGTAAGCTCAAGAAGAGCTTGTATGGACTTAAACAGTCTCCTAGACAATGGTACCAAAAGTTTGATGCTTTTATGAAGTCCCAAGGCTATTCTCGGAGCAATGAGGATCATTGTCTCTACACAAAGAGATGTTCTGATGGCAGCTTGATATGCTTGATACTTTACGTCGATGATATGTTGATTGCTGGGAAGTCCTCTTATGATTTGTCAATTCTCAAAAAGAAGTTGAGTCAGACATTTGATATGAAGGATTTGGGGGATGCCAAACATATTCTTGGCATGCACATTACTCGTGATAGGAGTAAAAGATGCATATACTTGTCTCAAAGTGAGTACATATCCAAAGTAATTCATCGATTCAATATGTAGGGTGGAAAGGCATTGAGTACACCTTTACCCACATATGTGAAATTGAGCAAGGATGACTGCCCCAAATCAGATGAGGAAAAGGAATTCATGACCAAAATTCCCTATCAGTCTGCTGTTGGTAGTCTCATGTATGCTATGGTAGCTACGAGACCAGACATTGCATTTGCAGTGGGAGTTGTGAGCAGATATATGTCTAATCCTGGCAAGAAACATTAGGAAGCGGTGTCGGGATGAAATCCCGCAGGGAGTGTGCACTGAGTTTTTTTTCAAAAGTTCATTGTTTTTGAGTTTTTGTGTGATGTTTCAATCGAGAGAGTTGTATATTTTGTACACATTTAGGCCGAATTAATTGATTGAGCGATGCGAAAACATGTTTGAGATGTGTGTTAGACCCGTGCGTGTAAATAACTGACGTTAGACCCCATGAAAACCGGACTCGAACCCTTGGAAACCCTTGGAGTTTAGGCCGAAACTGTAAATAAACCCATGAATTGGCGAGTTTGAGATAATTGTGAGCAAACCCTTAATTTTCCCAACCAAAAACCCTAGGTCGGACCCTTGGAATTGGTGTTTATCTTAGCCCAAACCATTAGATTAATTAACCCTGCATACAGTGTGAAACCAAAACATTAATTTAGGAAAAATAAAAAGGACAAAATCAAAAATAGAATCAAGAGATGGGATTTTCCAAGAATAGTAAGTGAACATGCATGGTCGTCTGAAATTGGAAAGTTCAGTAGGGAGGTTGGAAACTTCTAGATAAACGTCGCAAGGAGAGAAGGATGGGGGAGCCTATAAATAGAGGGCCAAGCCTCATTTGTTTTTCCTCGTTGATCTTCTTGGTGCGTCTACTTTGCAGGTTTATGCAGTTTCTGATTATCTGAAGTAAAGAGAAGGGAGGCTACTGTTGAGGATACCTGAAGTAAAGAGCGGACCGAAGCGAAGACCTGGAAGAAAAGCTTGGACCGCGAAGACCGAAGTAGAATCCCGAGGGCGGTTTCTCGCACTGTAGCGAGGGATCTATTTTATATCGGCCGATCCGCACTGTAGCGGCGGCGTTTATATTGTATCATCGCACCGCACTGTAGCGGTTTTATTGTACCATCGGCCCGCACTATAGCGGCCTGTTTGTATCATTAATTTTTATTGGAGTACTTCAGTTTCATATTTCGTTGTATCGTTGGCTTGATCTGCATTCCGTGTATCACTGCGGTATCCGATCGTCTCTTTCCGACGCCCACGGTCCCACGTCTCGATACTTCCGAGGGGCAAGGGACCCTACGAGGATCGCGCACGCTCCAGAGAGCACAGGTGAGGCGCCCAGCGCGCAGACGCCGCTCGCAGGACAGCGGGAACGGCGCACCAGAGCGGGGCCTGATCCAACCCCAGCCGCCGGCTTCCCGCCACGACCTCCTTCTTCCCGACACCTGAACCCGACGTGAAGCGAGGTGGTTGCCCGGTGATCCTCTACGTGTCACCCACTCCTTGAGAAAACAGACGGGAACCTCGGCATCAGACAGAGACTCCAGGTACCAGCATTTTAAGTTATTTGAATTTTCTGCATTGATTCCACGCACTTTAAAGAGAGAGATTGCTTTTGACTGCTTCAATTTGATCATCCACGTTTGCATCAGTTTTGATCATACAAGTGTGCACTTTTCCATTGAGGCATAGATTAAGAATCCACTTCTCAGCTTAGATCATAAGAGGAGGAAAACAAAAATGAATAAAATGATTGAGGAACAGTTTGCGAAATACGAAGAGCGAATTAAGGAAATAGAATTTAGCACGAATGAATCTATAAAATCAAAGTTTGGTATTGTTATGACCCTAATGCAAACTATAAATGCGATATCTGATACTATTCAGCTGATAGGCATAAGCATTAAAGACCTAAAAAATGAAATGGATTCTGAGATTTCTGAATTAAAACATAAAGTTGACATGTTGACAAACCAAGTTAATGACCTACAAGTATGGAAACGTGATAATGAGCATGAGGTAAAAGTCCAAAGCATATCTGCACAAAAAGAGTCAGTAGGCCTTAGAAAACCCATGCCTAGAGTGACACATAGGAAATCAAGTTGGGATGAGAAGAGACCTATACGTTGCTTTTGGTGCGATCAGTTTGGACATGTGTTTTGGGATTGTCTAGCATATGAGAGTGCATGCAGACATGGACTTGTAAGTGAGCATGAAGGAAAAATTTGTAAATATCAAGAGCAAACACCTTTGCATTTGAATGTAGGAAAAGGTGGGATGAAAGAGTATTTCGAGAAGACCAAATCTAGACCAAAACCATTTCAGAAGATGTGGAGACCAAAAACTCATGAAGATAATAGACTTGATGAGCAAAAGAGTATGCTATCTATTGAGGGTCAAGAGAAATCTAGTGAAGAAACCAAAGGTAGACAAATAAAGGTCGAGAAGCAAAATATTGAACAGATACTAAGAGAACAAATGGAAATTGATCATAAAAGAGAGTCTGAAAGAGAAAAATCAAAGAAAGAACATGATGTATATGTTTCGTTTGATCCAAAAATTTTAACTAATGAGAATCTATTCGATCAAGAGAAAGTTTCAAAATTACAATCCCAATTAAACCTTGATAAACAAATTGAACAAGAAGAGAGTAAAGAAGAAACTCATAAAAATAAAAAATCAGACAAGCAAATTAACAAAGCAGAAAAAGAGTTGCTTGATGATATTATTGCGCAAATAGAGAGGAATGTAAAGGCTACTCCAAAGTCTTCTAAGAGTTTGAAAAAGAATAAGAGAACTAAAAATCTAACTTTTGAAGACATATTTGCAAATATTCAATGATGATTGAAGAAGAATTATAATGAAACATAGGAGAACGATCAAAAGCTATTCAATGATGATGATTGATGGTTTATGATGAATGATGATGATAAAAGATAATGATTGGTGTTGAAAATGATTGATGATATTAGTGATTGATGATGATTATGATGATTATGATGATTATGATGATTATTATACTGGAGGATCGTGATGATGCTGGAGGATACTGATGACACTAGAGGATATTGATGACACTGGAGGGAACTGATGACACTGATGCTAATACTGATGAAGAATGATGGATCATGAAGATAAAGAAAAGCTAGATAAAAAAAATGAAGAAAAATGACCAGGTGAAACGTTTCTGATTTGAGATGTGTTTTCTTTCTGTTAGAGCATTTGCATTGCATTGATGTGTGTGATAAAGATATGTATGTGTTTATGAAAATCATGTAGAATGAAGATAACAAAGATCTATTATGGGTTTGCATGAAGCATGAATGACTAGGAAATTATATGAGTGAGATCAGTTAGCAGACTAGAGACTTTTGGGAGTGAAAGCTTGGGGATGTGATGGCATGCTTAGACCGAGTGCATGTATATGCTGATTGATTTGAACACTTAGTGAAGTGGGAAACTTTGGATCTTACTATTTGTTTCTTATGAGATCTTACCTCCATATGGATCATGATTTATAAAGAAACATTCATACTCATGCCAGCTGTATATGTGCGTGTATGTTGTTGGTGCGCTACGATGAGCTAGTAGGCGGGTGGAACCACCTTGGTCGGGTGATCGAGGCCACGAGCCGTAGCTAGTTTCGTCGTAGGCATAACCTATCTGTTGTCATGCGCCTGTATGGGTCGGTAGGCGGGTGGAGTCACTCTGATCAGGTGGTCAGAGCCACGAGCTGACGTCGATTTCATGCAGGGCTGACGTTGTGTATGTCGTGCGCTATGCCGGGTCGGCAGACAGGTGGAATAAACTTGGCCGAGCGGGCAAGTCCATGAGTCGCACCCGATTTCGACATAGGCCGATTTGTGAAATAAAAGATAAAAAGAAATGCTGAGCTGAGATGAAGAGGAAAAGAAAAAGAAAAAGAAAAATGAAAAAGAAAGAGAAAAAGAAAGAAAGATCTAATGGAGAGTTGGACAAGTAGGAGATAAATAGTGGGAATCGAGGTATATTCTATAAACTAAGTTAGTAGAAACATATGTATATGCTAGTACTTAGAATCAGCAGTTCGATCTGAACCAGTTGAACAAACAAAAGATCTAGAAACCCGACGATTTATTCATGTGATTACTTGTCAGATTGCAGACGCAGAAACATAATATGATGTTTGTGAAGCTTGAATCTACTTAATTTTCTAAAATTCATACTAATCTTTATAAAGATTGCATGACTGCATGAGATCGTGATTTGAGTTTTGAAAAGAAAAAGATAAAAAAATGTAAAGAGATTTCAAAAGGACCCTGATACGCTTTTGTTGGATCTTGCAGGTTGGCCCATCGGGACGATGTGCAGGTTTAGCGGGGGCGAATGTCGGGATGAAATCCCGCAGGGAGTGTGCATTGTTTTTTTTCAAAAGATCATTGTTTTATGACGGTTGTGTAATGTGTTGATCGAAAGAGTGATATATTTTGTACATATTTAGGCCGAATTGATTGATTGAGCGATGCGAAAACATGTTTGAGATGTGTGTTAGACCCGTGCGTGTAAATAACTGACGTTAGACCCCATGAAAACCGGACTCGAACCCTTGGAAACCCTTGGAGTTTAGGCCGAAACTGTAAATAAACCCATGAATTGGCGAGTTTGAGATAATTGTGAGCAAACCCTTAATTTTCCCAACCAAAAACCCTAGGTCGGACCCTTGGAATTGGTGTTTATCTTAGCCCAAACCATTAGATTAATTAACCCTGCATACAGTGTGAAACCAAAACATTAATTTAGGAAAAATAAAAAGGACAAAATAAAAAATAGAATCAAGAGATGGGATTTTCCAAGAATAGTAAGTGAACATGCATGGTCGTCTGAAATTGGAAAGTTGAGTAGGGAGGTTGGAAACTTCTAGATAAACGTCGCAAGGAGAGAAGGATGGGGGAGCCTATAAATAGAGGGCCAAGCCTCATTTGTTTTTCCTCGTTGATCTTCTTGGTGCGTCTACTTTGCAGGTTTATGCAATTTCTGATTATCTGAAGTAAAGAGAAGGGAGGCTACTGTTGAGGATACCTGAAGTAAAGAGCGGACCGAAGCGAAGACCTGGAAGAAAAGCTTGGACCGCGAAGACCGAAGCAGAATCCCGAGGGCGGTTTCTCGCACTGTAGCGAGGGATCTATTTTATATCGGCCGATCCGCACTGTAGCAGCGGCGTTTATATTGTATCATCGCACCGCACTGTAGCGGTTTTATTGTACCATCGGCCCGCACTATAGCGGCCTGTTTGTATCATTAATTTTTATTGGAGTACTTCAGTTTCATATTTCGTTGTATCGTTGGCTTGATCTGCATTCCGTGTATCACTTCGGTATCCGATCGTCTCTTTCCGACGCCCACGGTCCCACGTCTCGATACTTCCGAGGGGCAAGGGACCCTACGAGGATCGCGCACGCTCCGGAGAGCACAGGTGAGGCGCCCAGCGCGCAGACGCCGCTCGCAGGACAGCGGGAACGGCGCACCAGAGCGGGGCCTGATCCAACCCCAGCCGCCGGCTTCCCGCCACGACCTCCTTCTTCCCGACAGCGGTCAAAATGATTTTGAGATATCTGAGTGGCACTAAGGACAAGTGTCTATGCTTAGGTAGAGGGAAAGCATCCATTATTGGTTACACAGATTCTGACTATGCTGGTTGTGTAGACAATCGTAAGTCAGTCTACATCAGGGTACATTTTTCATTTTGCTGGAGGTGCTATCTCTTGGAGATCTCGTCTTCAAGAATGTACAGCTGTTTCCACCACAGAAGCAGAGTATGTTGCAGCAAGTGAGGCATGTAAGGAAGCATTGTGGCTTTCTCGTCTTGCTTGTGATATGGGTTTGCCTCAGCATGTACCTCACTTGCTCAGTGATAGTCAGAGTGCCATTGCTTTGGCTAAGAATCCGGTCTATCATGCAAAGACCAAGCACATTGAGGTGAGGTATCACTTCATTAGAGATTGCTTAGCCACTGAGAGCATTATTCTTGAGAAGGTTCACACTCGAGATAATGCTGCAGATGCTTTGACTAAAGCTCTACCACAGGATAGCTTTCGACACTGTTGTCACTTGATGGGGGTTACTTGATTCTTGATCTTACACAGTCACTTGTATACTGTGTAACATGCCCATCAGGTGGGAGGTATAGTTTGTATACTTACACTCAGGTATTCTTTATCATTCTTTCTTTTTTCTCCCATAGTTACTCTGGCCATATTGGCTTTTAGTGGGAGATTGTTACCGTTAGTGTCCATGTGAAAGGCCAAATGGCCACCGGACACTTCTTTGTATATGTTCTTTAATAAAACATATAGTGCCTGGTCAGTCACAGACTGTAAGTTCGACCGCATTTGTAAAAACCTAAGAAGTCTGTCTTCGTGCTCCCAGTGTACTGCGTTTTCTGCGTATTCTACAACATCTGTGCGTAGTACTGTGTGTGGCGACCAGAGCTCGGTTTTCTAGTTTGAGCATATCGTCGTGGAGCTCTCGAGAAGGAGAGTCCAGTGTGGTGCAGGCCATCGAATTACTTCAGATATAAAGATGTATTCTGATGCACATTGGGCTGGCTCTAAGGATGATAGGAGAAGACCTTCAAGGTACCTATCTTTTGCAGGCTCAAAACTCATATCTTGGTCATCCAAGAAGCAATCAACTATGGCCTTACCTTCCATAGAAGCAGAATATAGAGGTTTGGCAAATGCAACTCAGGAAGCTATGTGGCTTAAGCAATTATATGCAGATTTGGAGATACATTCCTACACTCCAATTATCTTTGGAGGCAACACTAGTTCACTTCATTTGGCTGCTAATCATGTATGCACCATAACAATTTGTGGATTGACCTTACTACATACCTAATACGCTCAGAGGTCCTTGTTATACATGCAATGCGGTCCATTTTAATTGCGATTGTCTGCTTGCACATAAAGTCCCGCAATTTCCACCCATACCACCCAAGAAGTCTTTTTGTCATGATTGTGGTGAAATACACATGTGTAATGACTATCCTTGGAATCCTGAGGAAATCTTTGATCAAATGACCTTTCTTGTAGCATTTAAAACAAGCATTAGGAAGATATGTCTAAATAAGGTTTTGTTCATGAAGTTTCTTACCATCAAAATTCTTAATGGTCATTGTGGATCTAATATAGGTGAAGATAAAGTATAGGATTGATTCTCTCTTGACTCAACTACCAAATGATACAAGTTATGTGCTTGCTAGCTCCTCGTGGGTATATTTCACTTTTACAAAACTAAATGTGAAGTAGAATTACAAGAGGTTGAACATATGAAGCCTTCGAAAGGTTATGCCATTAAGTTAAGCATAAGTGAGATGATCAAGTATGTAGTCTTGGGCATAATTGCACCAAGAGCTTCCCCTCAAGCCTAACATGCTTGGTCTTCATTGCTCCTTGATTTCCTGCAACTCCAATCATCAATTTGAACCTGTTCATCTTTGTTCCATCCAATTCTTTGGTAAGTATATCTACACATTGTAAATGAGTTGATTCATAGGATAATTGGATATCCTTGCTAATCAATTTCTCCCTTATATAAGGATAGTGCACTTCAATGTTCTTAGTGCTTGCATGGTAGGTAGTTGAGTCAAGAGAGAATCAATCCTATACTTTATCTTCACCTTTTAGGTAGAGATTTGAATTTGAATTCAAATTCTTTGGCTCTAACAATAATTACAAAAAGAGGATATGAAAGGCCCATGTCTATCTCGAGATTCACAAATCATTTTGATGTACTTTCATTGAGAAGAGGAGCTCACATCATAGCTGACTCACTTCTCACTCATTGAGCAATGGTAGATTGCCAATGACATTGTACTCTTACATGATTTAATACATACATGATAATTACTTCCTATTCTCATTTCTCTGTCATAACTCCATCCAAACAATGATCTTATCATAACTTCTTCTCTATATATAGTTGATCATTTCCTATGATTTAAACCATGATACATCCGCCATACTGTCTATTTTAATCCTACAAAGTTTTGTTAGTAATGCTTCTCGTAATCGTCAGATATTAATCCATCTTTGTTTACTGCTTTGTTAATTGTCAAGGCCCGTAAATGTCAAGATGCTTTGTTGATTTGCTAAACATATTGCTCTGCATATAGTCCATCATTTTTTATGATATCACTCATGGTAGATTTTTAAGCTAATTAAAGTTCCCCAAAAGGAATTTGATAAATTTTTGTTGTACTTAGAGAATGGTTCAAAACAATGAATAGGTGTATCAACCAAAATAGCAAGTCTTGGACCTTGGATTATATTCCTACCTATCTATTTTGATCCTACCATTAGTGGATCATTTTCCAATCAACATATGTGATTATTTATGCTTATTAGCTAGCTAGAGAGGCCCACAACACTCTCTTGCCATCACTTGTAGCAGGTGTGAAGCAAGTTTTAGCTACACCAATTCATCTCTTGTGACTATCCACCATCTCCTAACACCAATCAATAGGACCCTTATTTTTTTATCTTGTTACTACAAAAACTTCAATATCCTCAGTCATTACACATTTCTTATAATTGCAATTCCACTAATCCCCTTGTTCCTTACCTTAATATACCCGCTCTTGGATCACTCTAAAGTTCTTGATTTGATAAATCAATTACTATAACATTTGCCTAAGCAACTTGATGGGCTTGTTGTTGTTGCTGCCCTTGCTAATTATTCTGATTATACCAAATAACTGGTATACCTCTTTCCTCTCTATGCTTAACCCATAAAGGACAATTAGGACCAATCGAATGATCTCGTGTAGAGCAATACTCACATGGCATCTCTCTAGCTCGTCATCCCTATTGATTTCCTTGTTGATGGCCTTGATGATTTCCTTGCTCATATCCCTGATCTCTCTATGGAGATCTCCCTTGCTGCTGCCGATGAAAACCACCACGTCCTTGAATCGAAATGCCCTAATTTGCTACAACTTCATTATTACCTCTATTGTCTTGTCTTGATCTATGCTTTGGATTATACTAGCATTTGCTTGTGGTATGACCTTCTTTATCACAAATCTTGCAAAACCTTTTTTCCTTAGGAGCAATTATTGAGTATCCATGCTTCTTTAATCGGCTGATCAGAGCTTCCTCTTTACTCAGCTTCCCTTTTTTTTTGTGATGCCTTCGTACCAAAACCTCTTCATTCTTTGTTTCCGAATCAATCATACTTCTCTCTGATTTTGATTCTGAATTGGATTCACTGTCAGAACTGGAATCACTATGCTTCATCTTTGCTCTGCCAAACCAATTTTCCACCCTTGTAGTGGCTAACAATAATACATTAAATCCATTAGCTATGTCAACACTAGGCACTGCATGCCTACTACTGCTTCTTAATCCTTTAAGGAAATAGTCGGCCAACATCTCGTCGACAGCCCTCTCATTGCCTTGTAACCGTTGTATCGAAATTCTAAATCTTTGAGCATAATCTTCAACTAGCATGTTCTTTTGTCTGATTGCTCTCAACTTCCTCAAAACATCCGTGGGAGTCTTTTATTTTCTTAATCTTTGGAAGAATTTTGTTTTTAATGGATTATATGCAACGAAATGAGAAATATCATACTGACTAAACTAGCTCATCGCTCTTCCTTCTAATGTTTCTACAAATTGCTATAATTTGACTCCATCATCATATATTGTTGGATATCCATTTGTTGTCCACTTTATTTCAAATTGAACAATGTGGCAGTCTGCATCTTCGTTTGGTCCTCCTCTAAAATGTGTTGCTTTTACTTTAGGATTAGGAGGTGGTTGCAGCATGGGCAATGGCTCAGTTGTACGCCTAGTTCTTTGCCTGGTCGTCCCTCCAAGTGGGTCAAATTGGAGTCATCTTCTAACTCTTCCAGCTGCTTTTGTCAGGATCAATGCTCCTAGTATTCCGCCCACCAGCCTTGCTTCTGTTGCACCTGTTCCTCCTTCCTCCTCTTTAACTTCAAAATTGGAATCTTCTTGTCCTTAGTTCCAATCCTGTGGTTCAGAAAATGAATCCACATTACCCGCTTGTGCTTGAGCTCGTGTGTAGTATACTCTATTAACTCTTCCCCTTCTTCTTGACATGCATTTCTTGCTTCTTGAGCAAGCGTAGTAGGATTGCCAAATATGTTGGGGGTTCAACAACACATAGCTACTGACTTCATCACAAACTCTCAAGAAATAAATCTCAACATTAATCCTTACTCACACAAAAGAGAATACTCACAAGAGTACTTCAGATGCACCATTTTCTTATTGTGTCCTCACAATATGAGACTGAATTTGCTCAGACAGACATAAATGATACACATAGAACATGTTAGACAAAATACTTCATTAGTGTTCTTCGAATACCAGAAATTACAAGACAGAAGAGATCACATTCTCCAAAATGGAAATTCTAGAACATCACTAAATGGATTCAATCTGTGCAATGCAATTTAGATTCTCTGTCCTTCTTCTTCTCATCAGACATACATGTCTCTCTCAGATACAATCCCCCGCTTAAAACAAGAATAAAACGAACTATATTCCCACAACATCAGCATAAATAGATTATAACTACCTATTAAAACATCGAGTCATCAAAATTTGAATACATCAACATTCTGACTAAGTAACATCTCATTTAGCAAACACTTAGAAATCTGATTAACTACTTGTCTTCAAAATTGTCTACCCTCAACAGATGCACCAGATCATCTTTCTTGGATTCTTGAGTTGGTATGGCATAGATCATATATGTTGGTTCCTTTCTTACGACATGTGTGAAGGCTTTGGCTCCTACATATGTTGGGTTCTTCTTGATATCCTGACAAGTGATTCTATTCTTCTCCCAATGGATGTCTCGATTATGTTTCTTTAGCCAAGGCATTCCTATGTTAACACGATCTGTTGGACTTGATATTACATTGAAGCATATCTGGGAATCGTGGTCACCAAGGTGTACTCTTAATGGTGTGTTTTCCATGGTAATATTCCCAGATGCTAGAGGTCGTCCATCTACTAGTTCAACTACCATTGGTTTGTTCTTTTGAAGTACTAGAATCTTGTGTTTCTTAACCAATCCTTTTTCAGTGAAACATGAGAAGGCTCCTAAATCTATTAGGACTATAAGGGAAAGGGTCTTCTTAGGCATGATTAACTTGATAGGTGCAAGACATGTTAAAATGGGTGTAGCTAGAATTATGAGTTCCTTTCATATATCATGGTCTAGCTATATAGTCTCTTTTAGAACTGGACTTCATTGTTTCCCTACTCTACAAGGGTGGCTGGGACTCTAGATTTTGATCTCTTGTTGGGACAATTAACTGAAATATGGCCAACATTCCCACAATAGCTGCATAACTTGTTATCTCTCCTTCTCTGTTTCTCTTGTGGTGTTAGAGGTTGGAACCTAGTTACATCAATTTGCATAGGTTTAGGCATAGACTCATCTCTAAGACTGGGTTGGAGGGGTTTCCATTGGCAAGGTCTTCCTTCTTCTTGTTTTTCTTTTTTCCTTTCAAAAAGGTGATTGTCACATTGAATAGCTTGGGTGATGTATTCATTCAATGTCTTAACCTCTTGCATTGTGATCAAAAGGTCCTTCACATCATCTCTTTAATGCCATCTAAATTCGTTTATGAAATAATCTTCATTCCATGTGAGATCACATATCAAGTGCCTAAATTCTGATGCATAGGTAGAGCGAGTGAGGTTACCTTGATGTAGCTTTCAGAGTTCTTTTTTTTGCCACTCGACTCATGTTTGCATCTCCAAATGTGGCACTAAGCTCCCAAATAAACCCCTCATATTCATGAAGTACTACCATGTCCTTGTCCAAGATTGGAGCAAACCATGATAACGCTTGATCATAGAGCAAGGTTCCAATAAAGTGGACCTTGGATGCATCACGAAGGTATCTATAAGGCTGCATACAGATGTGGATTTTGGCTTGTTGTAGGAACCCATGGAACTTCATGCAATCACCATCAAACTTTTCTAGCATGCAAATCTTGGGTTCCTTCATGAACGATGAACTAGGATGTTGGTTCACTTAAATACTTCCTTGATTTGCTTGAAGGTTCTTGATTGATTCTTGTAGTTCTTGGATAAGTGCAACTATATGCAGAAGATGTCCCATGTGGACTTGTGCTTGTGGATGAGTTAGGTCCTCAACCTATTGTTCGAGACTTTGAAGTGATGTCACAATCTATTCATAAGTATTCTCCATGATGTCTGGTCTTGGATAGGATGTAGTCTTGCCAAAATGTCAAGGGAGCACTAGATTGTGCTCTCTAACTACACTAGACAAGATTTCAGAAATATACTTCTGATTACAAGAACACCTATGTAGGGAAAAATATTATAAGAATATACAATTGATATCAGAAGTCCCACAACTCGAGACCAATAGGTATGAATAAGTGGATTAGAGATGATGTAGGAGATCCCACAACCTAGGACAATAGGTATGAAACAAGATATCTTGATTACAAGAATTCCCTTCAAGGAGATGAACTAGATACAGGAAGTAACTAGAAAAGATCTCATACTATGGGATTACAAGAGGATAAGAGAGGATTTCCAAGAACTAGACTATACAAGACTAGAACAAGGATCGAGACAAGAACTAGAACTCGAACTTGTAAAGTACTTACTTCAAGATCGTGACTCCTTGAGCTCTCAAGACTGGCATTGGCAAGACTGAGGATGTATGTGGTCAAGCCCTCCTTATATAGTTGTTCAAGGGTGGTTATCAAAGGTGATTCAAAGGTAGTTACAATTTGATGATATCATCAATGATGTCAACAATCTGAACAAGACCTCTAGATATCAGAATATTGCAGGTAGATAGTTGATCTTAGGGTTTTGCATGTTTTAGACACAATGGAAGAATTATTTTCCCCAAATTTTGAACCAATATTGAGATATAGAGAGTCACATGGAGTCAGAGATTAGGGATCATTTACTTTATCCATGATAGATACTTTTGTAAATCTCAAGAAAGAAATCGTATCTAGTAGCTTGGAAAAGATAATTACTTCTAGGAAACATGCTCATCTCTTATGCCCAACATCAACACCTTTCATCCTCATGAGAAAGCAGAGGAGTTAGTACCTATACTGGGCAAGGCACCACATGAGTAACATTGTAATAAGCCTCTTAATAGTGAAATAATTCATTTTGAACTTTTTGAATTACATTATGAGGACAATGCTTAGAATGAATGATTAGGTCATTTTAGGTATGTGCACAAAATTTAGGGATGAAAGTTTTATATTCTCTCTCTAAACCTTATTTGCACCATGTATTTTGGTTGAAAATTAAACATGAAGATGAAAGAATTAGGAAAATCCTATATGAGAGAGATGTAGAGCATGCATAAGAAAATAAAAGTGTTTCTATGAATTTTTTGTGAATCATGTTTTAAGTACCTCTTTTAGGGCTCTACATTGAGTTCGTTGTAAGAAAATAAAAGTGTTTCTATGAATGTTTTGTGAATCATGTTTTAAGTACCTCGTTTAGGGCTCTACATTGAGTTCATTTAGGGCTCTACATTAAGTTCGTTGTGCCCTTAGAATGCTTAAACCACACTTACAAATATGCAGGATAAAATCTTGCCTTATTGATTCTTGTGTGTATCCCGTACTCCCTCTTTTGAATGTGAAAACATGGTCCAAAGACGTTCCCACCATGAGGATGCTTAATAGAGTTTTTTTTCTAAGGTTTTTGCTTGCTTTCACTCTACCATAAACATCCAAATGCATAGAGGTTCTCTTTTCCTTTAGCCAATCCCTTCAATTCTCTTAAAAGGAGATATAAATCCATTCTTCTATGTAATCATCTCACTTCAACGACCAATTCCTTTGTTCTAATGCCAATTCTCTTAGTAGCACACGATGTCTTTGGAGGTGCTTCCAGCTTCAGTGCTCAAGATTTTCTTTGAGAGATTCTCACAAATGAATATGGTGTTGCAATTCTTTACATCATTACTCCTTCATCCCTTTCTAGTTTGAAATAGAGAAAAACTCGAGGAAGAAATGGAAAAGGAGAATAATAGTATGTATCTGTGCTATGTTAGTTTCCTTTGATATTTATTAAGATTTAGAACGAAATTTACTCATGTAATTCATACAAGAAATGCAAATTTGATTGTTAATAATGATCAAAACTAGCTTATGCTTAGCCATTCTTTTTTTGTTCAGTCTTGATTAGAGTTACTTCACATTTTTTCCTCAAATAAATGTCTCTATAATTTACTTTGTTTTATTTCATGGTAACACATAACTTTGACCTCTAATTCCTACTCTGCTCTACAATTTGATCTTGACACATATATCCTCTTATATCATCCAACCTTTACCATGCAAAGGATGATAATTTACACCACAAGCTACTCGAAAAAACCTCTAGTAGTCCCTCATGTGTGAATAGTTATCATTTTCAAGCATTTATTTTATGGGTATTTTCATACAAAGCCATCATCACTAATCTTATTGCTAGCTGATTAAAAATGTTTTGCTTCTATTGAAAATTTTTCTTTCCTCCTTGGGCTTGCTTGGAACATGAAGCTCTCATTGGTGTGTCTACCATCGCTCAAACTACTAGCAACTTCATGTTGTTTCGACACGTAGAAGTCTGGTCTTCACTTAATCTACCACTCAATTAGACTCAAAGTTTTACTTCATTATGCCAAGCATCTTGTCATCCTACTACTCCCTTAGAGGTCTTTTTGTGCTCGAGTTCCTTCTAGTATGCATTGTTTAGAAGAATTCCCAACACAAGCTATTTACAAAATTATGCATGATTCTCCTCATTGCATCTTTCCTACAATTGGGGAGATGGCTATTACCCATGGGACCTCACGTGGAAATTAAGAGAACTCAGTTACTATGGAAAATCCTATGTCCATGGTTGCAATTATTTTAAGATCCAAGATGATCTTTTAATACGGAACTACATTTTTCTCCCAATCTTCTAATTAAAAACCATAGAACATCGACTCTCCAAAGAGCATACCTGCACAAAACTTAACCAAGGTAATGATCAAGCAATCATTCATGTTGCAAAAATCTTCGATTCCAATTTTATGAATGCAAATACTTTAAATTGAAAAATCTGAGTAAGAAAACTATGAAACTTAATGTCTTCATGATAATCTTGATAGGTAGCATTCACCCAAGAGTTTGATATAAGAAAAAACTTCAACTGAACTTTTAATCCCCATAGCGATAAATAATGACTTGTGCATTAACTTCCCTCACACTAACTCTCCATAGGGACCAAGAAGTAGTAAATGTGCCACAAATTTGTAGCCATTCTTTACACATAGAGTCTTGAAAAGTCTCTTTCACCCCTCTTTAGAGACTGTTCCCAAGTTCTGAAGGAATAAGGAAGATTAGTGATGCCATAAGAGTGTAGGATGGGAAGGATAGAAAAAATGTAAGAGGGGAGAAGTGTGATGTGGGAGAAAAGACAAGGCATTTTGTTACATATGGCAAGCCTAAGTGCTTGACCATATTCTTGGATTCCATTGAGATATGAAAAGAAACATGTACATACATTTATCCTTAGTTCATTCCTAAGGATAAATTTTCACTTCAGCTTTTATCAATTGTAAAACAATTTTGAGGATGGATATTCGAGAGTTATAGTAAGTATAAAGAGAAAAAAAATACATGACTCATATTAGGATTCATATTCAATAAACACATAAAATTGAGAGGAATTCTTAGGTGGAATGAATCAACACTAGTCTTCTAAAATCAAGGGAAAAGGTATTCATAAACTTCATTGGAATAGTCACGAGAAGAAGTAGAACTCCCACTCATTTTCTAAGTTTTGATTGTACTCATCTCTTAGTCCTTGGAGTCCTTCAATACCCCCACTTACTTTAAGTTACATTTCAATACATCAATTTGCAGCGTCTATCATTGTCTTCATCTACTATTCATTGTTGTTGTGCATAGCTCAAGTCTATTATCTTAATAGAGTCATTGAAGTGATGTTATGGTCTCATTTTTTGTCTAGTGCTTGGACCATGCAGGTACACTATTTAGAGTGTGTGTATAAAGATTTGATTAATTGGATCTCTATGTGTAGAGATATGAATGTATCTCTATTACTATGTGTATGCATTGTCTATTTCTTCAAAAGTCACGATCACACCTAGGACATCTTAAACATATTGCTCTCTATATATTCACTACTAAATTGTGAAATAACTTGTGTTTTATCACTTAAATTCCATTTGAAATGTTGTGAAATGACGTTTCTGAATTCATAGCATGTTGTGAGCATTGAAAATTTTCTAGAGAGCCTTCTTCCAAAAATAAAAGGTTTTCTACTCAAGAGCAAAATTTGAATGTCTTGAATCAGATGGTTGAGAGCAAAGATCCAAATTAATATGGTCATATTTATGCATCATTTAATAGCATAGAGAGTCTACTAGAGTGCACAACTAAGAATTAGGCTCATCTATAGTAGGGTTTTACAAAGAACCTCTCATCTTTGTAATCTTGCATCACCTCCTCATAGTTGTATTAGGGCACCATCATAGTATATACATTATAAATGATGGTTTTCTTCCTTAAATCAAATAAACTGCTCAACATGGTCTCTAAGGATGGAAGCATATCTAGAAGGTAGAAATATATGTGGATACACTATAGAGATGAGTTGATGCCCTATGCTAATGACCAAAGGACAACCAACACAAGGGGAGCAAGAAAGGTTGTATACATGGTGTGCAATGGATGCTTTGGCAAGGTAACACATTCTAAAATCTATCTTTTATTTTTACTTCTGCACATTAGGATCTTTAAGAACTCACAAAAGACTTGGAATGCATTGGGAGCATTCTTCAATTCAAGCACTAAGGCTAAGAAGCATCAACTATGGACGAAGTTCACATCTCTCAAGAAATAGCCCAAGAATAACATCACCAACTTCTTCACAAAGATCAAAGACATATCTGATCACTTACAAAGAATTGGAGAGGTCATAGGTGGAGGGAAAATAGTAAAAAAACGTCATCAATGGAATGAAATCAGATGAAAAGTGGGACACATTCACCACTACCATGGACTTATACATGGACATGCATGTACCATATTTCAAAACACTCATGGGACAACTCTTCACTCATGAAACCAAGCTTATGAAAAATGGAGGGAAACAAAAAGATAATCAATGCTCTGCATTTTACACATATAAAATTAGAAATAAGTAATTCAAAGGTAAATAAAAAAAATCTGATGAAGAAGCAAGTACATCCCAAGCTAACTTTGTTGGTAGAGGGAGAAGCTCTAGAGGAAGCGGTAGAGGTGGTAGACAAGGTATGGGGAGATCTCAAAGCTCCTCACCTTGTACCATACATGGATTAACCAACCATATCACTTAACATTTCTTCAAGAAATCAAGGAACGAGTAAGTAAGAGGATACAATAGAGGAGGATATGGAGCTACTAGAGGTGGATAAAACAACACTATGGCTACAATAACAACATAAAAGATGAGGATATGGAGATCCAAGTGCACATACAATAATTCTTATGGCTACAATAACAACAACAATTACAATAACAGTTACCAAGGTCTCTACAAAGGAACAAGAGACTACAACAACTACGTTGATATGAAAAGCAAATACTTACTTGAATTGCTATAGAGGTTTGGTATGAGTGATTGTAAGTCATTGAGATGGCTAGTGGATTCCAATACCAAGTTGACCATAGATCAAGGTGATAAGCTCAAGGATGATCATGTGTATAGTAGTTTGTGTGGGTCTTTAAATTATGCTACCATTACTAAATCTCATCTATCTTATAGTGTTGATGTGCTCTCACAATTCGTGCATGCACCCACACTTGAACACTTGAATGTAGGTAGGCGGATTCTAGGGTACATCAAATATACAATAAATGAATGAATCTACTATGCATATGATTGTCATTTGAAACGAAAGGTTTATGTAGATGCTAATTGGGCTATCTGAAAGGATGATAGGAGTACCTCAAGGTTTATCATGATGCTTGGCCAGATTTTTGTATTATGGATGTCAAAGAAACTATCGACAGTTGCATTTTCTTCCACAAAGATAGAATATAGGGATCTTGAAACACATGTGGGGTAATGTGGTTTTAAAAACTCCTAAAAACTTTGGATATTGAGGTTGGCATTGTTCCATTTCTTGGAGATAATATCTCAAGTATCTACAATCCAAACAATCGGATGTTCCATGCTAGGAGCAAGCATATAGAAGTGTGTCATCACTTCATTAGAGAAAATATTATGGATAAGCAGGTAGATATTCTACATGCCAACACCAAGGAGAAAATTGCATACCTTCTTAAAAAGTTCTTGGATGAAAATATCATTTAAATGATGAAGGGCATGATAGGTATGAAGAAACCAACCCTCAAACTTGAAAGCAAAGGAGGTTGCGATCGAGGGGGAGTGTTAGAAGTTATGTGGTCCAAGGGAAGGCTCAAGCATATGTGTTTCACTAAATAGCTTTCATTAAATGCTTTTGAACCTTCAAAATATAAGCACCATTCAAGCTCATTCTAATTTTTTGTAGATTGTAGGAAGTCAAGTTGCTTCTTATACATGTGCTATTAAGCCATTTTTTATCATAGGGGTTGATATTCTTTTGTATATTTCTCCTACCCTTTCTAAAGGCTGAAAAACTTTTATTGTAGCCTGTTAGGACTTCATTTTCTCTTGATAAGAAGGCCTTCTTGTGATCTTTACAAAACTTATAAAATAACCCAAAAGGGCTTTGGGAAAGGCATCTGGCAGTGTGATTAATAGCACTTTTTTTATTTCTTGTTCTATCCCAAAACCTCTTATGACAATTAGTTTGTCTTGTGTGACTAGATTGACTAGCCTAAAGGTGTCCAAATCTAGTGTTTTAGAGTTCAATGGAAATATATTAGTGTCTAATTTAAGTGGCTAAACGATTATGCTCATTGGATTTCGGAATTGAGAGATATAGCAATTGTAGTGAGTGCTAGTTTGATTTTGGCTAGATCTTGGGTAGGGTCTAAGCTTCTTATTCTGCATTAAGATGAGAAATCTTCCCTCATATTTGAGATTTAAAGTAAGTATAAAGAGGGGAAAATTTCTCGAATCATATTTGAATTCAAATCCAAATATAAACCTAACAGTGAGAGGAATTGTTAGGTGGAATCAATTAGTAGTCATGTTGTAAAATCATGGTAAAAAGTGTATATACTTTGTTGGATGCGACGAAAAGAAGTAGAACACTCACTTTTTTTGAGAGTGTTTATTGTACTTCTTTTATTTTCTCTGTAGTCCTCCAAGATCTTCATGTACCTTGCTTTACAATTCAATATATATACTTGAAGTTTTGATCATCACTCTTCATCTTCATCTACTATTCAATTTTTTGTGCATAGCTCAAATTTAACATCTTCAAAGAGCCATTGAAGTGAGGTTATGGTCTCATTACATTATCAAATCCTTGGATCATAAAAATTAAAACTCTTGAAAGTGTGGGTATAAACTATTCTAGCCATTGGAGCTTTGTGTGTAGAGATATGGATGTATCTCAATGATTGTGTATATGGATTGTCTACTTCATGAAAATTTGGCATCACACATGTGACTTCTTATTGGTAGCTCACCTAATTTCCCATAATAGATGATGCTCATGGGGATGCTTTTGTTATGCATCTCCCTAAATCAAGGACTATAGAACATGTAAAGAAATGACATACAATGCCCAGATATGGAAAGAAACAATACATGACTATGTCAATGCCTATCCTACTCACCAAGTAATTCCCATAATAGAGCATGGTAATCTGAATGATGTTTTTTGGATTCCCCTCGTGGAGCTAGAACATAGTATATTATCTAAAATCTAGCACTTATCCTCAAGAAATGAACATAACTAAATAACCAACCTTACATGAAGAGAGCCATAATTATGCTCTTATTGGTAACCTATTATACAAGTGGGGCAAGGATAACTTCCTACATCTCTGTGTACACAAACATGATTATCTACCACTTTTGGAAGCTGTAAACTTAGTTGTGCAGTCAAAAATTTCCCTTTAAACTGAAAAAATTCAAATGATTTTATTTGTTTGTCTATGGTGGTCCACCTTATGCATGGATTCCCAAACACTTGTGAGTACGGGTGATACTTTCAAAAGAGAAAAATATCCTTTCAAAAAAGATCAAATGCCTTTAATGCCCATGATGGTGGGATGTGCTTTTGCAAAGTGGAAGATAGACTTCACTGGTCCTATTATCCCACCTACCAAAGGATCTCACCTAGAGTACATAATAGGAACAATAGATTATCTCACTAAGTGGGTTAAGGTATGAACTGCAACTAAAGATAATGCTCAAACCATTGCAAAGTTCAGTTTTTAGAAGATTTTCACAAGAGTTGGCTTCTATATTGAGATAATCCATGATCTAGGCACTCACTTTGCTAATGAATTCATTATTAAAAGAATTTTCACTTGTTCATAAAAAGTCAACTCCTTATCATCCATAAGTGAATGGTCAAGCTGAGAATTTCACAAAGTGTTATACACAGTTTTGACTAAGCTAGTTACTTTGAGATGATCCTACTAGTAATTAGTCTATGAGGATGGTGATCTAATCAAGTAGGTATAACGTTACCCAATGGAAAAATGGTACTAAAGTGGGAAGGAAAAATGTCATGGTACCTCTTTCACTTCCTCCAGAGTAAATGGCTTGATACCTACAGAGACTCCAGGAATTATTGATGCCTCTCTCTTACATTGTAGATATACACAAGCTGCCACTTGTTAATCATGCTAAGAAAAATTTAAAATCTAATCAAGTACAACAAAGGCAAAGGAATCTAACAGAACACACATCTCAAGTGGCTAGATAATATTGACTATCCAAGCCTCTTATCCAACACAAAAATCAAAATCACACATTTGGGTGCCCAAGAAATTGGCAACACCATCTGAGGAATCTCCTTGCATTCATAGGAAGAAACGAGCCTCTCATAAAGACCCAATGGAAAGAAAAAAAACCCCACATAAATAGCCACAAACTATAGTCAAATAGATTTGGGAACATAAGACCATTTGTACGTGGCATAATCCACATAATCAATGAAGGGTTCCAAAATTTTTACTTTAGACTATCTTTGTATCCAAGATCAACAACGTCTGTCATGGACCACAAAGTATGGGGTGCAGCTCTAGAAGAAACCCTTCTACCCAGATCCCTACAATACTGAATAGAGGCCTTGATTTACACATGAAAGAGAAAATTAAAAATTCCAAAAATAAGAGGCCAAGAAAAAAGATCCTAGGCTCATATGGATGTGGATGGGAAAGCAATTAGTGTCACCAAAGAAGAACACAACAAAACTATCTAGGTCCCAAGGAGATGTTCCATTCCTTCTGCAAACACCTGGGTCATCTCTTCCATTATACCACATCCCTTGGCCCCAATCTCCATCAATGAGCATGAACAACACCCAAAAGCACTACGTTTTGGATTTTCATGACAAATGTGCACCTCATGCTCTTAGACTGGATGCATATGCTTATGAAAGAGAAAAAAGCCTTGTATATAGACTCCTATAGTATATGAGAGGTGCTTCTCCAACGATTCAAGGTTCTTGACTTCACCAAAAAATTTGAAGTTGATAGATCATCAATAATCTACAACAATTCTAATCCAAATTTGGTATCCATTATCAAATATACTTACTTCCTTGTTTATTGATTTAAAAACCTTGAAATTTTCGATTCACTTGGGTCCTAGCGCTTGTGTAAGTCCTCCAATTCTCTCTAAGCTACAATGTACGCTCTTCCTATGTCCTCATTCATGTTTAGGTGATCCCAAACTAGATGGCCATCATCAATTCCTCTATCGGTTGACATTTTTACCCATCCAGGTTCTCTTGTCATACGTTTCCTAAATATTACCATTTCTCCTTGAGGGATTCTTCCATTTCCTCTTGTTTATAATGTTAGAGAATCAATTTTATTTTAGGTGTATAACTATTGTAAAAACACATAAACTAAGAAAACTAATCTAAAGAGCAAGAGTATACAACCAACTAGTCTATATCACCAAAGAGAAGAGAGAGCATGTATCCACGCATCAAATTATCCCCATATATATACCTCTAGGCCAGGGGTTGCATGCCTTTCAGCTCATCCCAGTGTCGAGCTAAGTCCACCTCATGTGGAAACTTTCACAAGGGCCATCAAATGCCTAATAGTTTTTCAAGGGCTATCACATGCCTTATAAATTAAATGAGGATTCTCTTCTCATGTACTCCACAAGATGGCACTTAGAGAAGCTTCTCTCAAGACTAGGACTTCCCAAAGGGCTCAACCCAAAGGTTCAAGCATGTTCCACGGGCAAATCAAGGGCTAAAACAAAGTTAATATACACCATATTCTACCCTTTAGAATCCATATATTTAGCATTTGAAACACATGCTACAAACAACATTCTTCACCCCTGAAGACATTTTCGTTCTCAAATGTAGGAATTTCTTAATTGACGACTCTTTGGAAGTCTTATCAAAATCGATCACACATCTTTTCTTCCAAATCTTTTATAGTACTTCAATTCAAATGACATTCCATAGAGAAGAAGAGCATCTGAATGCTTCCCAAATTAGATCTTCCTTTCAATTAACTTGATGCTCATGTTTAATCAAGATCTTATTGAGGTCGTGCCTGCAAGTGGTGGCATCATAAATTTTACTTTCTTTCGCATTGGTCCACACTCCCCTATGGAGGATTCACCACATTAGAACCACTTTCTTGTTTTTGATAAGGGGGTGCCATACATCCTAGAACTTGAATTCACATCTAACTGAAGACCAATCTAAGCACCACGCCTTGTGACGAAAATGATCAAAGTCTGAATTTCTTTTGGTTCTTGGGGTATCTTCAATTTCATTGACATTCAGCTACTATAACCCATCCAAATGGGGTAGATTATATTCACTTAGAAAGCAGGATTTTGAGCCATCCTATGTGTTAATTATGTGTTGTAATGGGCACCACTCTGAACCTCTGATCAATGTCCTCAGATCTGATCAAATTCTTTTTATCTTCGTTCCAAAAGTGTATCAAAAAGTGCATCAACTAAGGAAAGACTTTGTTCCAAAGCCTCTTGGCCCTCTAAAGGTGCCCTACTTCCATCCGCTTTTGGAGGTGCCCTACTCCCACTCCAATGATTCAAAATAACCCACTTGAATCAATAAAGTAACCCACTTGAATCGATCCAGGAAACGGCATACAACTCGCAGTTATGTGCGTAAATAGAGAGACACATAGGAAGAGATTCAAAATAGCTCCTTCAGTCAATGTACATAAAACCCAGGAACTTGAAACTCCGACCTTGTGTGTGTATCTGCAGAGAGAGACATATTGAGTGAGGATGTAATAATTCACCTCAACGTCCTGTTGTACTCTTTGCGGAGACAGAGGGAGACGGAAAGAGCAATCAACATAACTCACTTCATTCTCGTATGTGCATGTGCGTGTGGAGAGAGAGACCTAAACGCGAACCCACATCAATCAATCCACAGAAAAGATCGCTCTTCTGTACGTGCCTATGGAGGGAGAAAACACAGGGAGAATTCAAAAATAACCCTCATCCATCAACACACAAAGAAGCCCGCTCTTGTGTATAATATATCGAAAAACAACACAAGAGAGCGAGGATTAGAAAATAATCGTCATCAATCTGTACACAGAGAAGTTAACCCATATGTATGTATGCCGAGAAAGAGAGACATTATCAGTAACCTTAATCAATCAGTACACACAAAACTCTCCCTTGTGTTTATATTTATCGAAAGAGACAGATCAGTAAAACATATCTTATCAATCTATATGTGTCTGATATGTATATGTATGGAGAGAGGAAGACATCATCGGTAGAGCTCATCAATCAATACACAGAGAATTTCGCTCTTGTGTGAGTGTGTGTGTGTGTGTGAATCTCTTATCAATGTATATGTGTCTTATATGTATATGTATGGAAAGAGGAACACATCAATCAATACACAGAGAATTTCGCTCTTGTGTGTGTGTGTCTGTGTGTGTCAATCTCTTATCAATCTGTACTTATGGCGGAGAGAGAAAGACAGAGAACAAAGAGCTTCCAGCTGACGATGGAGATGAAACCTTGACTGATGGCTACTTGCGCAGCTCACATACTTATTAGACTACACATCATGCAGCGCATGAAATCAACAGTTGTCCGCAACATTAACTCATGCGTACTGGTTCATGCAATAGAGCGAGCATTACAAAATAATCCTCATCAATCATACACAGAAAAGATATCCCATATTTATGTCTGTGGAGAGAGAGAAGGACAAAAGAAGTTTATGTCAATGCGCATAAATCCAAAATGTACTTCTTCTCAAATTCCTGTATTGTTTTTAGTCCAAGACTCAGGACTCACTTAAAAGCTTCACATGCTCTGGATAACAAGTAAGCGCACAGCCCATGTGATGTTCTCATGTGGTATTTGTTAAGGCCCTACGTGAGACTTGGAAAGGATAGAGTCGCATCAGCCGAGGGCGCAAAAGCAAAAGGAAAGGAAATAAAAAGATAAAGCTTTCCACTTGCTATGATATTCCATTTTTTTGTATATTTCGAAACCAGACAAGAACTTATAACCGCAAGAACAACCATAATCAAAACTATAACTATATTCTATAAAACTATTGATAACCATAACCATAATCATAACTTAACCCTAATCATAGCCATATCCATATCCATTTACATAATAATATTTATAAACATAACCATAACCATAACGATAATCGTAATTGTATCCATAATCACAATTTTCAATATAATCATAATTGTGAGTCCAATTGCAACCGTAACCATAATCATAATCAGAATTGACATTCTAATTGTAATTGTATGTGTAATAATAACCCTACCCATAACCATAACTATAGTTATAATTGTAGCCATAATCATATGGACGAGATAGTTCCAATAATAACTCTAATCCTAACCAAAAATCATTACCATAACCATGACCATAATTATAATTGTAACTATACTCGTAACCACGATCATACCCATAACTGTAACTATAACCATAATAATAATTGTAATCATAACCATAACCTTTATCATAATTGTAACCATAACCCTAACCCTAACCATAACCTTTAAACATGAACTTAACCATAATCATAACCATAATCATAATTGTAATCACAATCATAACCATGATCATAACTATGACCATAACCATAATTGTACCTACGATAATATATTTAGCCTATAAAGTATAAACCTATCCATAAACATTGTTGGGTGTTTGTACAAGTGTGAGAGACACACGATAAGCACATACAAGGAGCACAAATGCAGCAAGACACATGGAGAAGATGGATGGATAGATAGTTGTCTCTATTGATAAATGTTAAAAATTGAAGCAAGAGCTGAATAATATCTCTAAGTACAAAGTACCGCCACATATGATTGAATCATATGGGGAAAAAACCTATATCCAACACTGGAGTAAAAAGTGCCCATGTATAGGGAAAAGGTTCACATCAAAGCTACTCGGGGAACACATAAGTGTAACAACTCCCCCTCCCATGGAGTGAATAATGTGAACACCTACAAGGAGTTAGAGATCAACCCCCACAAGGTGATAAGCCTAAAGCCTTGTGAAAATCTTCAAACTTTTCTCGTGGAAGAGCTTTGGTGAATATGTCTTCCACATTATCTTGTGTAGGCACATATACCAAGTCAATATCTCCTACATGAAGGCACTCTCTCACATAGTAATAATGCACCGCAATATGTTTGGTCCATGCATGAAACATTGGGTACTGTGCAATAGCTAGTGCACTTTGTCTATCAGTGAGAATATGCATGTATCATCAATCTCCATGCAAAGATCCATCAATAGGCATCTCAACCATATACACTCCACTGTAGCTGTCAGAAATCCCTATACTGAGCTTCACAAGTCCATGTTGCAACTATACTTTGCTTCTTACTCAACCAAGATATGCATGAGTCTCCAAGGAAAAAACAAATACCACTAGTGGACATGCGAGTACCATAACAACCAGCCCAATCACTATCTGTAAAAACATGCATGCATGGTTAATATCTCTTGCATAAAAGAGACCTAAGCTCAAAGTTTCTTTGAGATATCTAAACACTTGTTTCATCACTTGCCAATGCTTACTGCTAGGGCTTTGAATGAATCGACTCAACTCGAAATCTGCATGTTGTATCTACAACCTTGTGTTGCATGCATATATAAGACATCCAAGAGCTTACTGATAAAGACAAGTGTTAAATACATCACTAGAATCCTCAAATGAGAACCTAAATCTTGTCTAAACTGATGTGGAAACTAGCTTGCACTCCTCAAAGTAACTGGCAATGGCTCAAAACAGTGATGTATTCCAAACTACCCATTATGGGCTTATATGATGCAACATGTATTGGTTGCAAAAGGATTGTGGAACATTGTGTAGGGTGTTGAAAAACATCATATCACACCTGCAATTATTACAGCTGTAGGTACTGAAGCTGATGTAGAAGGTGTCGAAGATGATGATATTCTGCATATTCCTGTTCGTGCTACGATTTCTGTTGCACGTACTGCAGAGCACATTGGTTGGGATGGCAGACATGCATAGGCACATGCATTGATAGCTTTATCTATCAAACATGCCATTATTCCTCACATTCGCTATTGTAGAACAACTAATGATGCTTGGGATACACTTACCACATTGTACCAAGCTAAGAGTGAGGCTCGTGTTGCTTACCTTCGAAAGCAATTGGAGAGTGATCACATGAATGAAGGTGATTCTATGGACATTTTTCTAACAAAGATCAAGGATTTGAAGGAACAATTGATTTCCACAGATGAAGTCCTTCTTGATCGCTCATATGTGTAGATTGTTCTTAATGGTCTTCTGGACTCATATCAGAGTTTTACTTCTACTCTTCATTTGATGATGAAAGGCAATCTAAGTGCCTTAATATTTGAAGAGTTAGTTTTTGTTTTGTTGTAGGAAGATTATTCTAGGTACAATAGGTCTATTATGCATGTTGCAGATCAAGCTTTCCTAGCTAGTCAGAAGGGCAAAGGAAAATGGAGCTCTTCTGCTAGTAATCAGAAATTTGCAAATGCCACACATTCAAAGAAGGAAGACAAAGATGAGAAGAAATCAGAAAAGTAGAAATTGTTTTGCAAATACTGTAAAGCAAATGATCATGTCATTAACAGCTATCCAAATTTTTTTGCTAAAGAGGCAAAGCAGAAGGAGGCCGGAATGGTTGTTGCAGAGGCCTCTACACCGAAAACAAAGTCTCCTAATCTTGTGCAGGATTAAGAATGAGTGTTTACTACTGTTTGCAGTTTTGACCCTTCTTCTCATGAGCAGTGCATGTCTGCAATAGAGTCGGATGTTTGGTACTTTGATAGTGGGGCGACCAAACATATTACCTCCTAGTGTTGTTTCTTCTCTTCACTTGAGCCTACCCCTATAGGGAATACTATTACATGTGCCAACAACTCCTCTTATCCTATTATGGGAGTTGGTAAGATCATTTTGACTATTGCTAATGGTAGTTCTTTTACTTTGTAAGGTGCTTTGTTTGTGCCAAGGATCAAGAAAAATATGTTATCAGTTTCTGCATTAGCCAAGATGGGCTTGGTTGTGAAATTTGTTGATGACAGATGTACAATTCATGATCTGTCAAATGGCGAACTCATTATTGCTTCTAGCATTTTATATCATGGGCTATATAAGCTCATAGACTATGAAAGATCTGTGAATGATTCGGCATGTGTAGTACATGATTCTTAGGCTATGTTAGATGTTGAGCTTTCACATGCATGCTTTGGTCATCTAAATTTTGCTAGTTTGCTATGCGTACAAAAATCTAAAATGGTGTCCTCTTTGCCCAAACTTGAGGCACCCAGAAAACATGTTTGTGAAGGCTGTATTGTGGTCCAAATGCAACATTCTTCCTTTCCAAAAGATGGTTCAGTTCAGGCTACTCAGAAATTGTAGCTTGTACATAGTGATGTATGTGGTCCTATGCAGACACCTTATTTCGGAACTATCTTTACTTCGTGACTTTCATCAATGATTTTTGTAGGCATGCATGGGTATATCCATTGAAGGAAAAGTTTGAAGTGTTTAAGTGCTTCAAATAGTTTTTGGTTTTAGCTAAAAATTTGTCAACATGTAAAATGGGCACCTTTCATTCTGATCGAGGGGGGGAATATATGTCTTCTGAGTTTAATGCATTTTTGTCTGAAATCGGGATAAAACATCAGTATATAGTGCCATATACACCTCAACAAAATGGAATTGTTGAATGGAAGAACATGTCACTCATGGAGATGGCGAGGTGTATGGTCAAGAGTAAGGCTTTAGCACATAGTTTCTGGCTTGAGGTTGTCATGTGTGCAACATATGTACTTAATAGGTGTTCCACTAACGCCCTACAGTATATCACTCCATATGAGGCTTGCCATGGTCGCAATCCATCTCTTGCTCATCTGCGTGTTTTTGGTTGTTTGGCCTATGCATTAGTGCTTGAACAACATCATAGAAAATTTGATGGTAAAGCAGTAAAATGTATTTTTGTTGGCTATAGTTCTAAAAGCAAAGGCCATCATCTGTATCATCCATAGACTAAATGCATTCTCATTAGCCATGATGTTGTTTTTCTGGAAGATGCTATTCAACCCTTACTTTCATGTACTAAGGAGACATCTGTTAGCTCCAAAGACATGTATGATACTTTGCTGCCTGTTTTTATAGGTGGATAGTCTAGTGCTGGTCCTAATGAGGCAACTTCTTAGCCTTTGCAGGTTTCATTTGATGATGTAGACCATTCCATTTCTAATGCTGATTTACATGGTGCACTTGTTGATGAGAGAGATGATATTGAGCAGGCAAAAACAATGCAAAATGGATGGTGCAAACTTTGCGTGAAAGCAAATTAGATGTACCTCTATCATATCGTACTCAATCAGGCTCTCATAGTGCCTCTTTTACATCAGATTGCTATGCTATGGCTGCATATAGTCTCTATGATGAGAATGAGCTTGTTTCATTTGAAGAAGCACAAAATTCAAAAAATTGGATGGACTCTATGCAATCTGAACATGATGCTATAATAAAGAATGGTACCTGGTCTTTTTGTGACTTGCCTCCTCACAAGAAGGCCATTGGCACAAAGTGGGTATACAAGCTGAAGCGTAAGCCTGATAGAACAGTTGATAGGTATAAGGCTAGGCTTGTTGCAAAGGGTTATGTGCAAGAAAGGGGCATTGATTTTGATGAGACTTTTGCACCTACATGCCATATGACTATTGTTCGGAGCATCTGTGCACTTGCAGCTCATAATGGTTCGAATGTACATGAGTTGGACATTAAAACAACATTTCTAAATGGTGACTTGCATGAGGAAGTGTATGTTTTTCAGCCCCGCGGCTTTGTGAAAAAAGGGCATAAAAACAAGGTGGGCACATTAAAGAAGGAATTATATGGTTTAAAGCAAGCACCACATGCTTAATATGAAAAGATACATGCCTATCTCATTGCACATGGTTTTGAGAACAGTCCAACTGAAAGCACCTTACATGTTAAGTGTGTTAATGATGTTCTTCTCATTATTGTGGTGCATGTTGGTGATGTGCTACTCACTAGTCCTCATGACATGCATATTGCTGATTTAAGGCTGATTTGCATGACTCATTTGAGATGTTTGATTTGGGGCATTTGCATTAATATTTGGACATTCAGTTTATGCAAGTTGATGTGGGATGTCTTTGTGTCAAACGAAATATATTGACATATTATTGCAATGCTTTGTCCTTGAATACTAAAAGCCTATTGCCACTCCTATGGAGATAGATTTACGATTGAGTCTTCATGATGCTAGAGATGCATTTGATGTTGTTGTCTATCAGGAGGCTATTGGATGCTTGATTTACTTATGCATAACTCTACCAAATATTCAGTTTTCTATCTCAGAGATGAGCAGGTTTATGCATTACCCACGTGTCAAGTATTGGTAGGTGGTTAAGCGCATCTTTTGCTACTTGAGTGGTACCCAGCTACTTGGATTTTTTTATGCCAAGAGGGGATCACTACCGCCACATTTGCATGCTTTTTTAGATAGTGATTGGGCTGGTTACTATGACACTCACATGTCCAGTAGTGTTTTTTGCTTCATGCTTGGTAGCTCATGCATATCTTGGTTGAGCAAGAAGCAGCCTACTGTGGCCACTTCAAGTTGTGAGGCTGAGTATAGGGCAACTTTCATAGCTATTGTTGAGTGTGTGTGGCTCAGACGCCTTATGGATGATTTGGGTGTTGTTCAGTCTTTTGCCACCACCATTTTCACTAACAATCAGAGTGCATTCGCAGTTGTGAGGAACCCTTTGTTCCATGCTCGCACTAAGCACATTGAGGTGCATTATCATTATGTTATGGAGAGGTTCTCTGCTGGGGAGATATGCTTGGCATATGTGCCCATGCAAGAGAACATTGCTTACCTTTTCATGAAGGCTCTACCTAGGGAGAAGTTTGAAGCTTTCCACAAAGCTTTGGGCTTACTTCCTTTTGTGGATTGATTCCACATAGCTTGGCACTTCCTTATACATGAGTTCCAGCTCCTTGCTCACCGCATCACTCCCAAGGGGGATTTGTTGATATATTTAGGTAGTGATGTGTGTGAACACTCTAGGACTGTTGGGGAACATTTTTCCCCCTTTAGGAGGTTTTTCCCCCCTAGCTTGTATATATGCATATTTCCCTAACGGGCTACTTATCTTTGTACATTCTAGTGGTAATACATTCTGTATTGTGTGTTGTGCTCCAAGATTCTTCTTCTTCCTTGTGTTGTTCGCGTGATTCCACAGACGTCTAGCTCCAACATCAAATGCTTATGGAATTTTTCATACCATGTACATGGAGCTTGCTTGAGACCATGCAAGGATTGATGCAAGCAAAAAACCATATGCTCTTGCCCTTTCATGGAAAATCAAAGAGGTGCTTTATATTGACTTGTTCTTGCAAATCACCATTCAAGAAATCCATTTTTATGTCCAATTGATAAGATTTCCAATCTCATTAGGAAGTCAATGCAAACATGGTATGAATGGTAGTCATGCATGAAGTAGGTGCAAAAGTTTCCTCTTAGTCAATGCCAAATTGTTGCACATATCCTTTGGCAATCAATATAACTTTGTAGTGAGCAATGCTGCCATCACACTTTCTCTTAATCTTGTAAACCCACTTTGTATCAACGGCATTTTTTCGTTTTGGCAATTCAAATAACTCCCAAGTACCATTCCTATGTATGGAATCCATTTTTGATTCCATAGGACTCATCCATTCTGGATCATCACATGCATCTTTAAAAATAAGTGGCTCTTCATTACCTAATGTTGCAATCACAAATAATCCAAACAAATTACTTGATGCATGGTGAGAGCTTGGTCTTATTCTACCAAGTAAAGGTGCACTTAACTTTCTATCCTACAAAGTCTCTTTCAACCACTTTGGCATAGTTTGTACACTCTTGATAGACATGCATTAATTATGTAATACATCATCAACATGTATATCATGCATGGGCTGAATTTCGTGCTCATTTTCAGCCATATTTTGACACAAATGTTCATACATATGTGGCTAGAAATTTTTAACATTTCCAATAATTTTTGGCTAAAAATTTTAGCCATGTTTGGTTGGAAATTCAACTCTATTCTTTTAGAATTTTTTAGCCCTTTGAGCCTTAGTTGGCTGGTCTACATGGCCATAGTCAAGTGCACTATTTGGGGACAAAGACAAGAGTGTATCAAACACATCTTGTGAGCTAACTATTGGTTGTTTTTTGCATTCAAGTAGAGGGAAAACTGAATTTTCATGAAATACCACATCTAAACTCACAATAAGTGTGTTTTTCAATGGATGGTACAAACGATATTCTTTATTTTCAGCATTATAACCAAGAAATATACATATCTTTCCCTTGTCATCAAGTTTGTGATGTTGTTGTGATGGCACAAGAGTATATACCACACAACCAAACAAGCACATATGAATTGAAGCCTCATAAGGAGTGATGAATCTCAGTGCTTTGTAGGGCAGTGATTCCCCACATAGTTTGCACACATGATCGCTTCCATCCAAAACGTGTCAAGAAGGAGCTCTCCTTTGACTATAGATCATGTCATTTCAAGGAGGGTTCTCTTTTTATGCTCGGCAACAACATTTTGCTGAGGTGTATATGGCACCATACATTGGTGTGAAATTCCTCTTTCACAAAGAACATAATTAAACTCATGTGACGTGTATTCATCACCACGATCTATGTGTAGAGTCAAAAGTTTGTTTGAAGAAACATTTTCAGCCATAGCTAAAAATTCTTTGAAGCAAGAAAATACCTCATTCTTTGCTTTCAAAGGATACACCCATGTATGGTGAGTAGCATCATCAATAAGGGTAACAAAATATACATGCTTCCCAAAAGCTGGAGTCTTGGTAGGACCACATACATCAATATGAACAAGTTGCAATTTTCTTGGAGTGTTTGTATGACTATCTTTTGGAAAAGAAGGATGGTTAGACATGTACTCTCCTCCTCTATCACTTCTGAAAATCTGGGTGTTTGACTGACTTTCATTTTCAACCATAGCTAAGAATTTCTTGAAAGTAAGAAAAACCTCTGACTTCACTATAAGACCATAAATCCATGAATATTTGAGAAATCATCAATGAACATAACAAAGTACCTATAACCTTGAATAGCGTATGTTCTCATCGGACCATTTACATCTGAATGTATGATGTGCAACTTCCTTGTGGCCGTGATAAATCCATGTTTCTTGAAAGGTAGTTTGTGAAGCTTTCCTTCAAGACATCCTTCACATGAATTTGCATCATCTCGTAAAGAAAAAGTAGGCAAAATCTCCACCATACCTTGATCGTTGATACGCTTGAGAGATGTGTAACCGATATGAACAAATCTAGTGTGCCATAACTTCATGTTCTCCTTAGGTGTAGTAGACCTTGCAAAATTATGGCATTACTTATTTTGCACAAAACAAACATGCCACTTCTGTTTTCACCTTGAAGTAGACAATGGTCCTCATCATATGAGAGGATCTGACATGAATCTTTCTTAGAAACTACTTTATAACCATCTAACAAGAAAGTAGAGATAGAGAACAAATTCATCTTAATGCCTAAAACACAAAGAACATTGGAAATTGTGAAATTTCCACCTGTTGTGGACTTAAGGTTCACTTCTCTAACATCAACCATGTCCAAACCATGACCATCTGCAATGGTCACTCTTCTACCTAAAGAGTTTGAAATGGAAGAAAATACCTTTCTACAACCTGTCATATGGTGAGTATCTCTAGAATAAAAAATCCAAGGATTGTCTTAGATTGCATTTAATGTTGCCTGATCAAAAGCTACCTCTTCAATAGTAACACATGCATCTGAATCTACCTTAGAAGATTTAGGTTTTTTATCATCTCCAACACTACTACCTAATGTTTTCTCCTTCTCATTAAAAATCTTTGCTTTACATTCTACTATGTAGTGACTTGGTTTCTTATAGTAATGGCATACTCATTTCTTTGAATCAGATGTAGTCAAAGACTTTTCTTTGGGTGTAGAGGAAGCATTAGGAAAAGGACTAGAAGACTTAGGCTTAGAAGACTTACTTTCCTTCTTGGATTGCTGAATCTTCTTGTCCTTCTTCTTCTTTCCCTTCGACGATGATAACATAGCTTCATCATTCTCTTCCATACCCTTTTGTTGATCTTCACCTTGAAGTAACAAGAACTGTAGCTCTTCAAACACAATTGCTCTATCTCTTATAGAGAGAGATAAAGAAGTAACAAAAGCATGATATGTAGATGGAAGTGAGTTTAGAAGTGTATTTACCATCTCTTCATCTAAAATGTTTACTCCTACATTGAGTAATTGATCTTGTAAATCTTGAAGCTTCAAAATACGTGACTGAACTGATTCACCAACTTTTATCCTTGTGTTGGTTAGCTGTCTCCTTAGATGAGCTTTTCTAGCACCATTTTTGCTCTGATAGAGATTCTCTAACTCCAACCAAGCATGTAAAGAGGTTATGCAAGACCTGATCTAGGGTATAATATGCCTCTTGACTCCCATAGAAATATATGAAAGTGCTAGTGCATCCCTTGAGTTCCATCTACATTGCACTTTTGTAGGAAGTAATCTCGTAGTAGTATCATTGAATCTTGATGATGAAGTGGTTCCTTCTTCTTCACTAACCTCTTGTTGAGAAGAAATAGGAACAAGGTCTCCCAGAAGATTAAGTAGCCTCTTCTTGGACTTGTCTTGGCCTTGGATAAGTGCCATTGATAATACTCCATAAGCCCTTTGTTACTAACAAGTTCATCATTATAAAACTCCACATTGGATAATTAGACATGCCCTCAAGCTTGTCTTCATTCTCAAGTCTATAGTCACTCATCATGTTAAAGGTATGCCAACTATGCTCTTAAAACAAATGCTGGAAATGGTAGTGGGCAACAATAATAATATATCACAGGTTTACAAGATCTTCCAACAGATGAACCTTAACATACACACCTTAAGAGTCAAAAATAGATGAGTGAGAGATAGAGAGAGAATAGACAAGATTTCAAGTGTAACGGTAACCTGTGAGGCTCATCTACACTACCTATATTCCAATGTCAATTACAATGTGTGAATATGATAAAAATGACAATATTTATATCTAGGCAGAAATAGGAACCAGATACAAGAGATTGTGTGCCTAAGAGGTAAGAAGAGTGTGTATGTGTGTGTGTGTGCATGAGAATATTGAGAATAAGAACAATTTAGAGCTGTTGTAGAACAAACCCAAATTTTGATCAATCTAAATAAGAAATGACTGACCTAACAAGTAGGAACTGAAATAGACTTGCTACTCAACAATGCATGTTGATAGTAAGCTGGCAGAATCTCCTCCAGATAATCATCAAGATGTAGAGCACAACTCCTCTAGGAGTGTGAGAACTCCTCCTACAAGATAGCCTCCTAGTGATCACCTCCTCAAGAGTGTGTGAACACTCTCTCTCCAAGAAGACCTCCTCCTTCCATTGAGCACTTATGCTCCTTGAGATGATCCTTGAATGATGCTCACATATTGAGCCTTGTCCTCCTTATATAGTTGAGAATACCTCTTGAAAAGCACTCTTGAAAAGCAATTGATAAAGCTAAACTCATACGCGATCCTATGCAAAAAAAACTTCAAAAAAAGAAAAGCTACAATTGCAAATATTCTATGCCATCCACTTTTGGTTTTTCCATAATTGCTTTACCAAAAAAGAAATCTATCATTGCACTACTACTTGTGGGTTTCGATCCTGAGTGGGTTTGGATGGGAGCGCTTCCTTCTATCCACGCCACCCACTTGCTTTGCTTGTATATAATTGTAGAAAAAATGCACTAGATTTTGTACAAAATGGACCAATGTAGACATTGTTTCCAACATAGTTTAGAATTGTTTTACAGCAAACCCAAATTTGGACTATCTAAATTAGAAACTAGTGAATGAATAATAGCAACAAAAATAGACTTGTTACACTAACTCGGCTATTGATGCTGATGGTAACCTGAAACGAACTCCTCAAGATGTCTCCACATGTAGAGCACACCTCCTCCAAGTGTGTCAGAACATTCCCTCCAAGAGAGCCTCCAAGATCTCCTCCTTGCATTGAGTAGATACTCCTTGAGTAGCTTGAGAAGCTGATTTGAACAATAGATTATCTCTTTTCTTATATAGTTTGTGTACCCCAATGAAAACAAATCTAAAAAACTATGATCAACATCGATCATAATCAAACCAAAAACCTCAAAAGAACGATGCAAAAAAATAAAGAAAATCTGAAAAAAGACTTTTGCACCTACTACTGCTACCTGTGGGGATTGAACCCATGTAGATTTTTTGGGAGTTCTCCACTTTAACCAACATGCCCATCGTGTTTACTTGTAGAGGGTGTAGTAAAAGGTACAATATAATGCCTCCAATTTTGCTGATTTTGGACATATTTGAGACATTGTTTCCAACAATCCCCCCTTCAATGTCACAATGGTACAAGGTTTAATAACCTCCAAAACTTCTAATGTTGTCAAATATCTCTTAACTGATTTCTGCTAAATCTTAAGTCGACTGCACATGAACGTGGATACTTGAGAACTTGCAAACTAAATGTGTGGACATGTATTACCGAGATATATCAAGCAAACAACTTCTTGATTATATAATGTAGCAAGAAAAGGTTTTGAATCTGCTTCCAAATATAATAACACATTGACATCCATTGGTGTTTGCATAGGGTTGGAATCTGTCATCTCAAACCTTTCCAATAATTTCTCAATGTGTTTCTATTGTGTCATGTAGAAACACTCACTTTGTATATAAATTCAACCCCAAGATAATAATGTAAACTACTTAAGTCATTTACATCAAATGTATGCTTAAGTTGTCCTTTAAACAATTGAATGTGTGAATCTCTGAGACCTATGATAATCATATCACTTTGTAGTGCATCTTGAACATTAGCCCGTTCATTCTCAACTCAAGTAAGAGCTAAAATTATGACTCTTAAAATGTTCTTCATAATTTACATAGTCTCCTTGTTTTTTTGTTGTTTGACTTCTAGTTCTTCTAGTGTATTCCTTTATACCACTATAACTGACTCATAAATACTCAAGATCTTCAAGATCTTCAAGATCATTCAAGATTATATAAGATCATACAAGATCTATGATCTTTCCAACAAAATACTTGTGTAGAATCTTCTTTCATCAAACCTTCATGACTGAATGTTTGATTTGCTGCCGGAATGTCTCTAAGTGTCCATGCTTCTCACATAAAGTTGTGAAACTTTTCTTCAAACAAATCCTTCCCAACAATCTGCAACTCCTACTTGAAACATTAGTGGACAAACTGATCACCTTGAGAACTCCAAAAGCTGCAAGTTGATACTTCATATGTTCATATTCTACCTGGGTGAAATGTGATAGTATCTGCTTGATTTTCTTTTGGCTAAATCCACTTCTCAATCAAGTGATAGGATCTAATGGAACACCTTTTTGAATACAAGCATGTATGAAAAATCAAGACAATCATAGAAAGTAGATTCTTCAACTGACTAGTACATCAAAAATCTGAATTTTCTAAAGTTTTCTGAAAATACTGAATATGAGATAACCTTTTCAAGCACAAAACCTCAACCCAAGTCTTCAACATCTGCTACAAAAAACTCTTTTACCTCAAGAGTTAGGTAAAGAAGAAATATACTTCTTTGCAACTTGTCATATACCAAGTAGTTCTATATTGACACTCCAAGAATACTTTGAGGGAACATATAAGTTGCTTGCTCAAAATCTTCAACTAAAACATAACTCATACACATATGAGTCAAAACATACAAGTTGTCTTCAAAATCTGCTGCCTTTCTTTCTCTCAATGCAATTCTTTGTCAAATATAATAAATCATGACCAAGTATCATGCAAAACAAGAAACTTCTTCTTCTTTAGACTTCTTCAGACAAGATGTTCTCATAGACTTGTCTTTGGATGTAGAGGATAAAATACGAAAAGTATATCGAAAATACAAGAGACAATGAAGTCTTACTTTCTTTTGGAAATATTGGACTTTCTTTTTCTGCATCTTTCTTCCACTTGATGATGTCAACATCTTCATACTTCTCTTCCATACCTTTTGTTCTCTTCATCTTGAAGTAGCAAGCACTCTTGACTTCTTCAAATGAACTTTTTCTCTTCCTCTAATGCTAAGAGTAAGAGACAAAACAAACATGGTATACAAATGGAAGTGAATAAAGAAACATATTTTACCATCTCCTCATATCTCTGAAAAACCTCTGCTTCAAATGTTTGAAATGACTAAATTCACCAACCTTTTGTCTGAATGATGAATTTACCATTCTAGAGTTACCTCTCTAGATCAAATTTTGTACCTGGATATCCAACCAACTTACAACAAAAAATTGGATGAACACAAAATTTAGCCCATCTCCAAATTTGTCATCTTAGAGAGCTTTCTTGCCAGGAAAAAGATCTCTCAAAAATGTCTAGAAAACCTCTAGATACCTAGTTTGATGTAACTAATGCTTTAACTTTCAAAGAATGAAAGTGTATAAACGCATTCTGTGAATTCTTTAAATCTCTTCATAACTGCTCTTCTAAGATATGACCTGAAAATGTTAATCTCATAGTAAAAACTGATACGTGTGATTTGATGTTGATCTGGTTCCTTCATCTTCTCCAAACCATTGTTTTTCCTTGAATTTTAAGTAGCCTTCTCTTCATCAAGTCTTGGTCTTCAATTATACTTTTGTACATAATTTATAGAAGTATTCTGCTTCTAACAGATTATCAACTTCATACTCCACACTAATGAATAAACATGTAACCCAATTGTCTAATTCTCAAATCTCTATTCATCTAGATTAAGTGTGTATGTCAAATCTCAAATGTTAGAAGATGCTCTTAAATCATATGGTGTAAAGCTGGAAGTTTGGAAACGTGGGAATCTGAGAGCTTGAATGAACTTTGATATCAAAACCCTAAAGCTCTGATACCAAATGTTGGAAATTTTAGTAGGCCCAATACTAATACTACAGGTCCAAGGTTCCATAGGTCCAACATATATAACATAGAATCTAGCAATCTTCCATTATTGACAAAACATGAACATACCACATTTAATCATACAAATGATGAGACAAAGATAGAGAAAGACTAGACAACATTGTAAAGTGTTACATAAGCCAAGGCTTACTCACACTATCATATACACCAATGTTCAATGTACAATGTGGGAGCAAAACTCTCAACCACTCTATGTGAACAGTAATAGAAGGATGAGTGAATGTACAAATGTAACAAACATATTTAGATGTATGGACAGAAATCGGAATATACATGAGATGTGTGACCTAATACATTGTAGAAGAGTGAATATTAGTGACAGAAAGAGGAAGGATCAGTTTAAAACTCATAATAAGCAAACCCTCATCTGAACTCAGGCTATGGAAGACCCTAAGTCAGATATGTTTGTGAAAAGATCACATACTTACAAAAGTAGCAAAGAATGCTAACAAGTTTACTGCCAGAAATCCTCAAACTCATATGAACATACCTTCTCGAACACCTCATCCAAATATGCATAAAGCATATACGTACTGATTCTCTTCTACCTATGCTGAATAGGACTCCTCCTAATATGGATGTTACTGCCTCCATAAACTCCAAGTAGTACCTCTGTGCATAAAGAGAATATGTACCTAAATTCTTAACATAAGATGTAAAGCTTATGTTAACCACCATCCAATGTCTTTGAAGTAACCCGAAATCTTCATGTAGAAGAAAATCTTCAGATACATTATGTAGATGGCCGATCCACACCATCAAGCTGCTAATCGATAAGTCCTCTCCATAAGCAAGAGCGTGAGCACAATCTTCTTCTCCAAGAAGAACTCCATAGCCGCTCCTCAACACGCTCCAAGATAGCACCATGGCTACCCCATGCTAGAAGCATCACCTCTATTGAGGTACCAAAGCTCCAAAGCTTGGTGTTGAACTAGGTGAAGGATAAAATAACAATGAGCCATGCTCTTCTTATATAGCTTTGGTTATCCCTTAAAAAGCTCTACAAAAGCTCTCGCTCGTATAAAGCACTTTGATTGCTTATTCCGAAACGCAATCCATCGCTATCCATGAAAATCTTCATCACCATTTGTGATTGATAGACGGATATCGACGTAGCCACGCTGCCAACGCCTCTTACTTGTAGAAGGACTAATTCAATAGTCTATACGTTTTATACTTCACTGAGGATTTCAGAGTATTTTGGACATTGACTCCAACATCCCACGTGAAGAGTCAAAGCTATTTACATTTGGATCATTTTCAATGATCTAAAGGGACACTAGTATGAGAGCCCTATCTTGGTTTCCTTCTGTTCTTGCATACTTAACTGAAACCACATTAGAAGAAGGTGGTGGTTGATCATTTAGTAGAGGTTGTGGTTGATAAGGTTGTTGGTTCCTATAGTAGGGTTGAGCTTGGTACTATGGTTTCAGAGTATTTTGGACATTGACTCCAACATCACACGTGAAGAGTCAAAGCTATTTACATTTGGATCATTTTCAATGATCTAAAGGGACACTAGTATGAGAGCCCTATCTTGGTTTCCTTCTGTTCCTGCATACTTAACTGAAACCACATTAGAAGAAGGTGGTGGTTGATAATTTAGTAGAGGTTGTGGTTGATAAGGTTGTTGGTTCCTATAGTAGGGTTGAGCTTGGTACTATGGTTGATACCTATATGGTTGTTGAGAGTTATGTCTGACTGCTTACTTGTTATAGGGACAATCTTGTGCTACATGATTAGTATATTTCCTCTAAATCATGTAATAGTACGAGCCTTTTACTAGCATGTTTTGGACTTGCATGGAGCATTTATTTGCCATGTGAGAACCTGCACAAATGAAGAAATGCTTAACGATGATGACCTTCTTATTTTTCATATTTTTAAAGTTTCCTCCTAATTTATGAGCCGCTAATTCTGTTAATTCTCAACTGATGATGAGGGTTTTGATGTGGTGATAGCAGAGTATTCGAAACCCTTATATATTTTAGAGAGTTATGATTCTTCTCCAAGATTTTCATCAATGTCTATGCACATTTTTACACATTGATCTATGGTATTGGAATTCTTAAGTATACATAGGATCATAGTTTTCTTCTCAAGAGGCCATCTAAAAACAATGATACCTATTTGACCTATGTGGCTAGCTATGAGGTGAGATGTCTTTCTATGTATTGCTGAAATCTTGGTCCTTCCAATCTTATAATCTCTAGGTAAGTTTTCTTGATGCTACATATCAAAGATGAAATATTGTTTCTAATTTTGGATAGCTTAGTGATGAATGCTTCCATCAATTGTGAGATTTCTTTATAGTTTCATCCGTTCAATTGGTGAAACCATGCTAGGTTTGTAACCTTTAGAGATAGCCCAAATTCCTAGCATTAAATGAATAATTCCTCAACTTGTTCTACGCTCAATACCTACTTCAATTCAGCCACATGATTGTAAGGATCTCTTGTGATATCAAATTAGTTCTTCATGGTTTTTACTACTTACAAGGCTCTCAAAGATTTAAAGTGTTCCCATTGCCTTGGTAGAGGGAACTTACCATCTTTAGTGTGATATATGCCCTCTAGTTCACACTCTTTTTGGTTTACTTGTTCCTTGTTCTCATATATCCCTTCCTATGCTATGCATGAATCTCACTTTTGCGGCTTTGCTTGATTTCTCCTTTGGAGCACCTAAGGTCTTAACATGTCCTGCACTAGGTTTTTTGTGTGCAACCAAAGGTCTATGTAGAGGAAACACATTCTGACCCTACCAAAGGTGGGTTTTTTTTACAATATCTAGAGACTATGTACATCCTTTTTGAGTCATGACATAAATTGGTAGCTTTTCCTAAGTTGTATAGGTCCTTGAACTCATACACTAGATACTTGTTCTTGGTGTGAGGATTAGTTGACCTAAACTTCCAAAAAGCTTCCATAGTAGATTCATTCGCATAGAGCTCTATGGTCACATTGTCAAGAGGTATCCTAGTAAGCACTTATTTTCTCCTAGGTATATTTGGTACCTCCTCCTAATTCTCTTCCTCTGCATCTCTTTGTTATCACTTATGGAATGTTAAATTTTGGAGTTTGATTTATTTCGTTATTAATGGGGTTTGTGTTCTGATATAGTAGTTCAAGGTTTGTGAGCGCGTGGACAGATGTGGACATTTTGGATCTATGTGGAATCAAATAAGACAAATTATATATATATATATATATATATATATATATATATATATATATATATATATATATATATATATATATATATATATATATATATATATATATATATATATATATATATACACATATATATGTGTGTGTGTGTGTGTGTGTATAGTAGACAAAGACCCACATAGAGGGTTCATTTTAGAAAGTAGTAAAAATAGTGTTTAGGATGACGATTGTTGTAGATTGTGATTTTTGTAAATAAAAGCAAAGGATCTCCGTAAAAGAGAGCAACTTATTTTCATGCTTTCTTTTCAAAGCACCACCCTCATTGTAGTATCTATTTTTGACATAATAAAAATCATATAAATACATGCACTCTCTGGACTCATTGAAGAGAGTGTGTGGGGGGAGATCACACCCAATACTATGTACTATCTCACATACTACATATCTATATTTTCTATGTGTTTTCACTTTTATTACTCTCTATATACATGTGTATGTAACATCCTGCAATAGTGGTATCAGAACTTGTGCATGTCACTATAGAGGGGGTTTGGGCACTATATCTTTTTGCATCTGATCATTGTCTATGTGGCATCAGATTCGGATCTTTGTCTCTATCTCACTTTTTGTTTTTGTTTTGTTTTTTCATTATCATTTTTGAGTTATTGTTACTTCTTTTGCTTTTGTTTTTCTTCGAGTTCTTGAACTTAAATTTATCATTTACACCTACGTTTACTCCAAAGCTTTGAGTAAAACATAGAACTTTGAATCAACTTTGGCACCTTTGGCTTCCTTGGCACCCATGGCTCCCTTGGTAACCAATGGCATCCATTGGTGTTGGCACTCAAGCTGAAGCACAAGGCACATGAATGCATCAAAGAAGTGGACACACAAGAAGAGGGAGCATATAGGGATCTTGAAGAAGTGTATGTCAAATTTTAAGAAGAAACCCCTATAAAAACAGTGATTTTGATCAATAAAAAAAATTGCAAATATCATTTCTTATTTTTGCAACTCCATTTTGTTGGACTTGAGGAGTGTCCAAGATTGAGGAGTACTAGAAGTGCCTACATATCGATTTTCATAATTTTTAAACTCTCTTTAAGCCCTAAAATAAGCCCTCGAACCTAATGTTTAACTAGGCTAGACACTAGGTCCGGACATGACCAAAACCAGTCAAAAACTATAGAAGGAACTAGAGAGCTCATCTTTGGGGGGTTGGTTGTTTGGAGATTGAACTTATTCTTGAGTATTGTAAACCTTCCTTGAGCTTGCCAAGAGAAGCTTCCATTGTTCCTATCTTTGTCATCTTGCTTTGTGTGTGTGCGCACATGTATGTGCTTTTCACTCACATTTTCTCACCACAATTGCTCACAATCTTCATATCCTCCTCACATCTCTATAGATTGACAAGTAAAGGAGGTGATGCTCATGCTTGGGCTACACCAAATTTTGCCATCGTTGCTAGGGGAGCGTTGCTTGAGGGCGAGCGTTGTGATGGTACGACTGCAGATTTGTGATGTTGGAAGATAAAAAATAGTCATTTTTTGTTAAGTTTTTGATTTTCCATCTTCATCTTCTTCATCATGATCATCACCATCTTCTTCCATCTTCATCTTCGCTGAAATTTTTTGTTTTTGACTGTATCTTCACCAATTTCATGTCATTTTTCATTCATGGATGTGCGAGAGAGAGAAAGAGAGGCGAAGTGTTTGTGTTTGTGAGTTTCTATGATTTCCGCGACCCTCTGCATGATGCGCAGGCCTTAGCACTAGATTTCAAAGTTCCCATCCAAAATTCTCAAAAAATCATGAATTTTTGGAAAAAAATCAAGACTTTTTAGAGAATTCATTTTTTTTATTTCACAATTCTTGGGTTCCCACCTAAAATCATTGAGAAAATTGTGAATTTCTAGAAGAATATTTTTGAGAAAATTGTCTCTTTGGTTTGTTAAGTGTGAGAAAATCATGACTCTCAGGTTTACTAAGTGTGAAAAAATCGCAACTCTCTGGTTTGCTAAGTGTGAAGTAATCACAAATTTTTGGTTTTTTGACTCTAAGAAAATCGTGCATTTTTGGGTTTCCAAGTGTGAAGAATTCGTGACTTTTTGGTTTGTTGAATGTGATAAAATTGTGACTTTCTAGAATGAAATTGTTGAGAAAATCATGAATTTTTGTGCCATCAAGATTTTGAGAAAATTGTGAGTTTTTGCCATCCTACCTTTGAGAAAATCATGAATTTCTAGAATCAAGCTTTTGAAGAAATCGCAAATTTTTGGAATTCAATTTTTGCGAAATTTACAAATTTTTGGAAGGAAACTTTTGAAAAATTTGCGACTTTTGGCAATCTAGTTTTTGAGAAATTCATGACTTTTTGCAATCCCATTTTTGAGAAAATTGCAACTTTTTGGAAGGCTAGTTTTGAGAAAAAATCGAATCATTGCAAAACCATTTTTTAGAAAATCGTGAATTTTTGTAATCTAGTTTTTGAGAAATTTGTGATTCATTGCAAGGCAAATTTTGAGAAAATCGCAACGTTTTACCATCCTTTCTTTGAAAAATTCATGATTTTTGGATACTTGTGGGGCAAAACATCGTGACTTCTTGCTTCGTTGGCTTTCACAAAATCGTGACTTTATGGTCCTCTCACTCTCAAAAAATCGTGATTCTTTGACACATTGTCTTTGTTTTGTTTTGACCTCTAAGAGCTTGATTTAACATAACCTTTTCATCCAAAATATGTTTTTTGAGGTCTAGAGTGCGTTGATTTTCAAATATTTGAAGTTGACTTTAAAAAGGGATTAGGAAGCCAAGGGGGCTCCAAAGGATTTTGAGCAATTCAAAGGGGGAAAATGGGTCTATAAAAATGCTTGAATCCAAGTGTTTGTCCAATAAATTGAAGTTAAAGGTTGATCTAAATTTGGGACTTTTATATGTCCGTTGAGAGCCATTCAAGCATGTCAAAGCAAGGTGACAAGTGCATTGCAAGTTTGGGAATGCATGTCTCGAGCATTCAAAGGTGATCAAGGGATAAGCGACTTGAGGTTGGAATCATTCTTAACCCCCTCAATGAATTCTTAGCTTAGGCTAAATATGACTAGTGACATGGATTATTAGGATTGCGATAGGTCCAAATGGAGTCCAAGAAAACCCTAATTTCACAAGTTCAAGCTAAGATTATATGAGAGAAATATATAAAAGATCAAGTAACTGATGCAAAAGAACATTGCAACATGGTTGTACTTGGAAAAATTGGGATTAATAGACAAATCTTATGAACCTTAGATCAGTAGACACCTAGGCCAAGAAAGATAAAGCATCAGATCATCTGAAGCTAGTGTCAATCACATAGCTAGGTCGTGGACACAACAACTTAGTGATTATCCCTACATGCTAAGTTCATAAACAAATGATTCAGAAATGTCTTTTAGCATGGTGAGACCCACAAGTAGCTCAGGCACTGCCTATCTACAGACACCAGAAGGTCCCTATAAAACACAATTCGAATATATTAGGAACAACCAATTAGGTGCATGCATCTATGAGGATGGTATGAGGCAACCAGATGTATAACTCAAAAATCAAGATCAAACCTTCACACTTGAACACCGAGTGGTTAAATTCAAAGATGATTCGTATCTTGATAAGCAAGGAACTATGTATGTGGTTAGGAGCTTACTAGACAGGACATATGAGTTTGGAAATGTCATTCTCGAGTATGAGATAAGGGACCTAGAGCAAGGAGACCTAGCATGATAACCCAAGGCTCCTCGAGGAAAATTGATCATGACTAGGGTAATTACTCTAGAATGGGTTCCCCAAGACAGTGAAAGCATAGAACTATTCTTGAATAGAGAAACTGAGGAAGCTTTTTGGAGATGCAAGACAGATCAACTTAGCAAAATAAGTGGAGTCATCATTTATGAGTTCAAAGATCTTGAGGTACCTCCAAAGTTTTCTATTTAGATAACACGTTAGAGAGAATGTTCTTGGTAAGAGAGCATGGTAGGCATGCATACACTTGGCAAGGTGACTTGATTTTGCCTCCACCAAGATCTAATGTTTCCCATGGCCTCCAAGGTGTAGGATCATCCAAGGCTCATGAAAACCAGAGGCAAAGAGCCAAAGAGAGAGCTGACGTAAGTGTTTCACATACAATGGGTAGAGACTAATTAGGATTTGAGAGTGAAAGACCTACAAGAGAGAGACATGGATCACATAGGCATCAAAGAGATGAATATGATTTCCCATTGCCTAGACCCCAAGAGTATCCGAGAACCCTTAAACCCTCTCAAGTGGTCAAGACAATGAAAAGTTACTTTGATGGGTCAAGAGATCCGTATGATAATGTAGCTGAGTTCAAACCAGTGTTAAGAGCTAAAAAAGTCGAGGACTTGTTCACCCAGTTTGAGGCATTTGGTTTGACCCTCAAGGGTACTGCCTTAGCTTAGTTTCAACCCCTAGATAGTAACAATTATCAAGATATAGGTCAATTGCTAGAAGCATTCATTGTAGAATTTTCCAAGAGTGGCATCAGGCATAACACATCATCCTTGATCCACAGCTTCAAGAAAACACCCCAAGAAAGAGTTCAGTTAGATCAAAGCTGACTTAAACAACACATGGAAAGATGTCCCACACCTGAATTACCTACACAAGCAAAACAAATTTCCCTATTTTTAGATGGACTTCTAAGCGGCAAACTTAGATCATATGTATATCTTAAGGAGCCAATCACACTAGATCAATGCATGAGAATGTCTATCAACATAGAAGATGACTTGGGTGAGGAGTTAGAATTGTCCAAACTCTATAAGGATTCTGATAGTTTTATTAGTCACACTTCTAGAACCTCCGCTGCAATAGATGAGCTAGTTGAGCAGGTTCCTAAGAATCTAGGAGTTCAAAATAGACAAACACGAAGGGCCACCTCGTTGAAGGAATGTTATACTTATGGTGGGGACCACATGGCTAATGCTTGTCCAATCATGGCTCAACCCAATGGAAACCCTAGCAGCCAATATTGCACTATTGAGAGAAAATATACAAACCAAATGACTTAGAATTGTTCGTATAATAGGTAGGTTATTAGACAAACTTATCAGCATCCTTACCAATAGGGTAGGTATCATATCCAATACCAACATCCTTACTATAGTCCACAACAACAATATCATGCACCATATAGGCCACAATCAATCCTAGGAAACCAATCACCGCCTTCTGCCAATGTGATTCCATTTAAGGTTGCAGTGGTAGAGGAGAACCACAATAAAGCATTGGTGCCAATGACTGCTTTGGTATTAGAAAATGACCCTCATGCTCAAAATTATGACTACACCCATGAAGATAGTCCACAAGCTTATTACACAGAGTCATTTGAGCATAGTGAGACTTATCCATATCAATATGAGGCACTACCTATGGAACCAAATTGGGAGCCAAAATACTCCAATGTCATGTATACGAATCCTAACCCCAGGCCCCAATTGAGACAAATGAGAGGACAAGCCCCTAGAGAACCATGTTTTAGATGTTAGGGTGACAATTTCACTCATGAATGTCTCCACCCGCTGGCTCCAAGAAAAGGACAAAACATAACAATACAAGGCTTTTGTCTTGAGTGTGACAAAGAACATCTCCCAAGAGATTGTCTAAGGAACCCCTCTAGTGCGCCCAAGGTTACACCCATTAATGTGGTAGGCTTCATGGTGGTTTCAAGTTCAAGTAGCATTAATCTGGCTCCTATACAGGCACTCACTATGACACAAGTCTTAAAACAAACTAAACTAGTTAAACAATCAGAGTCAAGTGAATGAGAAGAGCTTAGTAAGAAACGAACAAAGATGAAATTGTAAAATCACAAAAATATCAAATATTGGTAGGAAGTATGTACAAACAAGATACAACGGGTGTACTAGCTTGTTGTGTTGAGGAGGATGAACATAAAAGTTTGTTGCAACAAGACCATAAAGGTTTGCTAGGAAATCACTATTTTAAACAACGAAAATTACAAAATCTAAAATGTTTAGGTGTGTATTGGCCTAGCATGGACAAAGAAATACATGAGTGGATGAAGAATTTTCTAATGTGCTAGGAGAGACCCCCAATGGAGTATGCTACTCTCTATCACATGTCATTAATTCTAGAATGGAGTGCTCCATTGGAAGAATTTATGAGATCCGTAACACTACCAAGTGAGGCTAGCCTAGCAAGAAAATGAAGCATGGAGCAAGACGGTCAGGACTACACCTTTGTAGGGGAAAGCAATATCAAAGAGGCAAAGATGGTTACCTAAGACTATGCATTCATGAATTAGACTATTTGGAAATCTTAGAAACTACACATAGAGGTGTTGCAGGTGGCCACTTTGGGCCTGATCAAGTAATTAAGACCATTCTATTCTCATGACTTTGGTGGCCCACTCTTCATATGGATGCTCATGCCTATGTGAAGAGATGTGACACATGCCAACATGCACAATATCCGATCAAGAAAGATGAGATGCCCTTGAGGCCAATGATGGGAGGACATGCATTCTCAAAGTGGGGTATAGACTTTGTAGGTCCTATTAAAACCCCAGCTAGAAACTCCCATGCAAATTACATTATTGTAGCCATTCATTACCTTAGAAAGTGGGTAGAAGTAAAAGCCATGACAAAGAATGATGCTCAAATGACGGCTAAGTTCTTATTCGAGAACATGTTCACCAGATACAAGTTACCAATAGAGTAGTAAGTGATAGAGGTATGCACTTCTTGAATGAAGTCATCTAAAACCTTCTCCAAGATTTCTTGGTGATACATAAGAAGTCTGCCCCCTATCATCCACAAGCTAATAGACAAGCTGAGAGCACGAATAAGATCCTATGTAATGTATTGACAAAACTAGTAAATAATAAATGCTCTAATTGGGATAGACAACTTCATCATGTTGTTTGGGCTTATCGAGTTGCCTACAAAACAGGCACTCAATGCCACCACATTTCATATGGTCTTTGGATAGAATTTCATGTTACCATTAGAATTCTTGATCTCAACTTTAAAAGTAGCACAATAGCATGAGTGGAATGGACATGAGTTGTCCTCCACGATATTTGATCTAGAATGCTTCGGTGAGACTAGACTACGAGCAGTAGTAGGCATCTACACTACAAAGAAAAGACATAAGGCATACTTTTATGCACACATTAAAGATAAAGGATTGAAAGAGGGAGACCTAGTGTTGGTTTATAAACTAAAGGAGCGTGCCCATTTCCAAAACAAGGATATGGACCCGTACTCATTAGTAGAATTTCCACTAGTGGTGTAGTTCAATTGGCCACTCTAGAAGGTGACATCTTGACAAGGTATATTAGTGGATGCAGAGTCAAGCTATATCCAGAACCTCTTACAAAGGATATGCTAATGAGACTCAACACTACCAAGAAGTGAACAGATGAAGAGTTAAGGGTTAGAGAAGAAGCACATGCAGAGGCTAGAGAGTGCATTAGGCAAAATAAGTTAAGGTGACAAGGCCTAGATGTCAACCACAATGCCCCACGATATTGTTGGAACAAGTCCATGGCAAGTTCAAGTGATGGCTTGAGTCATTAAAAGGTTTAGAATTTTAAAGGGAATGTCAACTTCTTGTTCACTTGTGAACTCCCTCTTGTAATCTTTGAGTATTTACTTGATGTAAATAGTGGAAGCATCTAAAGTGGTTGAGTCCACGATGGAAAAAGAAAGGAAAAACCACAAATTCGTGATTGAAGGTAGTTGGAGAATCAAATCAATCACTAAAAATTTTGGACAGTGATTATAGGAAGATTCAAAATAAAAATTAGGCTCCAACCATCACTATAAATACATGGCAATTTAGTCGTATTTTTAGACCTCCATGAGCTGAGCTTCATACCATATCAAACTGTGGGTTTAAGAAACACATATGTATCAGTAAGTCCATTGTATTTTACAATCAATATACTTTATTTTCATGATCATTTGAGTTCATAATTTCATGCTTTTGTGAAGTGTACTATTCACTTCTATATCTCTCAGTTTTCTGAGTCAAATTGCACAGATGATTTCTCTAAGCATTGTGCATAATTTTCAATGATTTAAGTTGGTAATGTTTTCTTCTTACGTCTACTATATGCTCATAAAAGTTCATTGCCATTGGATCTTTCAATTGTGAGCTATGTTCATTTTAAGTCACCTATATCTCTTTATAATCTACTTCTCTGTCAGCACTCCATCATATCAGTGTTATTCTCATGGATAGTTCTCAGTGTGTACTTCATAATTTTCCATGATTCAAAGCTTTCTAGAATCCACATAGTTTCTAGTATATGCATACACAATTTCATAAGAATTGGATATTGGAATCTGGAGATATTACCATTTCTCTACTCATGGGTCTGAGTACTGCTAAAGCCCATGAAAATTGGGATGGTCCTATAACTTGCTAGACTTCTTTCTCTTTATGTAATCCATCATTTTGTATGAAATCACTCATGATTGTTAGCGTACTAAGTTAATAAGAGTTCCCCAAAAGGAATTAAGTTAATTACTTCTATGCCCAGAGAATTGTTCAAAACATTGAGCAGGTGTATGAACCAAAATAGCAAGTTTTTTGATCTTGAATCTACTTCAACTTATCCGTTTTGATCCATCTTTTTGAGAGTGATCTTCCAAGGTACATTGAGTGTCTAATACATCCTTTGGCAAGTTAAAACGGCCCACTACATATCCCTAGAGTTTATTTTGGTTGGTGTAGTGCAAAGTTTTTGCGGCACCACTTCATCTTCTCCAAGTGCAAATCCATCTCTTCACAGTGGTATCAGAGCAAGGTTGGACAACATGGCAGATGGATTTCCTTCATCAATTGAAAAATTGGATAGAGGTAACTACTCATACTAGTCATTAAGGATGGAAGCTTATCTTTAAGGAAGGAATTTATAGGGTTATATAGCTAGAGATGAAGTTATGCCGAGTTTCAGGAACAAAGGTCAACCAACACAAGAGGAGCAAGAAAGATTGAGCACATGGTGCTCCAAGGATGCACTTGCAAGTTCTTATCTCCTCAACTCTATCTCAAATTTTTTGTTGCCTCACATTAGAAGTTGTAAAACATCTCAGGAAGTGTGGAATGCACTTGAAGCCTTCTTCTCTTCAAGTACAAAGGCCAAGAAGCATCAACTATGGCTAGACTTCATAACTCTCAAGAAAGCTCCCAAACAAAATGTGACTGATTTTGTCACAAAGCTCAAGGACATAGCAGATCAGTTGGAAAGAATTAGAGAGGTAATAGATGAAGAACAAATTGTAAGACAGGTCATCAATGGCTTAAAGGCAAATGACAAGTGGGAAGCATCCACCACAGCTATGGATCTATACATGGGTATGCATAGTACCAGATTTCAATACACTCATAGGACAACTACTTACTCAAGAGGCCAAGATTATCAAGAATGGAGAAAGATCCAAAGGTAATCAATCTTTTGCTTTGTATACTTATAAAAGCAATTCCATAGAAAACAAAGGAAGAGGAAAGAAAGCGGATGATGAAGTAGGTACACATCAAGCTAACTATGTAGGTAGAGGAAGACATGGTAGAGGTAGAGGTAGAGGAGGAAGGCAAGGCAGGGGGAGATCCCAAGACTCTAAGTCATGCTCTATTTGTGGATTAACTAGTCATACAACTAAAAAATTGCTTTAGGAATTCCACGAATCAAAGAGGTAGAGGCTACAATAGAGGAAATTATGGCTACTCAAGAGGAAGGTTCAACAATTACCATTGCAACCATAAAAATTACAACCATTCAAATTATCAAGGAGGCAATAGGGGAAGAAGAGAATTCAATAAATACACAGAATAATCAAATCAAGAGGACTCATTGTTAATCATGAATATGGCCATGCCACAAGGTAAATCTCATGAGCATGTTTTCTACATAGATTCAGGTTGTTCCAATCATGTGTAGGAAATGTGGCACTCCTATCAGATTTAGAAGATCCAAGGAACAAGCATGAAGTGCAAACATGAGATCATGCAAGACACCTTGTGGATAAAATAGGAAATGTCAGGGCACTTGATGGAAACATCAACCTACTCAGTAAGGTACTCTTTGTACCCATCATCACAAAGAACTTGATAAGTGTAGGAGAGATTGTGGAAAAAGGCCAATAGGTTAGGTTCACAAAAGTAGGAGCATTTGTTGAAGATCCAAGCCAAGGATTCAAGAGAATTTGAAAAGGTGAAAAGATAGGTAGATTGTTCACATTTGAATTACGACACTAGAAACATTGCTCTCTTTAACTATGGTAGTCAGACACTCATAGAATTGGAAGTATGGCACAGAGGTTAGCACATATTGGTGAAAGATCATTAAAGCAAATTTTTAGGGACCAAAGTGTACTTGGACTCCCTAACTTGTCAAAACAACACATGATTTATAAGTGTAGTGCATGTCAATTTGGAAATTCTCACAGGTTACCATTCATGAAGAAAGGATATATGCATGGAGATCTCTTGGATTGGTTCATATGGATGTATGGGGACCTAGTAAGGATGCTTCAATATCTGGATCAAGGTATTATGTCTCCTTCATTGATGATTGCAGTAGGTGGACTATATTATACTTTATGAAACACAAAGATGATCTTTTCATGCTTCAAAAGATATTTGGCTCTTGTGGAGAATCAAACAGGTAAGACATTAAAAAGGCTAAGGTCAGATGGACGGGGAGAGAATTTCTCCCATGAATTCGACTCCTTTCTTCAAGAAAGAGGAATCAAAAGAGAGATAACTACAAGGTACACTCCTGAGCAAAATGGAATGGCGGAAAGAAGGAATAGGACAATTGTTGAAGCTGCAAGGTCTATGCTAAATGAGAAGCACTTACCTAATTACTTATGGGCTGAGGCTGTATCCACAGCCACTTATTTAATTAACAGGTTACCTTCAAAATCACTTGATGGCATGACACCATATGAGGCTTGGAGTGGAAGAAGAGTAAGCTTGGATCATTGAAAGATTTTTGGATGTATTGCTTATGCTCATGTTCCTTCACAAGTTAGAGGCAAGATGGATCCCAAAGCAGAAAGGTGTGTATTCACTGGATATGACAACAATCAAAAGGGCTATAGATTAGACAACCCAACAACCAAAGGATTCTTGGTGAGTAGAGATGTAGTATTTGATGAGAATAGTTCTTGGTATGAGGACTCATGTAGAAAGGTCAACTTACCTTATGATCTTGAAGAAGATTTTCCAAAACTTGTTAAGGATAATTCTTCTAAATCTGAAGAGTAGGATACCTCAGAAGATGATGAAGCAACTCAGTATGAAAACTCAAAATGTGGAAGTCTAAAGGTAAAGCAAAAATCCACGAACTTGGACAAGAGGAAGAATAATCACATCACAGCCTAAGATGGTCTATGAGGGAGAAAAGAAAACCAGAAAGGTATGGGTTTGATACTTCTCTAGTCACTAAACATTCAATCTATCTAGCATGGGGCATAAATCAAGAGGAACCTTCAACATTTGAGGAAGCAAAGAAGAAATCAGAATGGAGGTATCTGATGGAGAATGTTAATCTCCAAAAGAACAACTTACTCTTGTGATTAGAGCACCTCTATACCAAGAGTAAGTCAAACACTTCACTAATTTAGAGGATCAATTGCTAACTTATCAGAAATTAACAAATCTGTGAAGAAGGTGATACACAGAAAAGTCTGCTGCACTATTCATTCACATTGACCTATCAAATCTGTAAAGTTTTTAATGAAACTTTGTACGAATCATCTCCTAGAGATTGCGCAACTACTCCAAGTTGAATCACTTCAAAAGGTTAAGTATAACTTGAGAAATTGATTTCACAAGTTACCTATGTCAGAAACTGTTATCCAAAACAGTCGACTTTACACCTGTAACTTTTAAGACTTGGTTCTCCTTGAATAGAACCCGTTTTACAAAATGCTTTTAGACATAAGTAGCTTATCTTTCAACTTAAAGATTAAGCCCTCACTCATGCAAAACTTTAAACTGTGCTAGGAGAAATGACCAAAACATTGACTTCGAAATCTGCGCCTGTTTTAGGAACTAGTGAACATGCTTCACATATGAATGTTCCTACACTCAATTCACTCAGCCTGATTACAATTGGAAGCTGAAACTTTGCACAGAGGTCAAGCAACTCTCAACTTAGACTTGTACAAAAGCATTCCACAATTGATCTACTGTAGAAGGAGAACACACAGAAACATCGGGCGCAAAATTTTTCATTTACTCAGAGAAAATACAACTGAGTGATGAGAGCTAACTCAAATTCACTTTCCTCTAACTTATGACTTCTATCTCCCTCATTCTTTACTTCTAACAAATGTCACATATGCTCTCATTTGCTCTCATACATGCCCCGACTTTTCTCAAGGTATTTATAGATAATTTGTACATAATTCTTACTGAACAAAATGATCTAAGTCATCTATGACTATGCTAATGTACATATGTGTACACTTCTCTTGTCCTCTGATTGTAATCTTCTTCCACACTTTAGGAATTGATTCTTCCTTCATCATTTGATCTTCCAAGCCTTCAATTGGTGATTGGCATGCACCAACAGCTCCCCCTCAATCATCAATTGAGGTCTTCTCTGTCTTCTTGATACTTGCCATGTCTTTGAACCTTTGTAACTTAGGTCCATCCAAACTCTTTGTCATCATATCTGCCACCTGTTCTTTTGTTGGAGTGTACATCACTTCAATCTCTTTATCTAGTACCTTTTCCCTCAAGAAATGATACTGAATCTCTATATGCTTAGTCCTGGCATGAAAAACAGGGTTAGCTGCCAAATACAAAGAACTCATGTTGTCTCCAAAAATTATTGGAGTACTATGATCAATCTCAAAACTTTTCATCAATGTCTTCAACCATATGACTTCTTTTGCAGCTTCTACCATTCCCTTATACTCAGCTTCTGTGGATGATAAAGCAACTGTGTGTTGCTTCTTTGAACACCAAGACACTAACTTATCTCCAACATAACATAGATATCCATGAGTAGACCTTCTATCATCTGAGTCACCTGCCCAATCTGCATCACTAAACACTTTGATTCTTGTGTCAGAAGTGAAACCATAGTACAAACCTTCACTTAGGGTTCCCTTGATATATCTGAGTACCCTTTGGGCTGCAATCCAATGAGTCTTCTTTGGACAATGCATGAATTGTGACAACACACCTACTGCATATGATAGATCTGGCCTTGTCAAGGTAGCATAGATTAAACTACCTACCAAACTCTGATATTTCTTCATGTCATTGAACTCTTCACCTCCATACCTGCTTAACTTATGATTTACCTCCAATGGAGTGGTTGAGGTCTTGCAATCTTCCATGTTAAACTTGATCAAAAGATTCTTCAAGTATCTCTCTTGTGAAACATATACTCCATGTTGAGTATGCACAATCTGCATTCCTAGAAAATAAGATAAGTTTCCCAAGTCACTTATCTTAAACTCCTTCTCTATTTGCTTCTTGAGTTCATTGATCCCTTGAGCATCTGTTCCTGTAACAATAATATCATCAACATAAATGCACATGTAAATATATCCATTTTCACTTGCCTTCACTAGCAAGCTACTATCTGCCTTTGATGCTTGAAAACCACATTCATTCAAGAACTTGACCAATCTGTAATTCCAAGCTCTTGGGGCTTGCTTCAACCCATATAAAGCTCTCTTGAGCTTACACACATAATCTGATTCAATTGATTCCATGAAGCCTTCTGGTTGCTCCATATATACTTCATCTGCAATGTAACCATTAAGAAATGCATTTTTCACATCCAATTGTGATAATTTCCATCCTTTGCAAGTAGCAATAGCAATCAATGTCCTAATTGTAGACATCTTAGCAACAGGACTAAAGGTTTCATCATAATCTACCCCATAAGTTTGGGCATAACCTTTAACCACAAGTCTAGCCTTATATCTAGACACCTTACCATCTGCAAACCTCTTTGTTTTATATACCCACTTGCATCCAATGACTTTCTGATTCTTTGGTCTTGGTACTAGATCCCAAGTTTCATTTTCAAGTAGAGCATCATACTCTTCTTGCATTGCCTTCTCCCAATTCTGTTTACCTTTGGCTTCTTCATAAGTGGTTGGATCTTCTTCTGTTTTCACAATGTAAGCATAATCTTTTGTTGTTAGGAAAGATGTATCATAGCTATACCTTATAGGCTCTTTCCTTTCTCTTGTAGATCTTCTGATTTCTGCACTTCTTGAAGTTTCAGCCTCATTTGATTCTGGATCAAATCTTGGCCCTTCTTCTACATGATCCTGCACTCTACATCTAGAGTCAACTTCATCAACAATTTCTTCACATACTTTTACCTTTGCCTTTCCTTTCCTTTGTATTTCTTCAACACCTGCATACTCATTTGGTGATCCTGTATACCACATGTTTTGCTCATCAAATGTTACATCTTTAGTAACAAGAAATTGCTTTGTGGATGGACTCCACAACCTCTAACCCATTTGTCTATCATCATATCCAATAAACACATACTTCTCTGCTTTTGGTTCTAGCTTATGTCTTAATTGTGAAGGAACATAAGCATATGCAATACATCCAAATACTTTACAATGATCAAGACTAGGCTTCTTACCCCACCATGCTTCATAAGGGGTTCCTCCATCCAAAGCTTTGCAAGGCAACCTATTCACAAGGTATGTTGCAGTATTAATGGCTTCTGCCCATAAGTAATTTGGACAATTCTTTTCCTTCATCATGGCTCTTGCAAACTCTACAAGAGTCCTATTCCTCCTTTCTGCTACTCCATTTTGTTGAGGGGAGTACCTGCAAGTCACTTCTCTTTTGATACCTGCATTCCACAAATAATCATCAAACTCTTTTGAGAAATACTCTCCCCCTCCATCTGATCTTAACCTCTTTAGCTTTTGTCCTGTGATCCTTTCTGCATAAGCATGAAAATGTTTGAATGTCTTGAAGACTTCTGATTTGTCCTTGATTACATACAAAGTAATCCACCTGGTTGCATCATCAACAAACAACACATAATATCTGGATCCATTTATGCTATAGTCCCTTGAGGGACCCCATACATCTGTATGAACCAATTCAAGCATATTTGAATACTTGTACCCTGATTTGTTATAAGAACTTTTATGTGCTTTACCTAATTGACAAGCTTCACACTTGTACACCATATGTTGCCCTTCAATATTTGGCAATCCAAGCACTACCTGACTCTTTGACATCTCCTTTATAGCTCTCTCATTGAAATGACCTAGCCTTTTATGCCATAGGTCTAATTTAGACACCTTTTGACCTCCATAGGTAAACAATGCATGTCCCACATTACCTTGGACTTTGAGAGTAAACAATCTCCCTTCCTTTTTACCTGCAATTATGGTTCTATATCCCTGATTTGGATCTTGTACATAAACACCATCATTTGTGAATCTTACCTCATATCCTTTCTCCACAATTTGCCCTACACTTATCAAATTTTTAGGAATAGTAGGGACATAAAGTACCTTACTCAGAAGTGTACTTCCACTCTTTGTCTTCACTGATCCAATGCTCTCCACTTTATGTTTGGTATTGTCACCTGTTTGAACTGTATGTCCATTCACCCTTGCTTCCATATCAGTCATCAAGGATAGATTCCCACTCAGATGGTTGCTGCACCCTGAGTCAATATAAAACACTCTTTGATCTTCTCCCATTGATTCATGAGTTGCATTCAGGATAAGAGTCATGTCATCCTTCTGATCTGATGCATAATTGTAATAATTATTGTTGTAGGACTGAGATTGGAAGTTTCTTCCACCTCCTCTACCATATGATGTCCTACCACCTCTTCCTCTGAAATTGCCTCTTTGGTTTCTGCCTCCTCTACCTCTCTGACTATAATTCTGATTGTTGTATCCTCCACTTTGATTATTATACCAACAATCATTTGCCAAATGATTTGTTCTGCCACAAATCCAACAAGCTTTAGCATTATCTTTGTTCTTACCTCCTCTTCCTTTACCTCTGAAATTTGTCTTCCCTTTTGTGAAGTTAGCTTGATTTGAATTCCCTTCATCATCATTTGATTGCTTTCCTTTGCCATTCTTTTTCTTGTCTTTGGAGTACATAGCTTGACTTGTACTTCTATCATTGTCTCCTTTAAGATCCTGCTCAAAGGTTAGCATATGTCCTAGCAATTGATTAAGATCAGGAGTAAAGTGATCAAGTGACAACTCTATGGACAATATAAAAGGCTTCCACTTCTCATCACCTCTTAGACCTGTAAGTATTTGTCTTACCAACTTTTCTTCTTCAATATCTTCATCCACTGCTCCCAAGCTATCTGCAATATCTTTCATCCTTGCCACATAATCTGAAATTGATTGTGAGCTCTTTTTCTTGAAGGTTGTGAACTCAGCCCATAGTGAGGACTTCCTTGACTTAGTTGTATTTTGGAAATGCTCTTCCAAGGCATTCCAAACATCTGTAGCACTTTCCAAACCTCTGATGTGAGGTAGAAGGTAATCATTTACAGCCATGTAGATGATACTCCTTGCTTGAGCATCCTTTCTCATCCAAGTCTTCAACATTGCAAGTTCTTCCCTAGTAGGAATACTTGGATCTGCAAATTCTGGTTTTTCTTCATCTCCTGTAATAAATGATATAAGATCTTTGCTCATGAGGTGTGCTTCCATCCTCATGGACCATGCTGGATAGTTCTCCCTATCTAGCTTATCAATCTGCAAGCTTTCTCCCATCTTATATCCACCTGTGTATTGAAACTTCAAGCTTTACAAACAATGTATGTACCTTTACTTCGAATTGAACTCCTTTTGCCTTTCTTGATGTCAAATAGTCTTCTCCTCAAGCTTTGACTCCAAGCTTTCACTTCTTGATCCTTCAAGTGTTGAATCTCTTGAATCTGCAGCAGTTGGGATCTTTCTTTCTTCAAATTTCTTCAAATTGATGTCTCCTGCTCTGATACCACTGATGGAGAATGTTAATCTCCAAAAGAACAACTTACTCTTGTGATTAGAGCACCTCTATACCAAGAGTAAGTCAAACACTTCACTAATTTAGAGGATCAATTGCTAACTTATCAGAAATTAACAAATCTGTGAAGAAGGTGATACACAGAAAAGTCTGCTGCACTATTCATTCACATTGACCTATCAAATCTGTAAAGTTTTTAATGAAACTTTGTACGAATCATCTCCTAGAGATTGCGCAACTACTCCAAGTTGAATCACTTCAAAAGGTTAAGTATAACTTGAGAAATTGATTTCACAAGTTACCTATGTCAGAAACTGTTATCCAAAACAGTCGACTTTACACCTGTAACTTTTAAGACTTGGTTCTCCTTGAATAGAACCCGTTTTACAAAATGCTTTTAGACATAAGTAGCTTATCTTTCAACTTAAAGATTAAGCCCTCACTCATGCAAAACTTTAAACTGTGCTAGGAGAAATGACCAAAACATTGACTTCGAAATCTGCGCCTGTTTTAGGAACTAGTGAACATGCTTCACATATGAATGTTCCTACACTCAATTCACTCAGCCTGATTACAATTGGAAGCTGAAACTTTGCACAGAGGTCAAGCAACTCTCAACTTAGACTTGTACAAAAGCATTCCACAATTGATCTACTGTAGAAGGAGAACACACAGAAACATCGGGCGCAAAATTTTTCATTTACTCAGAGAAAATACAACTGAGTGATGAGAGCTAACTCAAATTCACTTTCCTCTAACTTATGACTTCTATCTCCCTCATTCTTTACTTCTAACAAATGTCACATATGCTCTCATTTGCTCTCATACATGCCCCGACTTTTCTCAAGGTATTTATAGATAATTTGTACATAATTCTTACTGAACAAAATGATCTAAGTCATCTATGACTATGCTAATGTACATATGTGTACACTTCTCTTGTCCTCTGATTGTAATCTTCTTCCACACTTTAGGAATTGATTCTTCCTTCATCATTTGATCTTCCAAGCCTTCAATTGGTGATTGGCATGCACCAACAGTATCCAATGGAAGAAGGAATTGAAGCTCTTGAGGAGAATAACACTTGGGAGTTGGTTCCCAAGTCTCCATCAACGAAAGTGAAAGGTTCAAGGTAGATTTACAAATTGAAGAAGAACTCAGATGGCTCCATGAATAGGTATAAGGTAAGGCTTGTGGCAAAAGGCTTTGCACAAACTGAGGGAATTGATTATGAGGAGACCTTCTCTCCTATGGGAAAGATGCCTACTATTAGGTTTTTGCTTAGTATTTTCTCTTCCAAGAATTGGAAGATACTTCAATTGGATGTAGAAAATGCATTTCTTAATGGATGGATAACAAAAGAGGTATATATGGCACAAACACCTGGTTTTGAGATTCACATATATCTTGATTATGTGTGTAAACTTAATAAAGCTTTATATGGACTCAAACAAGCCCCAAGGGCTTGGAATCACAGGCTTGTCTCATTCTTGCAAGACAAAGGATTTCAACCTAGCAAGGTAGATCCATCACTATTCATAAAAAGGAGTAATTCTGAAGTCATCTATTTGTGTGTGTATGTAGATGATATTATACTTACAGGAAATGATATAGATGGCATGAAGAGAATCAAAGAACAGATGAGATAAGAATTGAAGATAAGTGATTTGGGTTCACTTACCTACTTCCTGGGATTGGAAGTTGTCTACAAAGATCATGGTTTGTTTCTCACTCAAAGAAAGTACATTAAAGACATGTTGGCAAAATTCAAGATGCAAGATTGCAGGATTGCAGGTACTCCAATGGAGGTTAATCGAAAATTGAGCTCACATGAAGGTGAACTCATAGAAGATGTGAGAGGTTATCAAAGCCTTGTGGGTAGCTTGAACTATGCCACATTTAAAAGGATTGATATATGTTCTAGTGTGGGTGTGTTAAGTCAATTTATGCACACAGTCAGGAAACCTCACAAGGAGGCTGCCAAGAGGATACTCGGATATCTCAAACAGACCATGAATGAAGGGTTATATTACTCTTATGTATCTAACTTAAGTTTGAAATTGTTCTCTAATGCAGAGTGGGCAAGCTCTAAGGAAGACAGGAGGAGCACCTCAAGTTATCTTACCTTTGCAGGTTCAAAACTTGTCTCATGGTCATCCAAGAAGCAGCCCACAGTTGCTCTCTCTTCTAGTGAAGTTGAATACATAGGTCTTGCTATAACTACTCAAGAAGCAATGTGGATCAAGAAACTATTCAAAGATCTTGGTTTGGAGATTGGAATTCCAAGTAACTTTGCTGACAATATGAGCTCTATTCACTTGGTTGCCAATCCATTTTTTCATGCAAGGATGAAACATATTGAAGTACATTATCATTATGTAAGAAAGACGATTGTGAGCAAGGAAATTCAGTTAACTCATGTGTCCACTCATCAACAATGTGTGGATATTCTAACCAAAGCATTGGATGGTACAAAGCTTTTCAAATCCAAGGCTATGATTGGTTTGTTGGTAATCTTGGAAGATTGAAGACCTCAAGATCACTTGAATTGAGGGGGATCTGTTCAAACAAGACCATGGCAAGTTCAAGTGATGGCTTGAGTCATCAAAAGGTTTAGAAATTTAAAGGAAATTTCAACTCCTTCTAGAGTTCACTTGTGAACTCCCTCTTGTAATTTTTGAGTATTTACTTGATGTAAAAAGTGAAAGCATCTAAAGCGCTTGAGTCCAGTTGATGGAAAAAGAAAGGAAAAGTCAAAAATTTGTGATTGACAGTAGTTGGAGAATCAAATCAATCACTAAAAAGTTTGGAGAGTGGTTATAGGAAGATTCAAATTCAAAATTAGGATCCAACCATCACCATAAGTTTATACATGGCAGTTTAGTCACATTTTTTGAACCTCCATGAGCTGAGCTTTATGCCATATCAAAGTGTGGGTTCAAGGCACACATATGTATCACTAAGTCCATTGTATTTTACAATTAATATAATTTCATTTTCATGGTAATTTGAGTTCATATTTTCATGCTTTTGTGAAGTGTACTATTCACTGCCATATCTCTCAGTTTTCTCAATAAGATTGTAGAGATGATTTCTCTCAGATTGGTGCATCAATTTCAATGATTTAAGCTGTTAAAGTTACCTTCTTATGTCTACTATATGCTCAAAAAATTTCATATCTGTTGGAGCTTTCAATCGTGAGCTACCTTTGTTTGAAGTCGCCTATATCTCTTCATAATCTACTTCTCTATGAGCACTCCATCAGATCAGTGTTCTTCTCATGGCTGGTTCTCAGTGTGTACTTCATCACTTTCCATGATTCAAATCTTGATAGAGTCAAGATACTATCTAGTATATGCATACAAAATTTCATAAGCATTGGATCTTGGAATCCCGAGATATTACCATTTCTCTACACAAGGGTCTGAGTACTACTACAACCCGTGAAAATCGGGATGGTCCTATAACTTGCTATACTTCTTTCTCTTTATGTAGTTTATCATTTTTTATGAAATCACTCATGATTTCTAGCTTACTAAGCTAATAAGAGTTCCCCAAAAGGAATTAAGTTAATTGCTACTATGGCCAAAGAATTGTTCAAAACATTGAGCAAGTGTATGAACCAAAATAGCAAGTTTTTTGTTCAACTTGAATCTACTTAAACTTATCTGTTTTGATCCATATTTTTGAGAGTGATCTTCCAAGGTTCATAGAATGTCTAATACATCTTTTGTCAATCTAAAATGGCCCACTACATATCCCTCGAATTTATTTGGCTGCTGTAGTGCAAAGTTTTTGCAGCACCACTTCATCTTCTCCAAGTGCAAATCCATCTCTTCACAGATATCACATGGCCATATGCACCAAATCGAGTACACATCCTAGCATCATAGATAGATGACCATTCATCATGGTTGAACTAGGACACGACACTACAAATGTGAGAATCAATCTCTAATCAATTCTGGAGCTACCACTAGTGCAATTAAGTCCTCATGCTATGAAGGATTGGGGATGGAAGTTAAGCCATTAGAAGCTAATTTAGTGGGATTATCAATTGTGGAAACACCTTGTTTGGGTGAGGTGGAGCTTCTCATCTACCTTCATGATGTCCCAATGACAGTCAAAATGCTAGTGTGTCAAGATGAGGACCTTATGGAACCACTTGTCTTGGGCCAAGATCAAATATATGACCATGCAATCAACTTAAATCTAAGAAGTCAACTTCTGCAATTTTGGGTACATGAACAATGCATTACATTTGAATTAGAGAATTGCATGATCACAAATCTAGGTATCACACATTCTCTTAGTTCTCATATGAGTAACCTTAGAGAGCAAGATGGTGTATGTGTCAAAAGCTCTATGATACATAAGGAGTCAATCATGGAAGGACAACCTTGAAGGCGATTGGATCTCTCTCAAATAGACCAATAGAATTCAAGAAAAAAGTAGTTCTAGGCATGAAGCAGATCTGGGTACAAAAGGGAGAGCACTCAATCACACCATTGCAGTCAAACTCATTACCAAAGAAGTAGTGGAGAAAGCCAAGACCACAAGTAGTAGAACAATAAAGATCTCTATCTTAAAGAGTACTCCAAATTTGGGTACTAAAGCAGTTGATGAAGGCTGTCCACAATAATGTACAAATTTGGGTGCCTAAAGAATTAGTTGCAACTCAACAAGGGTGACTACGCATGTGGTACCCAAGGAACTCTTATATACACAAAACTCTAGGATCTCACTCACAAGAAAAGTCTCAACAAAGAAGCCAAGGAGAAGTACGAGTCAGAACGAAATAGAGAGATCAAAAGAAGATCAACTCACCTCTTCAACACTAGTAAGACATTCAAAAGAAGATCAAAAGAAGATCAAAATAGAGAGATCAAAAGAAGATCAAAAGACATTCAAGCCCCCATAGAACCAAAGAGCCAACCACGAGGGATACAAAATATGCGAAACCATCCAAAGATGAATAGGCCAAAGGTGATCTGTATGCAGCCAAACACTATTCCAAAATGGATGCCTATAAGGAGGAATGACCAGCTGTCACGATTGCTTGCATCATTTCTAGATCCAATGGATACCTCCAAATAGAGATTTTATCAACATCTACAAGTAGCATTAGAAGCCTTGACGTGTGAAAACCATGTGCCTTTGGCATAACCCATCTTTTGCACCATTCAGGCCATGCATTTCCAAAGTATGCATTAATATAGGGCCACATTATAGGGTCATGCATGGACACAATTGGGAATCACAAGCACATGAGACACATTTGACATATATACTATTTTATTGTTAATAATAGTTGTCTTCTTGTTTTGTGACATTCCTCAAAAAAAAGGAAAAAACAAAAAAAGAGAGAAAAAAGAGAGAAGTAATAGGACCATGCACTCAAAGAATCTCATCAGTGATTCATCAACAATGAAAGACAAGCCAATGTTCAATCATTATGATGGGAGTACAACACAAAGAGATGAACATCGATCAATCTTTCACATTGGTAAGAATCCCCTACTTTGGCAACTATATCACAATTATAGATTAGGAAACCTCATCGTCAGCATACCCTTGAGCGCTTAGCTCAAGACCTAATGTTTTGCACCATACTTCTTACCATGCATTTCCCAAGTAAGCATTCATAGGGCTACATTATAAGGTCATGCAGAAGGCACATATTATCTCCAACCCATGCACTAACACAATTACCCATCATTCATTATGGGTTATGAGTACTTGGCATGATAACTTTAAACTCCATGTTTGAAAGATCCAGAGGACATCAAGGTTACAACATCAATACCTATGAAGAAATTCACTGCCAACAACTACTCAAAATCAACACTAACAACTCTTCTGAGCAACTAGCAATTTTTGGAAGCTCACAAATACACTATAATGCTGGAATCCAAGGAAGAAGCACATACAAAGGGACTACAACTTGAAAAGGCTAGCAGTGACAAAATGAAGATCAGGACAATAGAACCCGCTACATTTGGTAGACAAACCATGCTAGTGGATACATGATGGACACTACCTCTCAAAGTCCTACATAGAACACCCACTACAACAAGGGTCTGTCAAGGACGATAGACTCGAGAGGGGGCGGGGGAGTGTTGGCACTTAAGGTCAAGAACAGGGCACAAGAATGCATCAAAGAAGTGGACACACAAGAAATGAGAGCATATAGGGAGCTCTAAGAAGTTTATGTCAAATTTCTAGAAGAAACCCCTATAAAAACAGTGAGTTTGATCACTAGAAACCATTGTAAATATCATTTCACATTTTTGCAACTCCATTTTTTCAAGCCGAGTCCTTGAGCTTGAGGAGTATTAGAAGTACCTACGTATCAATTTTCATAATTTTTAGACTTTGTTTGAGCCCTCAAATAATCCCTAGAACCTTATTTTTAACTAGGCTAGACACTAGGTCTGGATAGGGCCACAACTAGTCAAAAAACTATAAAAGGAGCTACAGAGCTCATTTTTGGGGGTTAGCTATTTGGAGAGTGAACTTATTCTTGAGCATTGTTAACTTTCCTTGAGCTTGCTAAGAGAAACTTCCATTGTTCCTATCTTTGTCATCTAGCCTTTGTGCATGTGTGTGGATGCATGTATGTGCTTGTCACTCACCTTTGCTCACCACAATTGCTCATGATCTTCATATCCTCCTCACATCTCTGCCAATTGACAAGTAAAAGAGGTGGTGCTCATGCTTGGGTTACAATTGGCTATGTACAAACACTCTATAATTAATGAGTGGCAATAAGGATTCTTTTATCTACCATGGAGGGGAATTTGATCCCACAACCTCACATTCATAAGCCAAGTGTTTTACCACTACACAACCTCACACTACTTTTTACTTATATTTAACATAACTTGAATCTCTCTTTATTTTTCAATTCCCAAGAACCACCCTTCCCTTTTCCATTTGAATTCAAGAATTCTTAAAAAGTGTTTTTACATCTTTAATTAGGTGGTTTCTTCTTCTACATACCCATGGACCTTGCACACACCATGGAGGACTTTGTTGAATCACCTCTACCCAAGGTGCGGCTCAAAAAACAATTAGAGCTTCTACTGCACAAACCTTGAGGCACCCACAATGAGATCTGAGAATGTGAAGAAATACTCTAAAAGATGTATTCAAAAGAGGAAACCTTGCAAGGGTGGTGAAGGCCATTGTTTTTGCTCAATCTAAAGACATGCATTCCAAGATAAGCATCAAGACTTCTAATTTTCGTAGTTTGATTGTCAAAAGAATGGACAACTTGTTTTATCACTGTTATCACAATTTGATGATTTTTACTCACACAAATCCTACTTTGAAAGTGACAAAGTGAATGTTTTCTACTAATTATTTAGTAGGGAAGACTCAACTCTACTGGAATCTTTTAGGACATAGTGAAGATCCTATAACGACATGGAAGGCCTTTCAAGAGAAGGTTAAGGAGTCTTTTCTTCCCCCTCTATTCCATGTACATTTTCAAGGTTTGTGGACCACACTCACATGGAAGGAGGGTGATAGCATCATTACCTAGACAAAGTGGTTCTCGCAAAGTCTACTACTTGTTTGAATGTTTGAAGATGTAGTTGAAGATACCTTGTAGAGAAAGTATGAGGACGGTTTGGAGATGGGGATCCATGATAAACTTTACACACTTCAACCTACAATGTTTTACAAAGCTATTTCTTTTTCTCATGATGCAAAGAAAGAACTGTTAAAAGTCAAGCTTCAAGCTACAAATTCGTGGGGAATCTTTTATGGACATGTGGAGCAATTAAAGGAAGCCAAAAGCCACGAGATTCCATCAAGAAAAGTCACTCAACCACTCCCCAATTCATCTCAACTAAATACTTCAAGTTAGGAGGCTGATTTGGGAAGCTAGTTCCTAGATTTTAGGGGCACACTTCTCACTATAAAAGGAGCATGTATCCCGACTTCTTTTGGCCCATCTTCTTGGAGTTTTAGCTCATGTAAAGTGAACACTAAGTTCTGGAGTTGTGATAAGCAAGCCCCTTGCTTAAGCTAGCCCCTTGCTTGCTTGTTTGTTTTCTTTTAGTAGGCATATCTATGTGTGTGCACAAGCAGTGTTGCAACTCTCTACCCCTGAGTTGTTAGCATTGGTTCTCCCTCATATTGTATCCATTTGATGTAATTCTTGTGTCATTGGATAGCTATTAGAGTCTATTTTATGCTCACAAAGTCTCTAGATGGTTCTCTGAGTAATCTGGGAGCAACATTCATTTTAGTGAAGTTGTGTGATTGATATCTCTCTTGGTGTGTAGGCTTTGTTGGAAATATTTTGCTCTCTGTTGTAAGGGCTGGTTCTCCTTCTCTATGTATCCATTTGCTATGATTTTTGTGTCATTGGGTAGCTATTAGAGTTCTCTAAATTTGACCCAAGTGTGAGATTCATTCTCTGTATAATATCTGAGAAAAGCTTGCTGGAGTGAAGTGAGGTATCTGCTTGACTGGCAGTTGTGAGCATTCAACTAGCTCATGTTGTAGACATTGCTTCTCCTTGTGTAAGAATCCATTTGAAGTGAAATGTGTTTTGTTGGAAAGCTCTTGGTGTATACTACAGGTCTACAAAAGCTCACTGGAGTTCTCTGCATAAGCTCTGAGTAAGAGCATTTTTGGTGTGCAGAGGTCAAAGAAGGATACCTGTGGAGGTCATTCACGCTTCGTCGTTGCTTAGGGGTTGAGATACTTCCCCCATCAGTGGTATCAGAGCATTTGGGCATCTTGGAGGCATCACATACAAGCAAGAAGACCTCTTGGAGTTGGTGGTTGAAGATTTGCATCAACAAAAGCTTCTTGGAGGTAGCTCACATCAAGGGGGAGCTATTCTACTCAAAGTTTCAAGAGCACAAGGTGTCCATCTAAGGAAAGCTTTGGATTGAGGTAACCTCAGAGCCTCATTTTCATTTTACACACATTGGAGAATTAGCCAAGGGCTAGTTCAAGTATCAAAGACTAGATATGGGAGACTTCAACACTCAAATTGAAAAGCTAGACAAAGGGAACTATCAACCATGGAGATTTAGGGTCTCCAACTATCTTATGGGCAAGGGCCTTTGGGGGTTGATTAGTGGAAGTGAACCAAGACCTAGGTTGGATGAGAATCCAACCAATGACCAGAGAAGGGCCTTTAGGGAATGGAATGAAAGAGACAAGAGGGTTATCTTTATCCTTTCCCAACACATTAGCAATAGCATGATGGGCCATATCCAAGACTTGGATTCAAGCATGAAGGTATGGGAGACACTTGAAAGGCTTTATTCAACAAGCACCAAAGCAAGGAAGATCCAGCTCAAGAATGAGCTCAACAACCTTAGGAAGAGCTCAGGGAGTAGCATAAATGACTACATGCTTAAGGTCAAGGAGTTATCAGATGCATTGGGATCCATTGGAAGCCACGTAGATGATGACGATCTTGTGGCTTATACTCTCAATGGTTTGAGAGATGATGAGAAGTGGAAACCCTTTACCACTTCAGTTTATGTAAGGGATAATCTTCCCGATTTTGAGCAATTGGTTGCTCTCATGGTCACCGAAGAAATGAACATAGGTGGAAGTTCAACTAAAAGCAAGGATGCACAAGTTTTCTATGCAGGTAATCAAAGGGCCAAAGGAAGACGAGGACAAGGAAGGGGCAAAGGAAGGTTTGGAGGAAGGCAAGGCCACTCAAGCAATCAAGGACATGACCAAGGCACCTCATCACAAAGAGAGAGAGGAAGAACAAGAGGAAGACGAGGACGACATCAACAAAACAGGAATCAAGATGGTGAAGGATGTTACATATGTGGCAAGTTTGGCCACTATGCTAGAGATTGCTACCAAGGAGGAAACCAAAGGAGCTATAATCAAGGTTCTTCATACAAAGACCAAGGTAATTATGCTTCTACAAGTTCAGAAAATGACAATCTCTTGATGATGCACATGAATGGGAATTCAAGCAAAGTAGATAACACTTGGTATATTGATAGTGGATGTAGCAACCATATGAGTTGCAATGCTTCTTGGTTTACTAATCTACATGTTCCCAAAGGTAAAGGACATGTAGAAACAGGTGATGATATAGCCCATGAGATCTCCCATGGAGATGTAGCTTTGGATGACAAGGAGGAAGGAAGATGTCTCAAGGATGTCTTGCATGTACCTACTATCACAAAGAACTTGGTGTCCATTGGGCAAATGGTTGAAAGAGGCTATCAAGTAAGGTTCAACAAAGGTGGAGTCTTTGTGGAGAACCCTAAGCAAGGTTACAAGGTCATAGCAAGAGGAAAGAAGCAAGGGAGACTCTTCACTTTGGAGGTAAATTCTCATTCCACTCAACATGTCTACTTCACATATGGAAACAAGAGGATTTCGGAGTTGGACTTGTGGCACAAGAGGATAGGTCACATCAACATACAAAGAATGAAGGAAATGCAATTCAAGAGGCTGGTTGAAGGTCTTCCCAACTTCCAAGGACAAGGTATGAAGCATTTATGTGAATCTTGTCAACTAGGGAAGCAAGCGAGACTTCCATTCAAGAAGAGTGGCTACATAAGCCAACATCCATTGGAGTTGATACATACAAATGTGTGGGGGGCAACCAAAGAGCAATCCGTTGGAGGTAACAAGTACTTTGTCACTTTTATAGATGATTGCACAAGGATGGTTTGGGTTTATTTCATCAAAAACAAATCAGATGTGTTTACATGTTTCAAAGCATTCAAGGCAATGATAGAGAAGGAAACAGGTACATATATCAAGAAGCTAAGGTCCGATGGAGGGGGAGAATATTTCTCAAATGTGTTTTCTGATTTTTTAATGGATCAAGGCATCAAGAGGCAAGTAACATGCAAGTACACACCCCAACAAAATGGAGTAGCAAAGAGAAAGAATAGATACATTGCCGAGATCGCTAGAGCAATGCTCAATGAGATGAATGTACCTAACATGTTTTGGAGTGATGCAGCAAATACCGCCGTGTATCTTATGAATAGGGCTCCTACCTCAGGGATCCATTGCTTGACACCATATCAAGCCTATTATGGTAAGAAACCTGATCTTTCCCACTTGAAGATATTTGGATGTACTTGTTATGTACATGTGCCAAGTGAATTGAGGCACAAGCTACAACCAAAGGCAGAAAAGTGTGTGTTTCTAGGATATTCAAATGATCATAAAGGTTACAGGTGCTTCAACCCAAACACAAAGGACTTGAGGATATCAAGGGATGTAGCATTTGATGAGCTACTCCCTTGGTATAAGAAGTATGATTGTATGCAGCACTATGAAGAAGAAAAGCATGGACATGATGAAGACCAAATCGACCTAGAGCTAAGCGGCCCAAGGTGTTCCATCAATGAAGATTAGTTCAAGCATGAACTCACCATGGAGGGGGAGATCTTCATCAAGCTATGAAGCACAATCAATCAACAAAGGCAAAGCAACATTGGTGGAGTTGGATGAAGAAGGTAATGAAGTTGAAGATGATGAAGGACACATGATGGAGAAAGAAGCCACGTCAAAGAAAGAGATCAAGTTCCCAAGGCAAAGGAGGTTTATTCCTCCAAAAGGTGAAGAAAGGAAGTCTTCTAGAGTTAAGTATCCAACTCAAAGGTTTACTTATGATTCATACATGGCAACGCATTATGCATATATGAACAAAGTAGTAGAAGATCATGAGCCCGATTGCTATGAAGATGCAAGCAGGTACACCGAATGGAAAGAGGCAATGCAACAAGAGATCGACGCACTTGAGGAAAATCAAGCATGGACTCTAGTGCCCAAGAAGGAGAACATGAAGGTAATAGGTAATAAGTGGGTGTATAAAGTAAAGAGGAATTCAGATGGATCTATTTCTAGGTTCAAAGCAAGATTGGTGGCCAAGGGTTTTGCACAAACCTATGGAGTGGACTTGAAGAGACATTCAGCCCCGTGGCAAAGATGAGCACCATTAGGACACTCATTGCAATGGCTGCTAGCAAAGGATGGAAGCTTTTCTAATTGGATATCAAGAATGCCTTTCTCAATGGAGACTTGGAAGAAGAGGTATACATGGAGCAACCACTAGGTTTTGTTCATAAAGAGTTTCCACATCATGTTTGTAGGTTGAAGAAGGCACTTTATGGCCTAAAGCAAGCTCCAAGGGCTTGGAACCAAAGATTGGTGGACTATTTGATCAAATGTGGTTACAATCAATGCAAGGCGGATCCATCTCTCTTCATCAAACAAAGAGGAGAACTTGTAGTCTATATGTGTGTGTATGTAGATGATCTTATCATTACAGGTAATGATACAAAGGGCATTGAGGAGATCAAGGCAAAGCTTGGAAAGGAGTTTAGGATATTTGATCTTGGAGATCTTAGGTATTTTCTTGGCATTGAAGTTGTATACAAAGAAGAAGGTATTATGCTCATACAAAGGAAGTATATTCTAGACCTACTTGAGAGGTTTGGGATGCTACATTGCAAGCCTATTTCAAATCCCATGGAAGTTAATGTAAAGCTAAGCTCCATTGATGGAGAGCCATTAGAGGATGTAACTTTTTATCGCTCTATTGTAGGCTCTTTCAATTATGCCACAATAACTAGGCCTGACATAGCATATGGAGTTGGAGTGTTATCACAATTTATGCATAGTCCAAGGACTACACACTTGCAAGCTGCAAGAAGAATGTTACGATATCTCAAGGCCACTATAAATGAAGGATTGTTCTATTCATTTGATGATGATATGCAGGTCAAAGCTTATTCTGATGCGGATTGGGCCGGTTCCAAGGAGGATAGAAGAAGTACAAGTGGTTACCTAGTCATGCTAGGTAGCAAGATCATCTCATGGATTTCAAAGAAGCAACCCACGGTGGCATTATCTTCCACCGAGGCTGAGTATAGAGCTTTGGCTCAAGTCACATGTGAGCTAATGTGGATTAAGAAGTTATTTATGGAGCTTAAATTGCAGGTTGACACATATCCATTTTTTTGTGACAATATGAGTAGCATTCATCTAGCATCGAATCCTGTCTATCATGCTAGAACCAAGCATATTGAAGTGCATTATCACTTCATAAGGGAAAAGGTGATATCCAAGGAAGTTTCAGTACATCATATTGGTACCAAAGACCAAGTTGCCGACATGTTTACAAAGGCTTTGGATGGAATGAAGATTTCAAAATTCAAGCAAAGCATCAACATGAAAGAGCTTGGATGAGGATGAAGAATTGAAGCTTGAGGGGGAGTGAAGTCAAGCTTCAAGCTACAAATTCGTGGAGAATCTTTTATGGAGATGTGGAGCAATCAAAGGAAGCCAAAAGCCACGAGATTCCATCAAGAAAAGTCACTCAACCACTCCCCAATTCATCTCAACTAAATCCTCCAAGTTAGGAGGCTGATTTGGGAAGCTAGTTCCTAGATTTTAGGGGCACACTTCTCACTATAAAAGGAGCATGTATCCCGACTTCTTTTGGCCCATCTTCTTGGAGTTTTAGCTCATGTAAAGTGAGCACTAAGTTCTGGAGTTGTGATAAGCAAGCCCCTTGCTTGCTTGTTTGTTTTCTTTTAGTAGGCATATCTATGTGTGTGCGCAGGCAGTGTTGCAAGTCTCTACCCCTGAGTTGTTAGCATTGGTTCTCCCTCATATTGTATCCATTTGATGTAATTCTTGTCTCATTGGATAGCTATTAGAGTCTATTTATGCTCACAAAGTCTCTGGATCATTCTCTGAGTAATCTGGGAGAAACATTCATTTTAGTGAAGGTGTGTGATTGATATCTCTCTTGGTGTGTAGGCTTTGTTGGAAATATTTTGCTCTCTGTTGTAAGGGCTGGTTCTCCTTTTCTATGTATCCATTTGCTATGATTTTGGTGTCATTGGGTAGCTATTAGAGTCCTCTAAAGTTTACTCATGTTTGAGATTCATTCTCTGTATAATCTCTGAGAAAAGCTTGCTGGAGTGAAGTGAGGTATCTGCTTGACTGGCAGTTGTGAGCATTCAACTAGCTCATGTTGTAGACATTGCTTCTCCTTGTGTAAGAATCCATTTGAAGTGAAATGTGTTTTGTTGGAAAGCTCTTGGTGTATACTACAGGTCTACAAAAGCTCACTGGAGTTCTCTGCATAAGCTCTGAGTAAGAGCATTTTTGGTTTGCAGAGTGCAAAGAAGGATACCTGTGGAGGTCATTCACGCTTCGTCGTTGCTTAGGGGTTGAGATACTTCCCCCATCAAGAACTTCAATCAATTACCAAGTCAACCGGTTTGCAACAACCATGTCAACAAAAACCTTTAGACAACACTAGTTTTCCTTGATTATCAAACTTAACCTCTTGCTTTCTATGATCATATACTTAAGAATAAAATCAAACATTAGAAGCATTTAGAAATAGGTTTAAGCATGTAGGAACACACATTAGTTAATTTTTCTAGAGTAAAATATACTATCTAGGGCATATCATTTGCAGTTAATGAGTTCATGTAGATCCAACAAAAATCAAAGTAATTGTAGAATGGTATGTACCTCAATTAGTTAATGATGTACATTTTTTTCTTTGGTTAACTAGTTTTTATAGGTAGTTTTTAAACATTTCGCCTATTTAGCACTTACCCTTACTTTATTATTAAATAATCCCGATAGGTCCATAAGACTTCATGTATGCTTCATTATGATCACTTTCTAGATATCATTCATAATCTAAATAATTCAACTCCTCCATGATTTATTTCCATGCATGTATTTTAACATGGAACATGCATATGTTGTTCATGTTGAAATAATGAAGGACTAACCCTACTCTACTCAGATATGCACAACTACAAAACTATGGATGAATGAACAAAAGATAACAAAACATGATGAATTAAATAAAATGGAAATGACTCACATGAGATGCTCTATGAGCATGGAGACTCCATGAGGAGAGGATGCACACTCTTGGCAATGAGCTAGAGTGGAATGACTTGTGTGGAGTGAAGGGATGGCTTGCTTATATGAAGTTTGGGAGAATTCCCTTTCATGTGGGATAAATGGACCTGCATGAGAATAAAAGTGAATTTAGACAAAAGGGTGGAGCATGGAACTCTCAAGGACCCCCCTCCATGTGATGCCCATTTTGTTTTTAATATGGGGACTAGTGACATATGGGATCACTTACTCCATTGGTTTTTAGGATCTAAGGACATATGGGATCCTTAGCCATAACTTGGACATATGGGATCCTTAGACATAACTTGGACATATGGGATCCAAGTTTGAGACATATGGCATCCCTTAGTTTTTACTCCATGGACATATGGGATCCATGGTGTGTGGGACATATGGCATCCCTAGGATCTTGGGCCATAGGGGATCCCAAGACATACAAGAGGGTTTACATCATGGGGTAGGTGGTGCATTCTTTGATTTTGTATCCCTTTGAGATCCTTTGATGAGGTCCTTTGAGCTTTATTCCTTGGCTCCTCTGGGTCCTTGTTGGTTTTGCATACTTCTTTGGATCCATTGATGTCACTCTAGCACAATGGTGAGTACCAATGTGAGAAGATTCACCTCATAATTGTCAATCCGTGGAGACGTGAGGACTAGTATGAAGACTATGAGCAAGTGAAGGTACAAGTGTGTGAGTGAGAAGCACACAAGCATGCACACACATACACGCACACGCACACACAAGGCAAGAACAAGGAGAGGAACAATGGAGTTCTTTGCATTAGTCAAAAAGTCTCTTACATAAGCTCAATTCACAAACAATCCCCCCCAAAAATGAGCTCTCTAGCTCTTTTTATAGTTTTCTAACTAGCTTTGGTCTTGTCCATACCTAGTGTCCGGCCTAGTTAAAAATTAGGTTCTAGAGCCTATTTGAGGGCTCAAACGGAGTCTAAAAATTATGAAAATTGGTATCTAGCTAATTCTAATACTCCTCAAGCTCGAGGACTCCTCGGCTTGAACAAAATGGAGTCTATTCTACCAAAAACGGAGTTTACAATGTTTGTGTAGTGATTAAAATCACTTGAGTTGTAAATGATTCATGGAAAAAATGATTGGGCCTTGTTGCCGTATTGTGCATGACTGCTCCGTTGTGCTAGTATGCTCTTCATCTGACTTGTATGCCAACACTCCCCCCTTCCTAGCGTCTGTCGCCCCTGACAGACCTCTGTTCTATCGGGTTGTCGATATAGTATTGGATGACATTGGTGGCAAGTTCGTGTTCTCCTATCCTTAAGCCTCTTGCTAGATCAGCTTCCAATGCATCCCCCAATTTATTGCGCCAGGGACCTCTGGTTGCGGTGTGGTGTAGTACTCAGAGTACATTGCTTGTTCACAAGCAAAGAGATGGAGCAGGTGTGTTGGCTTCGCTGCGAAGACCTCCCAGTGATACTCCCAGAAACCTAATCTGAACATTTCTTCGAAGGTCTGTTTGTAACATGTAGGGAGGTATTTGATGCGTGCATGCCAGGCGTAAGCCACACGAATACTGGGGGTGGTGCTCATGTCATACACCAAATCATAATTTCCATTGGTAAACCCCGGTAGACGTACCTGTGGTGCGGCTGCATTTCTAAAGGTTTTCAGGACTACCTGCATCATATCTAAAATCTTAAGCATCATTTGAGCTGCCACATCTGGCATGGGCTTCAATCGCGGCATCCAATGTCGAATTGTTCCCATCATGTACGCTACCGACGGTGGTCCCTGTGGTGGCGCAATGTACGGGTAGTTTAGCCATTCCTTGCATTGCGTGTTGTTCTGCACTTTGATATTGAATGCCTTCCAAGACCTGCGGCGTGGAACTAGACCGTAGCATGGATTGTATAGGAGATGTAAAGGTGCATTGTTCCATGTGCATAGCATTTCTGGATATGTCTCTAGAAGTTTTTGCCGCCAGGTGGGTTGATGAATTTTGCCTTTTTGCACCTCTGGAGGAAGGTCTTCGGGTTGAAATTGGGTAGCAAAGGTAGGAATCTTACCCGTGACTCTCTGTATTTCTGCATTATAATCAGCCAGGATAATATAATAAGGCCTGTATTGGAGTTCAGATGAGAGGATAAGGCGTCTCGATGACAGGTTCTTGAAGTAAGCAGATTGTAGCACAGTTTTCTCTATGACCCTCATGGCCTGATTTTGCACTACTGTGCGCTCTTCGTGAGAACTCCCGATTTCCTCCGCTTGACGTAGCCATGGAGGCCATGGTGCTTCGAATGTGTCCTGAGCTTCTTCCGTTTGTTGGCCTCCTAGGAAGGGTTGTGGGTCGTATTCTTCTTCAAATGTTTGTTCCACAGGAATTTGTACTACTTCTTCGTCGGTGGGAGCCTCTGGAGGGGAAGGTGGTCTCTCATATTGTAGTAGACGTGCTTGCAATTCGGTGACCTGTTTCTGGAGATCTTTTAAGGCCTCTGAGTCTGTGAGAAGTGAAGCCGCGGAGGAGGTGGTTTGAGAGGCTACTGTTGTTTCTTTTTGGTGTTTTTGCTTCAGTTGACCCAGTTCCTCTGATAGCAGGTCATGTGCTTCAAGCAGCATGGCATAGTCTTCCAATATGATCTTGATATTGTCGGGGGTCACTGCTTGAAACTTTGATGGGCTGATGGGTGCCCCAGGTGTGCTTTCGATAGCTGCTTCTAGGTTTTCTTGATTTTTTTTTAATATAAAGGAAGTTCGGCAATAGCCTACTCTCCCGGACTTGAATTAAATTAAGAAACAAAGGTACAATAGAAGGGGACTAGTGCCCACGGGACCCCCCAAATCCCACAAAGCAGGGGAAGCTTGGATGAATCCTAGGTTGCATTACAGAGAAGGTTAATCACCCTCTCATCGCCCTCATGCGGGGCCCACTTGGGTTTGAGCTTGTTGTTGATCAAAAGGAGGACTTGATGGTGCCTGAAGGGGGGGGACTTCTTACTGTTAACGATCCTTTTGCCCAGGAGGAAAAGTGATTTCTCAATCGACCACTCCCTGGGGGGATCGCCGAAGTTGAGAGCACACCTCTCCCGCCAAATTTTCCACAGGACTTCCCCTCTGATGGCGTTCCAGAGTGTCGCAGAGCAGCCGATCGCTTCTCCCAAAAGGACTTGTTTCCAACTAAGCTGTTTTTGAAGTCTGATTTTCATTCCAACCGTCTGCCAGATTCTGTAGGAGTTGGGGCAAGTAAGGAAGATGTGTGGGACATCTTCGATAGCGCGGTGGCAGCGTTTGCACCAAGGAGGGATCCCACAAAGTTTGCTAGCCTTATGGTTGGTCCAAATTCCTCGATGAAGAATTTGCCATAAGAGGACAGACTTCTTAATCTCAATAAGGGGGTGCCAGATACCCATGAATTTCATGTCCCACCGAAGTCGCGTCCAAGACAGGCACCACTTCTTGTTGAGGCTGACCTGGAGGTCAGCCGTTTCTTTGGTGTTCGGGATTTTGAGTAGGCTATTTCCATTGTGCCATTTGAGACCAAGCGAGTTCGGTGTGTCGTGACCCATGAGAAGGCGAGTCTTGTGACGATCCCAAGCGAGGCATCTGCTTTGCAAGGTGTTCCATTCTTCGTAGGAGATGTTTATGCGAGGGTCAATGTCCTCGAAGCTTATCCAGTTGTTGGTGTCATGTTTCCAGAGATGTTTCGATTTTTTGAATCCTTTGTTCCATAGCCTCTTGGCATTTTGAATGTTCCATGACTCCACACTCCGGATGCCATGTATCGGAAACCAGATAGAGTCGTTTTGTCTAATTCCGGCCGCCCACTTCCAGTCCTCACTAATTCTTGTGAAGCTTTTGACTTTATTCCAGCCCTTCCAAAGGGAGCACACGAGATTGGAGCCTTTCGGGAAGACGGGGATCGGGGAGAAAAGCAGGGTCATGATGTCAAGATTCTTCCAGTTTGGGAACCCCGTGAGGGCCAACTCATTCTTGTTTCTGAAGATCAGCTTGGCCCACGAGGCCTCCCTATTGCACCAAGCCTTAATCATCCATTTAGCTGCCAGTTTGTTAGCCATACACCCAATGTCCAGGATACCAAGCCCCCCGCTATCTCTAGGGCTAGTGCAGATGGCCCATTTGATTTTAGGCACCCCCCTTCTGTTATGATCGCCCGTCCAAAGAAAGTTTCTACAGATACTATTCAGTTTGGACAAGCCTTGCTCACTCGGTCTCCAACAAGAAAGGAAATAGATGGTAGAAGAGAGGAGGAACGTGTTGATAACCATCGCATGCCCAGCGAGATTGATTTGCATACCTCTCCAATAGTTAAGTTTGTTTTCGAGTTTAGCCAGCACCCAATTCCATCGCTGCTCCATAGAGACGCCAAACCCCAAGGGGATTCCAAGAAGTCGAAGGATTTGGCCCTGCGGAATGATTTGACAGCCATGATCAGTGAGAAGGCCAGGATGCTGTCCCACGATAGCCCTAAAGGCGGTCTTGGAGTGGTTGATTTTGGATCCAGAGGCATCACAAAAGATAGCAAGACACCTCCAGAAAGTCTCCAGGCTGGTATTATCATTGTGGACGAACGCGTTCATATCATCAGCAAAAAGTCTCATGATGATTTGACTGTGGTCGTGAGGCAGCCGGAGGCCTTTGATATTGCCAGCCTCCACATGATGAGCCACAAGCCTGCTCAGCCCCTCAGTGGCGATGGCAAAAAGAAGGGGGGCCAGAGGGCACCCTTGTCTAATCGATCTTCTAAGATGGATCGCCTTCGAAAGTTTGCCGTTAACGTTAATTTGGGTCGTTGCGTTTCCGAGAAGGGTCGTGACCATCTTGGTGAATTTCTGACTAAGTCCGAGATCTTTGAGCGACTGCAGAATATAGTCCCATTCTAGCCTGTCGTAGGCTTTGTCAAAGTCGATCTTGAGGAAAACCACATCTTGATTAGACTCATTTGCAAATTGAATACCTTCCCAAATATCCATAATGGTTTCCAGGATAGACCTGCCTTTGATGAAACCTTTTTGATCCTCACTAAGCCAAGATCTCAGGTGGCACGAGAGTCTGTTGGCAATGACTTTGGCGATGATCTTGTATCCTGTTTGGAGCATCGTAATAGGCCGCCAGTTCTCGATTCTATTCTTTTCCCCCTTCTTGTATATCAACTTGATAATTTCATTATTTAGACAAGAAGGAAGAGCACCAAACTTTAGCGCTTCTTGCCAAACCATCCGAAGAGGGGTGGCAACCACCAGCTTGAAGGATTTAAAGAACTCGTTAGTGAGTCCGTTGGGTCCCGGGCTTTTACCGAGAGGGAGGGCATCAATGACCTCAATGATTTCTGATTCCGAGATAGGGGCATGAAGCAGGGAGTGGAGGTTGGGTGGTATCCTCCGGGGGGAAACCCTAGAAATGGCAGCCATACAATCCCTTCTATGGTGGGAAAGGGGGTTCGAGGTTCCCAAGAGTCTCGTGAAGTGCCCCTCGATGATGCCAAAATTATCTTCTTCCGAATTGCATACATTGCCATGTGGGTCTAGCAGTAGGGGGATCGACTCTCTGTTGTGTTTCCTTTTAAGGATACGACACATCTCTTTGGTGGGTTTGTCGGCTTTGCCAGCCCACCACTCCTTGAAGAAGATCTGCAAGAAGGTTTTCTTGATTTTGTAATTGCAGGCGTCGATTCTCTTCATGAGCGGCAGCAAGATGTCGCTTGAGTAGGGCCATATTTTGCTGAAGCTTTGAATTGCGTTCCAGCTGTGTCCGTAGATGACCTTCTATCACTTGTATTGCTTCCTGATCTGTGTTCTGTAACTGTACCTCCAATATGCTATGAGCCTCTTGGAGAGTTTGGAATTGTGTGTGGAGGCGAGCATTTTCCTCCTCTAGTGCAGCAAGGCGGTGTTGTAGTGTCTCCGAGTGTTCTTGCAGGTGTTCATTCTATTGCAAATCTGTCCTTAAGTTTGATATACAAGCTAGCATGGTGTCCAATGCATTGCCTATAGATGAGGGGGTGGTGTTTACAGTGGAAGATGCATGGGAAGGGAATTGGGGAAGGGGAAGAGTGAATGATGTGTTTATTGAAGACGTGTGTGTGGGTGAAATTGGTGGAGGGGGAATGGGAGGAGCTGGAAGCGTGGGGGGAGGGGGAGGTGCCGTGGGTGGTGAAATGTCCATACTTTCAGGAGTGGGTGCGAGTGTGGGGTCTACCATATACATTGGAATGATAGGTGGCGTGTGTGTGAAAGTGGTGAATAGATGAGAAGTGGGGTGGGGAGCTGAAAATAAAGGGAATGGTTGAGACCTGGGTTGAAAAGTTCTAGCAAGGAAGTTATGGAGGGATTGGAGAAGTGGAGAGATGGAGGTTGGGGGTTGAGGTCGTAGAGTTGAGGAGGGCATGAAATGCGTGGTAGCAGGGAAACCATGAATATGGATCTAGGGTCAGGATGACCTATGGCTGAGGGCATGGGGGATGGTTGTCCTAGGGCAGGCTCTATGAGCGATTCGGTGGATTGTGTAGTGATGGGGGTTGCTTCATAGATTGGGTTATCAGAGGTGGAGAATAGGGTTGAACTAGAGATGGGAGTACGGAAGATGAAGGTTGGTTCGGTGGGTTGAGTGGTCGAGGTGATTTCCACGGTTTCTGCTCTAGGAGGCGATGGTGGGGGTGTGGGTGGTAGTGGCTCGGTGGATTCCTCATGGGTGACTGGGTGCTCTTTGTGAAGAGAGATGGTGGATGCAATCCAAAGATGAGTAGGTGCTGCTACAACCAGCTTCACACCATCCAAATGAGACTTCAGAGTTGATTAGTAGACCCTTTGAGCTTCCTAAATCCACCAAAATATCAGCCAAGTACTTTGGAACATGTATCCCAAAAGTTTAAGTCAAGACAGACTAGTTGCGAAATGACTAGCTCCCAAAACTTGCTATTTTTGGACATACACGTGCTGGAAAAAATGAACAGTGCTCTCAACCTGGTCGGAATTAGAAAAATTCCTTTTGGGCATAGCAAATAGACTTAGGAAGCTTCCCAATCCAAGTTAAAACACTTCAAATGATGGACTGAGCACTGAGAACAAGTTTCATCAATTTCTGGAACATTCCCACAATTCTCGGGGCTCTGTAGAGATAGACCAGTAAGTAGTAAAATGCAGATATCTCCAAAAGTATTAATCCAATGACCTTGAACATTTATATGCACAAAGTAGACAGTACAAGCTATCCAACGCAAGTTAAATCACTGAAAAAGGTTCAGTAGAACTCGAGATATGACTTTTTGAAGTTACTGCTCTGAGTGAGTATAGCAGAGAACAAAACAGAGAAGTAGATGATGATAAATGTATAGATTCACATATGATTACAACCACATTGGCAATGAATCTTTGCACAATGGGAGTAGAATGATAGAGCTATGGAGTAAGCTCTTCAATCTCTACAAAATGACATGAAGTGGTCACGTACAAGGCTTGCTAATCGCCTCTTCCTTCTTGCTCTTTTTATAGCTATTCTTGGAGGGAGTTTTGAATTCGAATTCGAATGGCTCCACCTAAAAGTGATCCCCAAAGTTAGGAGAGATTCCCTCAGCTCAAAAATTCGTGATTTTGGTAGTTGGAGCCACGAATTTGCTTTTACATCATGGATGAGGTAAGCCATCCTTTTCCTTTTTTCTTTTTCCATTTACAAGAGATAAAATGTACTCTTTTACAAGAGGTGTTCACATGACTACTCATGTGACTTACAAATGAGGATAATATCAAATATATCAAGCATGTAGGCTTGGGTAAAATGCACCAACACTCTTGGCTAGCAGTTTCTGTTGCTTGGGAGGTTGTCCCGATGGGTTCGGATGTAATAATTGGCCCTTCTGCCGTTGTAATGGGGATCTGGATATTCTTACCTGAGCGTGGTCGTGTCTGGAATCTTCGTGGATCATATGTAACTGGAGACCTCCTAATGGCGGTCCGCACTACTTCTACTACCCCATATGTTTCTGCCATCAATAAGAGACCTTCACTATATTCTGAGTCAACTCCTGCTTCTTCCAACAGCTGAGTCATGAGTACTCTACTACTCTGTTCGGTGAGCAGTTGTTGTGATCGCACTCGTTCCATAATTTGATACAGCCTTCGGAGTTCTGTTGTATAGGCTGGGGCTTCAGTGGTCTCCTCTTCATATGCTCCTTCTTCTTCTAGGTGTCCTTGTTGTTGACCTTGGTGAGCGTCACTCCAATGTACATGGCGGCCATCTGTAGATTTTCTTCTTCTTTGTGAAGACGTGCCTTGTTCTTCTGCATCTGAATAAAACTGTACATCAGAGAGTTGTGTACTTTGTAAGAATGCTTTGAAGTCCTGGGGATCCATTCCTTCAACATCTCCAGTTGTAGCAAATTCAAATTCAGATGGAGCAGGAGGAGCTGAAGGGGCAGCTTGTGTCGTAGTTTCAGATCCAGACCTGGGTATCCTAATGGTAAAGGGAGGTACAGTGGCCTCCCCTCGTGGCGATACTTCAGGAGTAGTCAGAACTTCCCTTGTCTGGACACAAGGGATCGCACCCCTCATGTGCTTGGATTGATGTGTGGACGTCTTGAGCTTCTTAAACATTTGTAATTGTGCCCAAGTTAAGGCACGTTCAATGGGAACATCGTATGCTAGGCACCGGTAAATAATGCGTGTGATTGCACAGCAACCGTTCACCACTAATTTCCTAGAAGACCTTTTATTTGCTTCATACAATTGATCTATAATCCATACAGGCAGCTTAATTGGTAACGCACCTGTCTCCGCTAAGTAGAGAGCGAACCAGATTCTTTTGTGTGGTTGTGTGAAGCGGTCTTGGCCGGGGAAAGCAAAATGTTGCATGCACATACGGAGAGGGATGGACACGTTTGGTGTGAGTGCTGCCATGTCTTTAAGCTTCAGTAGTTTCCTATCCTTCATGTTAGTAGGAACGAGAGCATCCTTCTCAAAAGGTACATGTGTGCCGTGCATATTCAAAGCAGAGCTCACCAACTCCAAGGTAAGTTCAAACCTCTTTAACTCGTTGTTGCCCAGCAAGGAAGGAAGAACAAATGATCCTGGTTTGTCCTTTTCTTCATTAGCTTGTAATGTGGAGACCAAATAATAGCATCGGAGGAGATCCGGTTTAGGTAGTGGTGCTTCAAAGTATTCTGCTAGCCCTGCACGTTGCCATATGGTCTGGAGATCCTCGGTGTTCTGTAGAGTCTCAAAATCCTTGGAGAAAAATTGGAATCGAACCCATGATCTGTCATACTCGCACTTAGACTCCCATATATACTTGGCCTCTCCTAATGGACCTGGCATGCCATTGAACCAATGAGAATTGGCATGGACTCTTTCTGTGATCCCTGTGGGTGGATTCGGTATCGGGATCTGCTGAAGGTGTTGCAGCTCCGCAGGTCGTTCAATTGGTGGCATATCCACTGGTTGACTATCCACATTGATTCCTGCAGTAAGTATTCCTACTTGTGAGCTCGGACCTGTCGCTTCTGCCATGTTACTTCTTGCCTCCTGATTCTGTGAGAATATAGAAACATGTGTTAACATTGTAAAGGACAAGTTAGAACCGTTTTTGTCCCCATTACAACATTATCATGAGGTTCAAGAGAGATTAGTAGGTTAATAAGTGCTCGGTGCTTGTGTGTGTAGTTAGGAATTGGTTGGACCTAAGAACTAAGTGGAGTGATGTAGTGTGAGAGTGACGTAGTTAGTAGGTGGGCATGGATTTACAACTGGGGTCCGGGGGTTTATTACAAGTTTTAGGTTGCCAAATGCAGTGGATGGGCTTTGATCTTGATTTTGTGGAGACTCTGAAGATTTTGATAGGGGTATCTGCTTGAAGATGAGGCTTTTTAGGGACCCATTTACAAGTGATTCTACTAGTGCTCATGGAAGAATATGTGTCCGTGCGTGATGTGTAAGACTGGGCCTCAGATGTTCGAGTGAGTGAAACATGTTGTACCGGTTGCGGCCTTGGTGTAGCTATTTGAGCCCGCAAGCAAGCCTTAGGCACCCAGATTTGTCGTGATTTTGAGCTGGCCTTCATTGACTTCTTGGGTACCCAAATAGACTTCACTTTCGCAGAAGAATTAATGAAGGACTTCTTATTAGTTGACTACTAATAAGAGGTTTTGGCCATGGGGTCGGCCTGGTCTGAACAGGGTATTTGCCATTTTCCCTCCATACTTGTTTCCATGGTTGAAACAATCTGCTTTGCTCCTTTCTTTGGCATCCAGTATCGGTAGTGTTCTGCTTCTTCTATATTTGATCTGCCGTTGGTTGTTGCAACCTTCTGGTCTTTGGAAAATGTAGGAGACCTCTTAATCTCCAAAGATTTGATCTATACTGACTTAAGAACACTTCTATGTCAGTTATAAATCAAACTTTACACAAACAATGTTCTTCTTTTACCAAAACTTCAATCAACACTTCTCTGAGTGAAGAAGTGTCTACTTTAGAAAGTCTGCTTCAGAAATCCACTTCATTACCTGCATAAAGTTTCAAATTTCTTCAAGCAAATGATGCACAAGTATTCGCAATACCTTTGCGCAATCATGTCAATCATTAGTTCTCAAAACTAATCACCAAAAGTTTAATTTGATCATTAAGATCAAAGACATGTCAGAAAATGTTTCTCAGAAGTTGCGCCTTCGACATAGTCAACTTCTTAAGTTGATTTCTCCCAACCTGAAACCCGTTTTGCTAAATGCTTTTAGCCATAGCTTCCTTATCTTCTAACTTAAATTTTAAGTGCTCACTCATCAAAAACTTTACAGTATACACTCAGATCTGATCAAAATACTGAGACGGAAAAGTGCGCTACTCTCAGGCTTCAGTTCCCAAAGTTCACATATGAATGTTCCTATTGAACATTCTCACAGTAGGAAAGGAATTAGATTCTGAAACTCTAGACATAGCTTAATTAGCTTCTCAATTAGATGTGTGCAAAAGGATTTCTGATCCACGTGATCAGACAGAGAGCACTCAGAGAAAAACTCGTCGCTATTTTTTGGGAAAAAACTCTCTACACATCTTTCTGAAGTTTGTCATCTACAAAATGACTCTCTTACATATTTCTTGTCCTCATTAACTTATATATACATGACTTTAGGCTCATCCCGCGTCTATGACATTGCTACTAATCATCCTAAAGGCTTAGCTATATTCAGCTTACAAGATTCTTCACTTATATGTACATATGTGTACAAGACTTCATCCTGAAATCTTCTTCACTTCCATAAGTATCTTCCTTCACTTCATTCTGACCATAAGTCTTCTTCAAGATCTCTATAATCACCAATTTGTGATTGGCTTGTTCCAACAGCTCCCCCTCAATCACTAATTGTGATTATTCCATTCTTCTTCACTCCTGCCATCTCCTTGAATCTCTGTAGCTTAGGTCCATCCAAGCTTTTTGTCATCATATCTGCCACTTGTTCTTTTGTTGGAGTGTACATCACTTCAATCTCTTTATCTAGTACCTTTTCCCTCAAGAAATGATACTGAATCTCTATATGCTTAGTCCTGGCATGAAAAACAGGGTTAGCTGCCAAATACAAAGAACTCATATTGTCTCCAAAAATTATTGGAGTACTATGATCAGTCTCAAAACTTTTCATCAAGGTCTTCAACCATATCACTTCTTTTGCAGCTTCTACCATTCCCTTATACTCAGCTTCTGTGGATGATAAAGCAACTGTATGTTGCTTCCTTGAACACCAAGAAACTAGCTTATCTCCAACATAACAGAGATACCCATGAGTAGACCTTCTATCATCTGAGTCACCTGCCCAATCTGCATCACTAAATACTTTGATTCTTGTGTCAGAAGTGAAACCATAATACAAACCTTCACTTAGGGTTCCTTTGATATATCTGAGTACCCTTTGGGCTGCAATCCAATGAGTCTTCTTTGAACAATGCATGAATTGTGACAACACACCTACTGCATATGATAAATCTGGCCTTGTCAAGGTAGCATATATTAGACTACCTACCAAACTCTGATATTTCTTCATGTCATTGAATTCTTCACCTCCATACCTGCTTAATTTATGATTTACCTCCAATGGTGTAGTTGAGGTCTTGCAATCTTCCATGTTAAACTTGACTAGAAGATTCTTCAAATATCTCTCTTGTGAAACATATACTCCATGTTGAGTATACACAATCTGCATTCCTAGAAAATAAGATAAGTTTCCCAAATCACTTATCTTAAACTCCTTCTCTATTTGTTTTTTGAGTTCATTGATTCCTTGAGCATCTGTTCCTGTAACAATAATATCATCAACATAAATGCACATGTAAATGTATCCATTTTCACTTGCCTTCACTAGCAAACTACTATCTGCCTTTGATGCTTGAAATCCACATTCATTCAAGAACTTGACCAATCTGTAATTCCAAGCTCTTGGAGCTTGCTTCAACCCATATAAAGCTCTCATGAGCTTACACACATAATCTGATCCAATTGATTCCATGAAGCCTTCTGGTTGCTCCATATATACTTCATCTGCAATGTATCCATTTAAAAATGCATTTTTCACATCCAATTGTGATAATTTCCATCCCTTGCAAGCAGCAATAGCAATCAATGTCTTAATTGTAGACATCTTAGCAACATGACTAAAGGTTTCATCATAATCTACCCCATAAGTTTGAGCATATCCTTTGACCACAAGTCTAGCCTTGTATCTAGACACCTTACCATCTGCAAACCTCTTTGTTTTATATACCCACTTACATCCAATGACTTTCTGATTCTTTGGTCTTGGTACTAATTCCCAAGTTTCATTTTCAAGTAGAGCATCATACTCTTCTTGCATTGCCTTCTCCCAATTCTGTTTACCTTTGGCTTCTTCATAAGTGGTTGGATCTTCTTCTGTCTTCACAATGTAGGCATAATCTTTTGTTGTTAGAAAAGATGTATCATAACTATACCTTATAGGTTCTTTCCTTTCTCTTGTAGATCTTCTGATTTCTGCACTTCTCAAAGTTTCAGCCTCATTTGATTCTGGATCAAATCTTGGCCCTTCTTCTACATGATCCTGCAATCTACTTCTAGAGTCAACTTCATCAACAATTTCTTCACACACTTTTACTTTTGCCTTTCGCTTCCTTTGTATTTCTTCAACACCTGTAAAATCATTTGGTGATCCTACATACCATGTATTTTGCTCATCAAATGTCACATCTTTGGTAACAAGAAATTGCTTTGTGGATGGATTCCACAACCTGTAACCCATCTGTCTATCATCATATCCAATAAACACATACTTCTCTGCTTTTGGTTCTAGCTTATGTCTTAATTGTGAAGGAACATAAGCATATGCAATACATCCAAATACCTTACAATGATCAAGAGTAGGTTTCTTACCCCACCATGCTTCATAAGGGGTTCCTCCATTCAAAGCTTTGCAAGGCAACCTATTCACAAGGTATGTTGCAGTGTTAATGGCTTCTGCCCATAAGTAATTTGGACAATTCTTTTCCTTCATCATGGCTCTTGCAAACTCTACAAGAGTCCTATTCCTCCTTTCTGCTACTCCATTCTGTTGAGGGGAGTACCTGCAAGTTACTTCTCTTTTGATACCTGCATTCCACAAATAATCATCAAACTCTTTAGAGAAATACTCTCCCCCTCCATCTGATCTTAATCTCTTAAGCTTTTGCCCTGTGATCCTTTCTGCATAGGCATGAAAATGTTTGAATGTCTTGAAAACTTCTGATTTATCCTTGATTACATACAAAGTAATCCACCTGGTTGCATCATCAACAAACAACACATAATATCTGGATCCATTTATGCTATAGTCCCTTGAGGGACCCCATACATCTGTATGAACCAATTCAAGCATATTTGAATGCTTGTACCCTGATTTGTTGTAAGAACCTTTATGTGCTTTACCTAATTGACAAGCTTCACACTTGTACACCATATGTTGCCCTTCAATATTTGGCAATCCAAGCACCACCTGATTCTTTGACATTTCCTTTATAGCTCTCTCATTGAAATGACCTAGCCTTTTATGCCATAGGTCTAGTTCAGATACCTTTTGACTTCCATAGGTAAATAATGCATGTCCCACATTACCTTGGACTTTGAGAGTGAACAATCTTCCTTCCTTTTTACCTGCAATTATGTTTCTATATCCCTGATTTGGATCTTGTACATAAACACCATCATTTGTGAATCTTACCTCATATCCTTTCTCCACAATTTGCCCTACACTTATCAAATTTTTAGGAATAGTAGGAACATAAAGTACCTTGCTCAGGAGTGTACTTCCACTCTTTGTCTTCACTGATCCAATGCTCTCCACTTTATGTTTGGTATTGTCACCTGTTTGAACTGTATGTCCATTCACCCTTGCTTCCATATCAGTCATCAAGGATAGATTCCCACTCAGATGGTTGCTACATCCTGAGTCAATATAAAACACTCTTTGATCTTCTCCCATTGATTCATGAGTTGCATTCAAGATGAGAGTCATGTCATCCTTCTGATCTGATGCATAATTATAATAATTATTGTTGTAGGACTGAGATTGGAAGTTTCTTCCACCTCCTCTACCATATGATGTCCTACCACCTCTTCCTCTGAAGTTGCCTCTTTGGTTTCTGCCTCCTCTACCTCTTTGATTATAATTCTGATTATTGCTTCCACCATTTTGATTGTTATACCAACAATCATTTGCCAAATGATTTGTTCTGCCACAAATCCAACAAGCTTTAGCATTATCTTTGTTCTTACCTCCTCTTCCTTTACCTCTGAAGTTCATCTTTCCCTTTGTGAAGTTAGCTTGATTTGAATTCCCTTCATCATCATTCGATTGCTTTCCCTTGTCATTCTTTTTCTTGTCCTTGGAGTACATAGCTTGACTTGTACTTCTATCATTGTCTCCTTTAAGATCCTGCTCAAAGGTTAGCATGTGTCCTAGCAATTGATTAAGATCAGGAGTAAAGTGATCAAGTGACAACTCTATGGACAATATGAAAGGCTTCCACTTCTCATCTCCTCTCAGACCTGTAAGTATTTGTCTTACCAACTTTTCCTCTTCAATGTCTTCATCCACTGCTCCCAAGCTATCTCCAATATCCTTCATCCTTGCCACATAGTCTGAAATTGATTGTGAGCTCTTCTTCTTGAAGGTTGTGAACTCAGCCCATAGTGAGGACTTCCTTGACTTAGTTGTATTTTGGAAATGCTCTTCCAAGGCATTCCAAACATCTGTAGCACTTTCCAAACCTCTAATGTGAGGTAAAAGGTAATCATTTACAGCCATGTAGATGATACTCCTTGCTTGAGCATCCTTTCTCATCCAAGTCTTCAACATTGCAAGCTCTTCCCTAGTAGGAATACTAGGATTTGCAAATTCAGGTTTTTCTTCATCTCCTGTAATAAATGCTATAAGATCTTTGCTCATGAGGTGTGCTTCCATCCTCATGGACCATGCCGGATAGTTCTCCCTATCTAGCTTATCAATCTGCAAGCTTTCTCCCATCCTTGACCTTCTGTATCTGCAATTACTATGGTTTATGAGGATAAAGTGTACCTTTGATATAAGCTTTGTCCTTCTTGATTCTTTTCGAACTCGTGCTTTGAACTCCTGCAGGTTATCTTCAATAATTTGTCCTTGTCTTCCTTTGATTTGGAAGATTTTCAATATCTGCACCAGTCGGAGCTTCAATTGTCTTTTCTTCTCTTGTATTTTCACCTTCAGCTCTGATACCACTGTAGGAGACCTCTTAATCTCCAAAGATTTGATCTATACTGACTTAAGAACACTTCTATGTCAGTTATAAATCAAACTTTACACAAACAATGTTCTTCTTTTACCAAAACTTCAATCAACACTTCTCTGAGTGAAGAAGTGTCTACTTCAGAAAGTCTGCTTCAGAAATCCACTTCATTACCTGCATAAAGTTTCAAATTTCTTCAAGCAAATGATGCACAAGTATTCGCAATACCTTTGCGCAATCATGTCAATCATTAGTTCTCAAAACTAATCACCAAAAGTTTAATTTGATCATTAAGATCAAAGACATGTCGGAAAATGTTTCTCAGAAGTTGCGCCTTCGACATAGTCAACTTCTTAAGTTGATTTCTCCCAACCTGAAACCCGTTTTGCTAAATGCTTTTAGCCATAGCTTCCTTATCTTCAACTTAAATTTTAAGTGCTCATTCATCAAAAACTTTACAGTATACACTCAGATCTGATCAAAATACTGAGACGGAAAAGTGCGCTACTCTCAGGCTTCAGTTCCCAAAGTTCACATATGAATGTTCCTATTGAACATTCTCACAGTAGGAAAGGAATTAGATTCTGAAACTCTAGACATAGCTTAATTAGCTTCTCAATTAGATGTGTGCAAAAGGATTTCTGATCCACGTGATCAGACAGAGAGCACTCAGAGAAAAACTCGTCGCTATTTTCTGGGAAAAAACTCTCTACACATCTTTCTGAAGTTTGTCATCTACAAAATGACTCTCTTACATATTTCTTGTCCTCATTAACTTATATATACATGACTTTAGGCTCATCCCGCGTCTATGACATTGCTACTAATCATCCTAAAGGCTTAGCTATATTCAGCTTACAAGATTCTTCACTTATATGTACATATGTGTACAAGACTTCATCCTGAAATCTTCTTCACTTCCATAAGTATCTTCCTTCACTTCATTCTGACCATAAGTCTTCTTCAAGATCTCTATAATCACCAATTTGTGATTGGCTTGTTCCAACAGAAAAGAAGGGAGTTCCTTCCTCTCCCTGGCTCCGTTGTTGAGACAAGCCTCTTTCTGCATCATACAGTTTTGGACAAAAATAGCATTGTCAACTTCATGTGCGCCCCTGGAAGGACCAGGAGTTTGTGCCTTGCCTAGTTCCTTGAGTGCCTCATTTTCCAATTCAACTGTAATTTGGCTATGATCTACCCATACCTGAAGAAGTCCACTTCTTAGGTTGAGGTTGACTGCATGATCATAGATCCAGTCGTGACCCAAGACAAGAGGCTCAATGAGGTCCTCATCTTGACACACTAGTACTTTGACTATCATCACTTCGTCTTGAATGGAGATGGGAAGATCCACCTCGCCCATGCAAGGGGTTTCCACGCCTCCCAATCCTATGAGATATGCTTCTATAGGATCGACAGTTAATTTCAATTCTTGACAGTAAGACAACTTGACAGCACTAGTGGATGCACCTGAGTCAATCAAAGCTCTTACAGTCTTTGCACCCTTTCATTGTCCTACTCCTAGGGTTACAAAAGGCCATCGGTTGATTATTCTATGGGAATGCCCACATGCAGTCTCGCACATGGCCATAGGATAGCCTACAGATTCTTGAGTGTCAAGCATAGGCGGGTCTCTGCCTTGTCTCCTCAATTTCATTCGTCGGATGCGTTCTAAAGCTTCTGCCTGTGCTTCTTCTCTAATTTGTTTCTCTTCTTCTTTACGTTTCTTGGCAGTGTTGAGTCGATTTAGCATCTCTTCAGTGAGGGGTTCCTGATATAACTTGACTCTGCATCCACTTATGTAACTTGGTAGAATATCGCCCTCTAGAGTGGCTAGTTGAACCGCGCCACTTGTGGAGATTCTATTGATAATCATTGGCCCGTAACCTCTTTTCTCTAATTTACGTGCATGCTGCTTCAATGTGTAGACTAGGACTAGGTCACCTGCTTTCAAGCCTTTATCCTTCACATGTGTATCAAAATATGTCTTTTGCCTCTTCTTCGCTGCATAGATTCCTGCTGCAGCTCTCAATCGTGTTTCGCCTAGACGTTCAAGATCAAAGATTCGAGAGGAGAGTTCATGGCCTGTCCAGTCATGCTCTTGTGCTACCTTCAATGTAGGTATCAAAAAGTTCAGAGGTAGCACAACATTTTGGCCAAATAACATCTGAAAGGGGGTGGCTTGGAGTACTGTTTTATAGGCAACCCGGTATGCCCAAACAGCATGGTGTAGTTGTTTGTCCCAATCAGAGTGTTTATTGTTCACTAGTTTAGTCAGCACATTGCATAAGATCTTATTAGTGCTCTCAGCCTGGCCATTAGCTTGTGGATGATAGGGGGCCGATTTCTTATGTATCACCAAGAATTCTTGGGGAAGGTTTTCTATGACTTCATTCAAGAAGTGTGTGCCTCTATCACTCACCAACTCTATTGGAAATCCGTACCTCGTGAATACATTTTCAAATAAGAACTTTGTTGTTGTTTGAGCATCATTTTTTGTAGTAGCTTTCACTTCTACCCACTTGGTTAGATAGTCTGTGGCCACGATGATATATTCAGCATGTGAACCCTTAGCTGGGGGATTAATAGGACCAACAAAGTCTATTCCCCATTTAGAGAACGCACGTCCGCCCATCATAGGCTTCAGTGGCATCTCATCCTTGCGTATAGGGTATTGAGTTCTCTGACAAACATCACACCGTTTCACATAGGTATGTGCATCCATGTGAAGGGTTGGCCACCAAAAGCCCGCAAATAGTATTGCCTTGATTACCTGATCTGGTCCAAAGTGTCCCCCTGCTACACCTTGGTGAGCAGTATCCAAGATTTTGAGATATTCACTCTCATGGACACATAGTCTCAGGTAACCATCTTTACCACGCTTGTATAGATTATCACCAATGAGTGAATAATCCTGGGCTTCTTGTTCTAAACTCCTTTGCCTAGCCAGAGTCATGTCTAGAGGGAATGTTTTCGTCCTTAAGAAGGATACTAGAGGTTCACTCCAATCTGGCACTATGGACACTTGATAAAGAGTGGCATGTTCCACAGGTGGTTTAGTGCAGCAGATTGGGCATTCCTTGCACAACTTTTGGACATCAGTTTCCATAGTCGACCAATACACTCCGAGTCTCCTTAGTGTCTGTAAGGTTCGTTGCTTTGAGTAGTGTTGCTCTAATGTACCTACATGTGCTACATGCAACCATTTAGTGTACTCATCCTCTTCTACACAACAAGCCAAGATCCCTTGACTGTCTGTTTGTATATGCTTCCCGCCATGATATGGTACTTCTGGGCTTTTACTACCTCTCTACCTTGAGTGTTTATTACTAGGTGGTTAGGCCCGTATGTTAATACTGGCACTAATAAGTAAGCATCAGGAAGATCATCTGATACTCCTTGTGGGGCTTCTCCGGATGTGAGCCTAGAGAGATGATCTACTCTCAAATGAGTCTTGCCTTTTCTCACCACTACCTCAAAGTCATATTCCATTAGTAAGAGGAACCATCTCACCAATCTACCTGTGTTGCATGGCTTGTTTACCAAGTATAGTAGAGCTTGATGATCAGTAAAAATTTAAACTTATTTGCAAGCAAATAATGTCTAAAATTTTTAACCGCATACACCATGCCCAACCCCTCTCGTTCGGTAGTGGTATAGTTTCGCTCAGCTGCATTCAACTGTCTACTCACATAGGCAATGGGAAGATCCATATTACCTTCACTGGTAGGCTGCGCTAGTACACACCCAATAGCATAATTGGATGCATCAACATGAACATGGAAAGGCTTATTCCAATCTGGTGTGGTCAAGATTGGTGTTGAACATAATCGCCGTTTAAGCTCATTGAAGGAATGCTCACATTCATCAGTCCACTCGAAGTTAGTCAACAGTCCATATAGAGGCTTTGCTATGATGGCATACATGTGTATAAATCGTTGGTAATAACCACAATGCCCCATGAAAGCTTGTACTTCCTTGACATTCTTTGGCCTAGGTAATTCGGCTATAGCTCTTACTTTCTCTTCATCCGTAGATATGCCATTCTTTGACACCATGTGTCCTAGAATTTTGCCTTGCCTGACCATGAAAACACACTTTTTTGGGTTCAGGCAGACTTGATACTCTCTACACTTGTCAAAGATTTGCCTGAGTTCAGGTATATGTGTTTGTCTAATGTTGGAATGAGCACATAGATCATCAACATAGACTTCCAAATTCTTTCTCAGGAACTCTTTAAACACATGGCACATCAATCTTTGGAAGGTTGCAGGAGCATTGGTAAGCCCGAATGGCATTACCCTAAAAGCGAATATGCCCCACTCTGTGGCAAAAGCCGTTTTATGTTGATCTTCTGGTGCAATGGCCACCTGATTGTAGCCAAAGAACCCATCTAGGAAGCTGTACACTTCCTTGCCTGCCACCCTTTCTAATAGATGCTCAATGATAGGAAGCGGGTAATTATCCCTGATCGTGGCTGCGTTAACCTTCTTCAAGTTAATGCATACTCGTAATTTGCCGTTCTTCTTGGGCACCACTACAATGGGGGATACCCATTCAGTGTGCTCAATTTCATAGATAAATCCAGCTTCAACCAAGCGGTCTATCTCTTCTTTGATCTTGGCAGCATAGTTGTCATTGTATGTGTATGGATTTTGTTTTGAGGGTCTGGCCTCTGTGGTCATGGGAATCGTATGTGAGCATATGTCCGGGTCCACTCCTTTCAAATCCTTGTAACTCCAAGCGAATACATATCTATATTCTCTTAGCAAGACTATCAGCTCATGCTCTTCTTCCTCAGTGAGGTCATGTCCTATGTAAGTGCACCTCTCTTCTCCTTCTTCTATGGCTACCACTATTTTCTTGGTGGTTTCTTTGTTATCATAGGCCTCTCCCGATTGCGCCTCTCGTTTAGGCATTCTAATCATGACTCTCCTGTCATCTATCTCATACTTCTTAAAATTTTTCGGGACCTCAAACAAAGATTCTTCCTCTTCCGGTGTGACTTCTCTCTTCTTTCTTTCCTTTCCTTCTTCCTTAGGGGTTACATGTGTGGCTAGCCTTACATCCTTTGTAAGCTCTCCGTGCTTCTGGGGTTGAAATTCTACTTCATAGAAGTATTCTTCATCTGATGCAAAAGGTGAATCCATAATGATTGACTCTAGATCGGAGTCACTCGCATCCTCAAATGCATCAGGGCTAGGTTCACACTCTTCTAAAACTGCCTCTCCCATGATCGGCTCTATGGAGAAGACTGAAATGTCATAGCCATCCTCATCACAATGAGGTGTCCATTGTTCTTCATTGATGGCTACATCCATTGTTGCTAGAATTTCTGCCCAGCCGTGAGGTTCAAATTCTTCGTCTGGAAAAACTACAGGTGCATAGGCTGGGTCTTGGATTGATCTATGGGTTTCTTTTGCACCTACCTCCCTGGCTTTTTCTCTCTTCTCTTCTTCTACTGCTACCTTACACATCCATAAGTGAGTGTCTTCATGCATCCATGAGGATCCTGATCCTAGGGAATGCACCGATTCCGTATCATCTTTGGCTCTATGGATGGGGTTCCATTGGATAGGAGGGACATCTCTATGAGAGTAATCCTTGAGATTGACTTTGGTTGTAACAACTAAGTGCTGCAAATACAAGGAATTGGTTCCCCAATCCTGTACCACTTGCAACTGTCGCATAAATGGTCTCCCCAAAATCATCTCGTAGGCTTGGTTTTTGCTAAAGTCACATATAGCAAAAGTATGCTCGAACTCAACAACACATGTAGTGAGAGTTATTCCTTCTAGCAATCCTAAGGGCCTCTCAATATGACCATCGGCCATCTGCAATTTCATTCTTGTTGGCCTGAGTGCTGGCTTGCCCCAACGTTTCCATAAGGAAGTGGTAGCAATTGCAACTCCTGCACCTGAGTCCAAAATTGCTTTGGTTGTGTATCCTTGATGGGTAACTAGGAGGTAGGTATTTCCTTCTTCTCCTTCACTCATGTCTCCTATCTTATCCAATGGTATTTCTGGCACTGTTCTTTGAGATCCTACCTGGGAATGTGGTTTTGCTACTTCGGGCACTTGATTGGCTACATGTTTCCACACTTCTGGTCTAACCTTGAGCAGCTCTTCCAAAGTGAGATTGCACTGCACTTTGGTGTTCTTCACTACCTCCGTGTTCCTAGGTATGACTGAATCTTCGTTTCTTACCATGACTGTAGGTGCTCTCATACAAGTGGACTTTGCTTCCCATGGGCCTGTGAAATGGGGTAGTTCGTGTAAAGAATTAGACTTGAAGTCTAATCTTTCTTGAGATTGGGCACTCTCCTGCTCTCCATAAATGGAAGGAAGGTCTTGTGGGAATTGATCGTGTGTGTCATCCACAAGTTCAATGGGAGGAGGAACTTCACTCTCTTTAGCCCATTTCTCTTCTTGAATCTCTCGCAAGAATTCTGGTGTGTATTGATTCATAGAAGAAGAGGTGTCTGGTTCAGTAAAGTTAGGCACATAAGCTTCCTTGGGAAGAATGCTTATTCTATCACTTGCCCTCTCCTTAGCCTGGGAGGTGGCTCCTTTTCGAGACTTTGCAAGTAACCCCTCCAATCTATCCAATAGACCATCAAAGTGCAATGGTGTTCTGATGGGGTTAGAGCCATTGGACAAACAACTGGCTTCAAACATGGCTTGCGCCAATTTGACCATTTTAGCACAAAGCTTTGTTCGCTCTATCTCTAGATCGGCTCTAGGGTAACATTTCTCAAGATCTGTTACATTGGGCCCTTCTTGAATTCTGGCTTGATATGCTTTAAGCATCATGTCTAGATCTTCAGGAGTGGGATCGGCTAAGACTGATCCTACTCGGGGTGGTGGTTGGGTTACGTGTGGTGGATTGGTGGGTGGAGAAATGGAGGGTGAAGGGGATGGTAGTGGCGGGGATGTGTGAGAGTGCATTTGAGATGTGATTTCTATGATTTTGGTTTTGGTTTCTCGTAGGCTTTCCTCAAGTTCGCTCATCTTTCTTGCCCATTGCCTTTTCATACGTTCACGGCTATCTCTCCAAGCTCTTGTCCTCTTCTTATTCTGGCTCTCAGTCTCACTAACCTCCACATTCTTTTCCTGGCTTGAGTCTTGGTTTTGCTTAAGTGTCTGGGCTCTCGTAATGACTTGCACTGGGGCTGTGGAAGTCACACTTCCTATGGAGTCTACCGCTAAGCCAATCACATTGATAGGAGTGATTTTTGGCATATTATTAGGATTCTTTGGGCAGTCTCGTAAGAGATGCTCCTTTCCACACTCCTGGCAATAGCCCTGGATTGTCACTGACTGGGGTTGTGTAGGTGGAGGCAAGGGACAATCATGAATGAGATGATCTCCCTGACATCTGTAGCATGGCCCTCTAGGAAATGGAGGTCTTACCTGCCTAGGTTGAGGTCTAGGGTTGGGGTTCGTGTGCATGACATTCGCATACTCTGTCTCCCAAATAGGTTCACTCGGTTCCTCACTGTAGTAAGACTCACCATGTTCAGGAGACTGCATGTAGTAAGCCTGGGGACTATCAACATGTGTAGAATCAAAGCTATGGTCACTGGGATCACTTTTTGAGATTAATGATGTTACTGGGACTATCGCTCTATTCAGGTTTTCTTCTGCAGCAGCATACTTGACCGGAATCACATTAGTAGGAGTAGGTGGTTGCTGTGCTAGCACTGACTGGGGTCTTAGTTGGGCCTGATATTGCGGTTGGTAATGTTGCTGAGGCCTAATATACTGTTGTGGTGAATATTGACTCTGGTATCTGCCTTGTTGAGGGTATGGCTAAGGGTAGGTTTGCCTAACCGCTTGCTTATTGTATGGGCAGTCCTGTGCTGAGTGATTTGTGTACCTTCGCTCTATGGTGCAATATTGGCTGTTAGGATTCACTTGGGGTTGAGCCGTGATGGGACATGCGTTTGCCATATGGTCACCACCGCAAGTATAGCACCTCTTTACTAGGGCAAATCTAGGAATTTGTTTACTAGAGACACCTAGTTTTTTAGCTACTTTTTCCGCAAGTTCCTCAATTGATGTGGATTGTGAGGAAGAGAGGCTAGAGGTACTATCTGAATCTTTGTAGATTTTGGATAGCTCTAACTCCTCCCCTAGGTTATCCTCAATATCGATGCACATGCGTACACATTCTTCTATAGTCCGGGGGTCCTTCAAGTACACATATGATCTCAATTTGGTACTTAGCAATCCATCCAAGAATAAAGCCACTTGCTTAGCGGCTGTGGGTAACTCAAGACCAGGACATCGCTCAAGATATTGCCTAAATCTTCTTCCTGCAAGTCTCACAGTCTCTTGCGGGGTCTGCTTGAAGCTGTATATCAATGAGGAAGTATTATGCCTTATGCCACTTTTAGAGAATTCGATAATGAATGCCTCTAAAAGTTGATCTATGCTTCCAAACTGCCTCTCGTTTAGTGGCTGAAACCATGTGAGGGCGGTGTTCCTAAGGGTTAAACCAAAGGCATTGTACTGCGTGAACAGGTCTTCAACTTGTTCAGCTCTCAAGACTTGCTTAAACTCAGCTACATGATCGTAGGGGTCTCCAGTGCCATCAAAGTAGTTTTTCATGGACTTAACTAGCTGGGTCGGTCTCAAGGTCCTCGTGTGCTCTCTCGGTCTTGGCGAAGGGAAATCATCGGCATTTCTTCGGTTCCCTGGGGCTCTATGTCCCTCAGGTTCCCCTCTATTCGTTTCCATTCTCGTTCTTTCTCTTCCCCAAGAGTTGCCAAAGCTTACCTCATGTCTCTCTCGACTCCTTTCTCTTTGAGTCCCCGGAGCTTGAGATGTTCCAGCTCCTTGGCGACCAAAGGACACATTCGATCTTGGTTGGGGGAAAATAAATTCTCCTTTCCAAGTGTAAGCATGCCTATCATTTTCTGTAACCCCAAAGATCCTCTCTGAAGAGTGATCTAAGTAGGTCACTCATCCTGGAATATCAGGATCTTTGAACTCATATATCATGATTGTTCCTACCTCACTCGGCTGACTAGGTCTATATCTCCAAAAGGCTTCATCCGTCTCTCGTTTCAAGAGGAGATCTATGCTCTTATTATCTTGGGGAATCCACTCTGGTGTGATAATCCTGGTGAGAACAGATTTGCCTCGGGGGGTTCTAGGTTCTTTGCCCATGTTTCCTTGCTCTAGGTCACCTAAGTCCGTTTCCGAGACCACATTCCCAAATTCATCTGTCCTATCGGGATGACTGGTGACTACATATATTGTCCCTTCCTTGTCCAAGTATGCTCCATTTTCAAACTTGACAGTTGGGCGCTCTAGTCCAATGGATTGGTCAGGGTTTTTAATCTGGACCACCGCTCTTCCTAGGCCGTCCTCATAGATGCTAGCACCTAATCGGTTGGTCCTAAGGTACTCGAGTTGCATCTTGTAAGGGCCTTCCACCCTATGTAAATATGGCACCCCAGAACTTCCTGTAGGTCTCTCCATACCGTGGGACATCTCAGACTCGCTAGTCTCAGAACTAGGGTAATACGAATGATGGCTCAACTGCTAGGCCCTAGACCTCGCAGTATGATTGACACTAGCCTCTGAAGATCTAAGACTTTGTCTGTCTCTCCCTAGGTGTCTACGTGACCTAAGGTTCATATGCCCTTTGTACGTTGCTGATTCTTTGGTACCAGTCACTTGTTCCTTTTAAGTTCCTTTGGATGTGTTTTCTTGTTTTTAATTAAGCGTCATCAGGAGCACTTTCGTGGGTCGTACTTGATGTTCTGCGTCCGCTTAGTTTAAGTTCTTTTCCTTTAAGTTATCCCTTGACTACAATTTGGCCCACCCTTGCACTTGAGAAATTAAGGGCTCTTCAAACTTGAGTGTTCCTATCGTACCCCTAGTCAATCAGAACAACTACTCACACTTAGCCTATGCTAAGAATAGACTGAGGGGGTTAAGTGATGTTCCAACCTCAAGTCGCTCCTCCTGGCGATGCTGGTCTACCCAGGAAGCACGTTCCCAAGCTTGTTCGCCCTGGCACTTACTTTGCTTTCTCCAAGAGCTCTCGATGATCCTGTAAGAATCCCAAGTTTAGCTTCAATTTGATCCTTCAATTGACAGACAATTTATTTCAGACACTTTTTTAATGACCCTTGTTCCCCCTTTTGTATTGCTAAAAATTTCCTCTAGAGCTCCCTTGGTGTTCCTACCCCTCAGTGTGTCAACTTCCAAATATCCTATCTGAAAATCAACGAGCTTTCCAACAAGCCCTAGAGCTCAAAAAATGGATTTCGTATGAAAAAGTTATGACCGTTCAGGGTTTAAGGGGTTAAACAGACAAACAGAACCTTTCAGGAGTTTTAATGCATTTTTCTAAGGCCTTTGCAAGTGTGTGAGTATTTGAGAGTGCAAATATGCCCAAAATTTAGCCTAAATTTCCAAAAACTTTACCCCTTAATTTTTGCCAAAAATGTCTGTCTATCGCGATAGACGGTGTCTGTCGCGATAGACACAAACTGTCGTGGGGGGCTGTCTGTCACGATAGACGGTGTCTGTCGCGATAGAGTGGTCTGTCATGATAGACGGTGTCTGTCGCAATAGAGTGGTCTGTCGCGATAGACGGTGTCTGTCGCGATAGAGTGGTCTGTCGCGATACACGGTGTCTATCGCGATAGAGTGGTCTGTCACGATAGACGGTGTCTATCACGATAGAGTGGTCTGTCGCGATAGACGGTGTCTGTCGTGATAGAGTGATCTGTCACGATAGACGGTGTCTGTCGCGATAGACGGTGTTTGTCGCGATAGACGGTGTCTGTCGCGATAGAGTGGTCTGTCGCGATAGATGGTGTCTATCATCTGTCGTGGTTTTAGTCTCTCACGATAGACGGTGTCTGTTGCGATAGACTGGATCTGTCGTGGAATTTGGTCTGTCGCGATAGACATGTGTCTGTCGCGATAGACGGGGTCTATCGTGGGTCTCTGTCTATCGCGATAGACGGGTGTCTGTCGCGATAGACGGTGTCTGTCGTCTGTCGTGATTTGGTCTGTCGCGATAGACGGTGTCTGTCGCGATAGATGGTGTCTGTCGCGATAGACTGAAAAAACGCAAATTTTTGAGAAACTTCTAGTGATTTGGAGTGCTCTAATGGCGTAGGTTACCGTGCCAAACACGCATTCACAAAATATTAAGTTTTTCTGTCTGTCGCGACAGACAGAGGTCATCGTCCCGCGACCTGTGCAGAGTCTGTCGTACCTGCGCACACTGCTAGAGAAGGTGGTACAGCTACTTCCTGCAACAAAAGCTCAAAAACACACCAAAAATAGATAGCATGCAAGCTCTCTCTCGCTCTCTCTCACAATGAAATGAGGGAAATGAGGTGGGGAGTGCAATATGACCAAAAAACTGAAATTTTTTGTGGAGATGGAGATGGAGGTGGGAGATGGTGGGGATGATGATGGTGATGCGAAAGTAAGGAAAAAATGAAGAAAAATAAAGAAAAGGAAGGATATTACCTATAACTCCAATGTCTCAACTCGACGTCTTACCATCACACGCTCGTCCTCGAAGCTCTCTCCCCGGCAATGGCGCCAAATTTGGTGTCACTCTAGCACAATGGTGAGTACCAACGTGAGAAGATTCACCTCATAATTGTCAATCCGTGGAGACGTGAGGACTAGTATGAAGACTATGAGCAAGTGAAGGTACAAGTGTGTGAGTGAGAAGCACACAAGCATGCACACACATACACGCACACGCACACACAAGGCAAGAACAAGGAGAGGTACAATGGAGTTCTTTGCATTAGTCAAAAAGTCTCTTACATAAGCTCAATTCACAAACAATCCCCCCCAAAAATGAGCTCTCTAGCTCTTTTTATAGTTTTCTAACTAGCTTTGGTCTTGTCCATACCTAGTGTCCGGCCTAGTTAAAAATTAGGTTCTAGAGCCTATTTGAGGGCTCAAACGAAGTCTAAAAATTATGAAAATTGGTATGTAGCTAATTCTAATACTCCTCAAGCTCGAGGACTCCTCAGCTTGAACAAAATGGAGTCTATTCTACCAAAAACGGAGTTTACAATGTTTGTGTAGTGATTAAAATCACTTGAGTTGTAAATGGTTCATGGAAAAAATGATTGGGCCTTGTTGCCGTATTGTGCATGACTGCTCCGTTGTGTTAGTATGCTCTGCATCTGACTTGTATGCCAACAATTGATAATATTCTTCAAGCTTTAGTTTTTGTGGTGGGTTTTGAGTGTTATGGGTTCAAGCCATAGGGAAGGTCTTACTCTTTTAAAGAGCAATGTCTAGTCCCTTTACATGGAGCTTGAAATGATTTGGAGCTCAATAAGATTTTAACTCTTTGGAGAGCTAGTACATTTTCATTTTAGAGTATACATAGCTGCAAAATTTGATGGCTTTGGGAAGGTCCTACCTTGAGTACTACTCAAGGTGGTGGCTAATCCCTTTACAAGAGAGCCATTGAAAAATGAATACATAAATAATAATATTTGAAGTATACTTGGATAAGTAAAGTCCTTGTAGAATGAAAAGAAAATGCCCCTCCAAAAAAGCATTGCCACTTTGACAGGGACTCCCGTGGTTGTTCATATAGCACACATCTTTATCGTAGAACACTCCATAGGTTGTTGTTGCTTATGACTCCATGGTTTTCTATGATATGGATATTAATAGTAAGAAGAACTTGAAGTTTTTCCTTATTCTTTAGGTTTATAACAATGAAATTAAATATTTCATAAAAGAAGCATGCACTAAAGTCCTCATCGAGTTCTTTTGAGAAATAAGAAATGAAAACTACAAGTGCTAACATGTTATTTGATGCCAAGTTGTGATTCTGGCCTGACATGATTCTATGATGGTATTTAGAAGCTTACACAATAGAGAAAACCAAAGTTCCATCTCTTATTGCCTTACATCACAAAATGATAGGTGAGATAGTGGGCCCAATTGCTTCACATGATTATAGGGAATCATTAAGACTAGATCCCAAATATGAACAAGCGGTTGAACCGATTGTAATGTGCTAAAATGTACCTCCCTCACACTCCCAATATCTTCACACTGCAATAAGCAGATCACTGCACTCTCATCTCTCTCCCAGATTGTAATACTGTAGTGATAGACTTCATGCTTTTGCTGATTCCTAGGCTTATGAGTTGGAATGCATCCTGCCTTTTTCTCTCATTCTCAAGGTCTTGCTTTCTCTAAAGACAGATAACAATTTGTTGCAGGGAAGGCATAGCTTCACCAATTAGGCCTTGAATGGGAGTCAGGAGTTGTTCTCCAAGCATCGTTATTGTGTCTGCTTGTTCATCAACTCCTATCACTTGTAGCACTCCATTTCGGAGCACATCGGCTTTTGCCTCAAGAACCACACTGGCCTATGTAGAAACCCTTCATCCACGACAATGTGTTGGACATGTGAGCAACATCTTTGTGTTCTTATTCTAGGATTTTTAGAGGACCGATTGTGTTGGAAAACTATCACTGACTAGAAGAGTTATGCAAACTTTCTTTGTGTTCTAGGCGACCAGACCTCTTGTGGTCATCATACAGCGAGGAATCCTTTTGCTTCTTTCCAGCAACTAGTTTCTTCCAACAGGCTTCTACACATCCTTCATGCTTAGCCTCAACTAACCTCAATTGGCATGTTTGTTGTAGATTCTTTAATGTTTGTTCTCCTCTATTCTTCAGAACCACCCATAAGACTACAATAGCCTATAGTTCTCTCGTTGTGATGTTTGCCTTATTGTGAAGTGTGTGAGTCCACTTTTGGATTTTACACTAAAACTTCCATTATTTATGCACCCAAAATGGGCATATACGAATAGAAACAGATCTTGCACTTGCATTGCTTCTAAGCTTGGCAGAAAGATGCATAATTTGATCCCTCAATGGTATCTTCAATGCAAGTTTTCAAGAACATACATATGACAGCTTTTAAAAATGAAATGCAAGTAGATCTATTCAATGAGAGGATAATGACACAATATAGATCATGATGAAAAATGACTTAGTGCTTAGAAGCATTGTTGTTACCCATCATAGTGCTGAAAAGCACTTTGAAAATATCTAAAGTAATAAGCTTAGCAGAGAAATGATTAAAGATCTATTGTAGCAAGAAGAAAACGAGAAGGGTGGGAATGAAAAGAGAGGTATGAATATGTCCAAACAATCAAATGATATTGACGTTGAAGAATCGGCAAAGTACAAGTTATGCTGCATTCTCAGCAAATGCAAAAGGTAAAGGCTCTTCTGATGGATCAAAGAAGAAGCCAAAGAAGAAAAAGTTCACAGGAAGTTTCTTTTATTGTGAAAAGAAAGGTCATGCCATCAAGGATTGCAGAAAGAAGCAAGCTGATGAATGGAATGGGAGTGTAAAATCATCGTGGAAGAACAAAGAGTCTGCTAACAACACAGAGCTGGAACTTTGCATAGCTATTGAAGAGGTATGCTCATCTACTCAAGCTCGTGTTGATGAACCATGGATTTTAGATAGTGGAGCTTCTAGCCATAGGACGAGTAAAAAGGAGTGGTATAGTTCCCTTGTGCCTCTGTGGGAATCCATCAATGTAGTGGTGGGAAATGACTCCAAGTGTCCAGCTGAAGGAACTGGAACCATCTCTTTTATCACTTCTCCAAGTGTTGAGAAAAAGTTATCCAATGTTCTCTATGTACCTACACTTAAAAGAAATTTCTTGTCAGTTTCTGCAATAACAGATTGTGGAATCGAAGTTCACTTCCATAAGAGTGGTGCAAAAATCATGGATTCATCAGGTAATGTTGTAAGTAAAGGCATATCACGGGATAACTCGTATGAGTTAAGTGCTTTAATTGCTACAGACGATAAAGATGTAAGCATGTTATGGCACTAATGATTTGGGCATCTCGGATTTGCAGTTTTGAAGGAGATGCAAAGAACAGGGATGGTTGCTCATTTGCTTGCATTTTCAGAGTTGCAAGAACCTTGTGAAGCTTGTATGATGGGCAAGCAACAAGGAAAGGCATTTCCAAGAGAGACTAGCAATTGATCTCAAGCTTCTCTAGAGTTGGTACATGCTGATCTCTGCAGTAAAATGTCTACAACTGCTTTAGGAGGATCTTTCTACTTTTTGCTGTTAGTCGACGATTATAGTAGAAAGACGTGGGTTTATTTCATTCGAGAGAAGGCTGATGCTTTTGAAAAATTTAAAACGTGGCATAAGTATGTGGAAAATGAATCAGGGAGGAAACTGAAGAAATTCAAAACAGATAGAGGAGGTGAATTCTTGTCAACAAAATTCAATAATTACTGTAAGGAGCATGGTGTGAAAAGGCAACTTACCACAGCTCATACACCTCAACAAAATGGCATTGTTGAGCGCAGGAAGAGGACACTAGTTGAAATGGTTTGTTGTATGTTAAAGGCTCAAGACATGACTGATTCATGCAGAAGCAGTCAATATAGTAGTCTACATCCTCAATCGAAGCTACACAAAAGCACTAAAGGGGATGACTCCTCAAGAAGCATACTCTAGTAAAAGCCTTTAGTTTTGCGTTTCATAATTTTCGGTTGTTTCTGTTATGCACATATTCCTCATTCAACAAGATCAAAGTTGGATTCAAAAAGCAAAAAGTGTGTGTTCCTAGGATATAGTGAAGAGTTTAAAGCATACAGGTTGTGGGATCCTGAGGCAAGGAAGAATTTTGTCAGTCGAGATGTGTTGTTTGATGAATGACCACACTTAGTAGAAGATAAAGGTAAATCTACTATCTCATCAAACGGAGAAATGTCTCACCTTGTGTCTATCAAAAGATAGGTTAAAGTTGAGGAGGAGGAAACATCTGATGAAGAAATTTCCTCAATAAAAAACCAACCAGTTGTAGCTGCACAGCGTAAGCCACTACTGAAGTGGGCACAATAGCTCTTTGATGATCACAATCCACATGTAGATGTACCAGAATCATCCTCAGATGGATTACAAAGATCAAAGAGAATAGAGGAACAAAGAAGAGCCTTAGAACACATTGTTAACATGGCTCTAATGGCAGATATCATGGGCTTGATAAAGGAACCTAGCACCAGAAGAAGCCCTTGATGATCTAGGTTCGAGAGCGGCAATGCAGTCTGAGTATGATAGTATACTCAAAAAATGATACATGGGATCTAATCAATTTGCCGCCAAAGAAAAAGGTAATAGGTACTAAATGGATTTGGAAAGCTAAGTATAAAGCAGATGGAACATTAGAAAATTATAAGGCAAGATTAGTTGCACAAGATTTTTCACAGATCGAAGGATTTGATGTTCAGGAAACTTTTGCACCAACAGCACCTATGACAACTATTCGAACGGTGCTTGCAGTAGCTGCACAAAAGGTCTGGCCTATCTTCCAGATAGATGTCAAATCTGCATTTTTGAATGGTCACCTCAAGGAGGAGGTATATGTATCCCAACCACTAGGTTTTGAGGTGCCCAATTCAGAAAATAAAGTCTGCAGGTTGAAGAAAGATTTGTACGGACTTAAGCAAGCTCCAAGGGCTTGGTACCAATGGATAGATAATTTTTTCAAAAATATGGGTTTTGAAAGAAGTACTTCTGATGCTAACTTGTATGTAACGAAAAGGGATAGCAAGCTACTTGTTGTCATTGTATATGTAGATGATTTGATCATTACTGGAGATCATCAAGAACTCATCAATCAAACTCGGATCAGCTTGGGAACTGAGTTTGAAATGACAGACTTAGGTCTACTCCATTTTTTCTGGGAATTGAAGTGTGCCAAAGGAAGGATGGCATTTTCATCTCACAACAAAAATATGCCAAAGAAATTCTCAAGGCATTTGGAATGATGGACTGCAAGCCAACTAGCACACCTATGGAGGTAAGTCATAAGCTATCTATGGAGGATAACATGCTTGATGTAGATGCTAAGAAGTATAGGAAGCTCGTTGGAAGTCTTATTTTTCTGTGCAACACTAGACCAGACATTTGCTATGTTGTTGGAGTATTAAGCAGGTTTTCCAACAAACCTAAGGAGAGTCACTGGAATGCTGGAATGCAAATTCTAAGGTACATTGCAAGAACCTTGGATTTTGGTATTTTTTATACCACAAGTGATACACTCCAAGGATATTGTGATTCAGATTGGGCTGGAGATTGTGATTCCAGAAAATCAGTTTTTGGATATTGTTCCTCACTTGGTTCAGGAATATTTTCTTGGGTAAGTAGAAAACAACCAACTCTCGCACTCTCCTCCATTGAAGCAGAGTACAAAGCAGCTTGTTTCGCTTCTTGTGAGGCAGTCTGGTTAAGGAGAATTCTTGCAGATCTAGGCTTTTCATCAAATATGGCGACTGTACTCAAGTGTGATAATCAAAGTTGTATGGCTATTGCAAAGAACCCAGTATTTCATGCTCACACCAAGCACATAGAAGTACAGTACCATTACATTCGTGAGCTAATTGAAGATGAAATTGTGGAGCTAGAATATTTCCCAACAGAGGCAAATTGTGCTTACATATTCTCTAAAGCACTTGGAAGAGAGTAGCTCAACAGGCATCTTCAACAGATGGGCATAGGACCGAAACCTACTTGATTTTCTCCTCGGTAAACATTGAGGGGGGGTGTTAGTATATGATCAATGTCTACCCCTCATGATTGTATGCACATTTTGTAAGGCCCCCATTATGAGAAGAAGCCAAGCGTTCATTACCCAATTGATGGGAATCCCAAGTTGCATGTTGGATGAAGGTCACATATTGGACCAGGTTAGGTATTGTAAGGAAAGGGAGTTACCAGGGTCCCCAATTGTGGGGTTTGAGGCAGTGGGGAGCAGCCCTGGCTGGGGGGTCCAAGGGGGCCAGCGGGCCCCCTGGTGGGGATCCGGGGGTAGTGCCCCCGAAATGATGGTAAAGAGAATATTCCATGGAATATGCCTTATCGAAGTCAGAAATCATTCATATTTGTTAGGTCAGTTCAACCGGCCTAAGCCGTGTATGGCAATTACGCGGGTGGTGGCCGCCCACGCTCTACTGCCCATGTATAACCGTCCATGGAAGGCCACCCATGCTCCTATATATGCATGACTTCTGCACTACCTGAGATATTGAATTGAGCCAGCATACCTCTACCTTGTATCTCCCTATCTAGATTTGTCTAGATCACCATTTAAGCTCTATCTTGAGAGCACACCTGTGGACAACACCATCATCTTTGTACTTGCTGCTAGTAGAAAATTGTTGAGATTCTCTTATATCTGTTATCTTCTCTGCTATTTCTCCTGTGTTATATTGCATAACTATTGTCTTACAGTTCTTATCATCACCTTGAAATTCTAAGCTATGACTACATGCTTAGCCTTGACTAAAATTGACCAAAGAGATTTAGGGTTTTCCAACCTTTTACACTTGCTCTATAGTATGTTCCACGTTCAAGATGTTATCCCACATAAGGTTCATGTACAAGCACTATAGCTTGATGCTATGGATACTCTTGGAGCCTTTGAATATATAGTAGACCGTAAAAAACCACCAAAAAATCATTAAATTTGACCCAGAATATTTTTCTTAAGAGTTCTTATGTCGTGATAAGTTAGTCTAACCAAAAAGAGGGGGTCTATCATGATACAACCCATCTCTTGAGATTTTTGTGTGTCTCAATAAGGCCAAAAACATGCAGATTTCTTGTTTTGTCTACACTATTGGGATGGAGTTGAAGAGCTCTACAAGTCTATGCTGGTTCATTTCCCAAAATGTTAGTTTCTTGATCTATCGTAATAGGGTCTATCACCTCGTGATGCAAGAAATGGTCTCTCATACCTGCATAGGTCCTTGAATATGAAGGTGGTCCATAATCTCCAAAAAAAGGAAGAAAACAAAAGGCAAGCACATATAGTAGCTCTCTCTCTATCTCTCTCTCTATCTCTCTCTCTCACATAATAAAATCAGTATATGTGAGGGAATGGTGGGTATGTGTTCAAGACGATGTAATTTTGGTGAAGAAGGAGATGGTGGATAGAGGGATCAATGAAGGTAGTGGGGATGGAAATGAAGATGCAAATACTCAAGAAAATGACAAAAACCCTTACCTAGTCTACTTACCTACTTACCTAAACTCCAATGTCTCTACTCAATTGTGTTACCAGCACACACTTTCCCTCGAGTAGTGCTCCCTAAATATTGTGCCAAACTTTCTTTGATGTCACTCATAGAAAAATTATGAGTAACAACATCGATGGAGATCTACCTCATACTTTTCACTGTGGAGATGTGAGTGTGATATGAAGATCATGAGTGAGTAATGTGCGTAGATGTGAAGGTGAGAAGCACAATAGATGCACACACACACATAAGGTATAAAGCTAAGATACAATAATGGATTATATTCATACACAAGATTAAAATGTCTTTGCTCTCTCTTACAAGATTTCTCGCTAAAACTAGCCTATCAAAATCAGATCTCTAGCTCTTTTTAAAGTTTTCAAGTGAGTTATGCTTGGTTTCAAACCCACTGTTTGGCATAGTTAAAATTTAGGATCTACTACTAATTTTTAGGCTCGAAAGAACTCCAAAAATTACAAAATTTGAAATACAACTTCTCCCTAAGCTTCTCAAGCTCAAAGGGCTCCACTGCTTGCACATAATGTAACATATATATACCAAACATGGGATTTTTGTATAGTGCATTAGTTATTAAAATCTTTTTCTTCAAATGTTTGAGTATTTGGTTCATTTTGAGTGGTGATGTCTTCTTCTCATGTGCTTCCCCATCTCCTATGGCTACTTGACTCACAAAGTACTGTTCTACCTACTTTCCCTTGCTAAAAGAAATTCCTTCAATGTTTCATTATAGAAGATAAAAATTTGATGCTAGTACCTTAGGCTCATGTGAATGCTTTTGTTGAGAAACTTCCAAATACAAAGATTTTATAGAATTTGCAAAGAAATGGGCCAAAAATGGAATGGATAGTACATGACTATGTATGTGCTTGTTCCACCTACCAATTCATACACACAACAAAGCATGCTACTCTTTATATGTATCTGCATGTTGATCATGGATCCAAAACATAGTAGATTTTCTGAAATTTGGCACTTATCTTAGATATATGACCATGCCAAAACAATGATCTTCACAAGAAGAAAACGAAGACTATGCTCGTATTGGAAATACATTATACAAGCCAGGTATGGATAACATCCTACACTTCTCTATTCATGAAGAAAATTTTATTCCACTATTAGATGTGACACACTCACATTTTGTAGTTTGTAATTTCTCTATAGACCCAAAAAAAATCAAATGATTCTATTTGGTGGTCTCTAGTGGCCACCTTATGCACAAATATTCAAGCATTCATGATTAGGTGTGATACATGCCAAACATCTAATTATCCATTCAGTAAAGATCAGATGCATCTTAGGCCAATGACGATAGGACATGCATTTGCAAAGGGATCAAATTTATTGGTCCTATTAGCCCATGATTGAAAGGATCTCCCACTTACTTCATTACTACATCAATTCATTATCTTACTAAGTGGGTAGAGCCACATGCCTCAACTAAGACTAATGCTCAAACCGCTTCAGAGTTCTTGTTTTTTAGCAAGTATTTACAAGATTGGGCCTCCACATTGAGATAATTTTTCAATGAACTCATTGAGCCTTTTGAAAGATTTTTGGTTGTCCAAAAAATTTGAGTTCCATATGATCCTTAGGTGAACAATCAAGTTGAGAGTTCCAAAAAAGTGTTATGCACCATTTGAGAATCCTAGTTAATACAGGATGCTTAGATTGGGATAAGAAACTGTACCATGGAGTTTGGGCTTCTCATGTTGCATACAAGTACATGATAGAATCTAGTCCTTTTAGTTTGGTATATGGATAACATGCGATTCTACATATGGACTTCTTTTTCATGACTCTCAAGTTAGCAAGTGACTATGACATTGGGATCGTAGAGATGTTCAAGCATCTACATTGATAGTTTTTTCTAACAAAATGCAATTAACCCTCACATTTTTTCTTACAAAATAACAAAAGATGCTTGGGATAATCATACTATAACAAGAAAGAAATGAGCCTCATGTTGCTTGAAATTGATTTTTGTTGATGAAATCTTGCTAGATAGTTCACTTATGCAGATTGTTCTTCATGGCCTTCTAGATTCTTATCAAATTTTTGCTTCTACTCTTTGGTTGATGATGAAAGGCAATTATAATTCCTTAACCTTTGAAAATTTAATCTTTGTTATGTTCGAAGAAGATAGATCTAGGAAGAACAAGTGAATTATGCAAGTTTCCTATCAAGCTTTCTCACATATTTAGAAGGGAAAAGATGTGGAGCTCATCTACTAGTAAGCACAAAACTACTAATACTTCACAATCAAAGAAGAAAGAAAAAGATGAAAAGAAAATAGAAAAGTAGAAATAATTTTGCAATTATTGTAAGGAAAATGATCATGTTATTAGTATTTGTCATAAATTGGATACAAAAGAGGAAAAGAAGAAAGAGGTTGGAATCGTTGTTGCTAGGCCTCTACACCTAAAACATAGTTTCCTAACCTTGTTTCAATAAATATTGGAAATTTAGTACTCATTATATATGATGCATATTCTCACAAGTAATGAATGTTTGTAGTAGACTTCAATGTTTGGTACTCTAATGGTGCAACCAAACGATTACCTTGCATCACAATTTCTTCACTGCATTTGAGCGAATACTTTCACATGCGCCAAAAAATCCTCTTGTCTTGTCATGGGAGCTCGAAACATCATTCTTTCTACTATTGATGGTATTTCTTCCACATTCTTGGATGCATTATATGTGACAAATCAAGAAAATTTATTTATCATTTTCAACACTAGAAAGGATTGGCTTGGTTGTTAAATCTATTGATAACAAGATGTAGAAATCTTAATCTCTCAAAGGGTGATGTTATCATTGCTCGTAGAGTTTTAATTGATGGGCTATATAAGCTCATAGATTATGCAAAATTTGAGAATGAATTAGCATATGGAGCTCATGTATCTCATGCTATTTCATATGCAAAACTTTGGCATGCATGCTTTGGTCATTTGAATTTTACTAGTTTGATTTGCCTATAGAAATCTAAAATGACATCCTCTCTTCCCAAACTTTAGGCAACTTCTAAAATGTATATGAGGGAGGTATTTTGTGTAAAATACACCATTCTTCCTTCTCGAAAGATGGTTGAATTTGAGATGCACATAAATTGTAGCTTATTCATAGTGATGTTTATGTCCTATGCAAACACCTTCTTCTAGGAATTACCTATATGACTTTCATTGATGAATTGTGCACGCATGCACGGGTTTATCCACTAAAATGGAATTCCAACGTGTTTATTTTATTTAAACATTTCTTGGTTATGGTTGAAAATTTATTAGCATGTAAAATGGGTGACCTCCATTCTGATTGAGGGGGAAGTATATGTCTTCAAATTTTAATGTACTTTTGGTTGTTCATGGAATAAAACATCAACGTAAAGTGTCATGTACACCTTAAAAAATTCGAATTATGAGAGGTAGAATAGGTCTTTCATGGAATTTTAAAGGTTTATGGTCAAAACTTAGGCTTTACTACATAGCTTCTAGCTTTATGCTATTACCTATGCAGCATGTGTAGTTAACAAGTCCTACCAAAGCATTACATTCTATCACTCGATATGAGGCTTGACATGGTCAAATCCATGTACTTCTGATCTACATTTCTTTTTGTTGTCTCACATGCATTACTACTTGAACAAAAATATACCAAATTGGATAATAAGATAGTGAAATGTATTTTTATTGGGTATAGTTATGAGAGCAAAAGCTACACATTTCTAGTTAGTCATGATTTTTTTTCCTTGAAACGATTCAGCCCTTAGACATCAATCAGCTCAAAGGATGTCAGGAACACCCCCAAAAATAGATGGTAAAATGTTTCATTGATATAAGATCCATAGTTAATATGATAAGATTGTATCTCATGTAGACCTCAAACCCCAAACTCAAGCTAGTTGAAGCCTACTTGATAGGCGTAGGATTTACTTAAACACCATGTGTTGGAGAATTTAAACTTCCCACACATATAGGAACGGTCAAAATCTCCATCGAAGTTTTAATCTATAAGGAAAATGAACTAATAGAACATTTCATACAAGGAATAATTGGTGATTTGACAATTTGTAGGTCTAAACCTAGCTAAGGGCACAATGTCCCTTAAGTGGGAGAGAAAAGATGTACTCGTACCTCTTTTGACTTATTTAGTTAATGGATTGGTACCCAATGAAACTTTTAAAATCCTTGAAATCTCCTCTGCTCTAAACAAAATACCACAGTAGCCACAATTCAATCCATGTAAGGGTCAAAAAAACCCAAGAATTTACATCCTTAACCTATTCTCTTATGGCAGCACAATCATCACACAAACAAATATAGGTGCACATGAAACTGATAACACAATCTCAAGATTCTTCTCGTAATCAAAAGAAGAAAGAGGCCTCTTGCAAAAAGCCACTTCAAGAAGAGAGGTCGCACCTTAGTGTGCCACAAACTCTAATTACATATATTTTGATGCCCAAGATTATTAAAGAAATACAACATCACGACACTCAAGTATGGGTTCCCAAATCTATCCTTTGGGTTCAATATACAATGATCAAAAGGAAGACCAAGAACCTAAGGTCATATCAACAAAGACATGTAAAGACATTAAAAAAAAAGTGACCACAAAAAAAAAGCCTAGGATTATTCCAAATTAGGTACCTAAAAGTCTCAACCACAATCGAATAAGGACACAACACATACCATGTGGGTTTAGAATAGGTGTACTATTGCTCTTCCTTATCCCATCTTCACTTCTCACTAGACATACAAAACCACTCAGCATCAAGGAGTGTGCACTACATTTAAAAGCATTGCTTTTCAAGTCTTCATAATAATTGTGCACATGAGGCTCTTGACATTCATGCATATGTTTTGAAAGATCTTACATACACTTGTATATATGTACATATATGTCCTTTTCCTTTCTATACATAAAACTAACACTCACAAAATAGAACTTCAAGTTGAAATAATGCAAGTAATCACGCATAAAAAAACTGTTTTTTTATGGATTAGAACACCTCTTCATTCATCCTATGTCCGACATGGAAAATTGTTTTTGCACCATAGTAGATCCTCTACACTTCAAGTATGCATCAACTATAGGCTTATATTCCTTGGACATGCATTGGAGCGTGGTTATAATTTCCCATGCACAAGAGTGATACCTTGTAATGTTAGGATACTTCACATGTATACTTTTTTTTCTGCTCACAATTTCTTTATCATATGAATACATTCTACAATAGAAGTGACATAATAATCTTCTTCTGTATTTTTTTTCTCAATGCAAAGGATGATTATCTACAGCTTCAAATACAAATTGATTATAGGTAGGCATAAGTCCAACCCATTGGTCATAGTCAATCATCTCTATCCAATTACACTTTCAAATAATTCAACTGCAACTTTCTTGGAAGGATGCTACCTAAAATTATTTCAATTAGGATTATTTTGCTTAATTCATTGCCTAGATGCGTATTAGTGTGGGCTTGTTTGTTGTCTTTGATTTTTCTAGCCATGTCATTACAAGGTCTTCAAAGTAGTCAGTTATTGAATCTTTGTTAGTGTTGATGCACTAGATAGGTATGAGTCATATGCATGATTCTGTCTTTTTAGTTAGAGGGAAGGAAACACTTCATGAATGAGATTTCAAAAGAAGCAAGATGAGAAAATCAAAAAACAAAAAATTATGCAAAATATTCTGAGTGGAAGGATTTTAGTAAAGGTGCTATCTTCTTACTAAAGATCTAATGGATGTGGAGAAAAGGTTTCACTTGATAAACCACATTGTGCTTTTGACATTGGTGGATATTCTATGCTCAAGAGATCTTATAAGGTCTTGATAGATCCATAGGAGAAGTTTATAAGGCCAATTTGCATGCCCCTACGTGATGCTAGTATTTTTCTTAGGCAAGAAATCAGTTCTCAATGTGTACCTTCCAACCTGCTACAACCAATAGGGAGTGGGATGTCATTTTGTTTATCTTCTATCTTTTATCTTGTACATCTCATTGGGCTAGTTAAATAAAAAGCAAAAGACAAAACATGCCATTCATGCAGCTTAGGACTCCTCATCATTAGAGAACCCTTGAGAAAATTGCTCAAGTCCCATATCTTTTCCATGTTTTCAGTTAGTGCATCTAAATTTTGACTTACAGGGCCACGCTACAAGGTTGTGCATTGGACACTAATTTTTTGAGACCCATGTAATAAACTAAGTAGTCACCTTATAAATATATCCGTAGTCCATCTCTGATACCTCTAGTAAAATTTTCATTCGGTCATCTTCCTTGGCCATCATACCATCCCTCTTATGAATTCTTGCCCATGCATGAAGACCATTGATGGGATGAACAAGAGGAGCAAGGAGGAGATGGAGGGAGAGCATATAGAGAAGAGAAGTGCACATGCGCATGGGTTCCTCAAAACCCTCATAGTGTTATGTATATGAATATAGGGGTAAGGTTAAATGACCCTTACATCCCTGATAATCTCCCACTTAAGGGTCAATGTGAGCTAAGTGGAAACATATAGAAAATATGATATAGGACTATACACTAATGTATAGGAAGAGTGTGGATCTCAACTCATACCAATCAACCTACACCAACCACCTCAAAAAAGGTGTATGAAATTCCAAAAAATCTCCCACTCACTCTATGATGATATCAATCATTGAATGGTTGACAACTCCAAGTGCAAATGCTCAAATAGCAACTACAATGTCTCGTCTCGAGCATAACAACTCATACATTGGACTCCTAAATGCTAACAAAACATGTACTATCTTGGCTAACCTAACATGTTATCCATGCATGTATCCAAGGCATCTAAAGCACCATCATCAAGACCAACATGTAATGACATATCAATTTCAACATATGGTATGCGGGAATCCAAGAATGATTGGACAACGGATGATTTCTCAACATCCAAATTAGTAATCCTATCAAATAGGGATGTGTCTAGTTGTGCACCTTGAGAGCTAATATGCTCTACCATGCATTGTGTATCATAAGAGATATCCTACTCTAACACACTAAGTGTACCATCTTGCTCCACATGAGCTAATTGCACAACATGAATAGGAAGGTCCATTTGATGTTTAAGCTCTAATCTAGTGTCATCACAATTCTCTACATGAGCATCCACATCATGCTCTAAATCATCCATTTGATCATCCAAAGTATTCTCCATGTGAGCATCTATATGATCAATAAAAGTGTGCTCTCTATAAGCATTATGAGCATCCAAATCATTCTCTACACGTGCATCCATCTGAGCATATGAATCCTACCATCTATGTGCATCATGAATGTCAATAGACCTATTTTTAGGTAGAAAAAAATGAGACATGAAAAGTCTCATAGTGCACAAGGCTCAACTCCCATTAAGATGAGAATATCTATAGTGGATACTTGTGCCCAATCCTAGCACCTCTGACAAGTCTAAGTTGTCCCAATTTCAATTGAAAATGATACATACCAAGGAATGCGTAACATCTACTCTCCTATAATTGATTTACTTAAATCAAGCTCATAGGTAGTCAACACAGCATACACTGTGAGTGTAAATGATGCTCCACTAGGTATCGTAAGGAATACATCTCTTGCACTTTCTATGTCATACCATCAAGCATGTGCACACCTCCATAACTATCACTTGAGAATCAATGAAACCAATTATTATATGGAGTAACATGAAAATTGGCTAATCCATCAAGCAACCAATTCATATGTGTGTTATCCAATGAACAAGAGGAATCCTAAGATGAACCATGGGAGAATGCGATATCACCATGACTCACATAATCAATCATCATAGGCTACCATAATGCACTACTAGTCTCCTTATATTTCCTAGACTCATATATAGGATCCACAAGTTGTAAGCGGATAATAGAGCTAATCATTGCATCCATATCCATCCATCCATAGATGATTGGGGATGTCACGAGGCATGTGTCCATTTCTATGCACATACATGTGTAACCCTACACAAACCAATGTATGCCACATCCGATCTTTCCATCTGGGAAAGTTAGTGCCATAGAACTGAGAAGAAATGCTAGCAATCAAAGAGAGTTTCAATGTAAGATGAGACTAAAAACCATACTCTATCACTAATAGGATCACATATGCATTTCCGTATATAGCTCACATCATAACTGCCTTTCTGGAGAAAAAAACCATGTGAACTACCTATCACATAACCATGCATCTAGCATGCACATAAAACCATGGGCACAAAACTACTCACCAAGTCTCCAATTTGACCAAGTAGATATGAAAGAATCCTAAGAATTTCAGAAAAGTATCCCCTAGAAACTCACCAATCAAGACAAGATAACCAATAGCAAATGAAGCATAAGTAACCTATGACCACCTATCACTTTTCCAACCATAGAATAATGGAAAATATACATGATAAAAAAAAAACTAGGCAATATACAACAATACAATGGTGATACACGTCCAACTAAAGAGTAAATATAGTAAGATGGTCCAAGCTATCACAAATAACCTCTCATGAATTCCAAGTAAATGAAGATAGGCAAAGATCAAAAGCTATCATAGAAGCATAAAGGATCTCCTCTATAAAATAGACTTTAGAACCAATCAAGTACAAGTGGGAATATACCACCCACTAATGCTAGATTGTAGTGAGATCACATAATAATGATCAATGAATAATATCGCTCAATGTAAATCCAACATAGCTAATAAAATGGTTTATACCTCTCGTTCTAATTGGATCACATACCTACACAGAAACAAGAATACAAGTACTTATCAAGATTCAATATTCAACTCTCATAAATTTTATGCAACTAAAAAGTAAAGCCATAGCCAATTGGAAAAAATCAAATATAGACCACAATGCCACTACACATCCATTGACAATACTATGATCAAAATCATCACGGCATAAACCTCAAAAGTATACAACAATGCCATGTTACATGGAAAACACTTGACAAGATCATGCTTTACTCTCAAATAGAGGAGCTACCATAGTAATAATACATGGTCAAATGGAAATGAAAATCAAAGAACAAGGGCTCAAAAACACTTTTCCCAACTATATCTTCACCAATCAAGGTCTTAACCAAGAGGTCTAGAGATATTTGAAGATAGCTTCAATCTTCAACTATCTTTAGGTTGCATAAGAAAATTCTCATGGACTCTATATTGCATTTTGGTGCTCCAAACTTAGGACCAAAATAATACACTACCATCAAAATGAATGATGCATGTTTCTATGTTGCAACTTTGGCAACATTCAAGTCTGAATCTACACTTATCATCTTCTGTAAAGTCATAGATTTGTGTCGTAGCTACATTTTTTTCTTTTGAAATATCTACAATTAGATGTTCGTAACTCAAGTTATCAGTAGGAAAAAAACATGTTCTCAAGATTGATATCAACCCCAGTTACACATACCTATGTGGTTATTCATATTTTTGGCTCCTTTTTTCTCCAATCCAAAACTTGCACCCTTTTATGAACCTGTAGATCTCCTAAAAAATTACACATTGAACTTTAAATTGTGTCAATCCAAGCTTTCTAGCTTGAATTATGATGGAAATACCAATTATCTATCAAGACAATATTAGCATACAAATTGACCACTTGTCCCCTAATCTTCCATTGAATCTCCTTGCACTTCAAATATCAACATGCTTTGATACCCATGAAGTTCTTTAGTGGGTTGAGCAAGAGGAGCAAGGAGGGAGATGCAGGGAGAAAGAAGAGAGGAGAGATGCAAACACTTGCATGGCAGCCTCAAAACCCACATAATGATCTTCTTGAGGCAATGCTCCATAAAAGATAAATATATATCAATATAGGGTTAAGGTTACATGACCTTTACATTCCCAACAATGAAACATAACTAAGAATGAGCTATTTATGGCCTTCTTTCTTTAGTCGATATTACCCTTCTTTGTTGTGGTCGAATTGTCATTTGTAGTGCTCTAACGGTTCACATTTTTCATGTTTGCACACCTTAGAATAAACCATAAGAGTATGTGAGGCTCCCATCCCCCCCCCCCTCTTTTTGTTCTTGGAGCACGTGTACTAAATTCACAACAAGAAAAAAGATGATCACTTTGGAAAAGTGGAATGTATGTAGAAGGAAGGTTCTATTGGGATTCAATTGATTTTTGGACATCATGAAGTATACAAAGTCTCTAGAAGTGTGTGTTCAAATTAGGAAAAATTTTCAAGCAGTACGTTGTCTATCCAAGGCCAAAGATCTTAGAAGAGATCCATGAACAAGAGGAGAACTCTACATTGTTGGGGCTTCACTCACTAATTAGGCATGGATATATGAAGATATATGAAGACATATGATGGAGGAAAGAAGAAGTGAAGAAAAGACTTATAGAAAATCAAGCCTAAGTGAAGGGACAATTTCACTATTGTAAATTAGTGCAAAATTAGAGTCTAGTTTTTTATTTGGTCTTCAGAACTTACGAGTTCAAGTCTAGAAGAATGTAAACCATAGGTATATAAGTTAATTTGAGTCAAAAATATGTATGGAAGAACTCAATTTTGTAATCTGAGTGAGTAGAGAAAAGTCGTGTTCTGAGAGAGATGGTGAGAGAAAACTTCTGAGTCTGAGAGAGTTTTCCATGGCTGTGAGCAAAATTAGGCCAAGCCATTTTGTACACATCTTCTCTGATAATCAACACATGTTTGTGTAGAAGGATTGAGTCTAATTTCTTTTGTACATTGAGTTCTAAGTCATTTCATATGACTGTGTAAGGTAGTTGATAGTTACGACTTTTCTGGCGCACATTTGACTGATCTTCTGAAGGTCAGATCTCGAAGCATGGTGTAAAGTTTTTGGTAAGTGATAGCTCATTTTAAAGCTACTCTCCTCAACTACATTTGGTCAAAAGATCTTTAAGAAACGGGACGCATACTCAGAGAAATCAACTTAAGAGTGGAGGTATGTCAAATCGATGAAGTCAATTTCCAGTTTTCAGACATAGTGAAAAGTTTGGTACAAAATCAGAAGATTTTGAAGTTATTACTTGAAAGTTTTGGTTATTATGTGTTGCTTAACATTAGCAAGAACATCTCTTAGCAAGTGATCAAAAGATTTTGCAAAGATTGAGCTAATACAGGTCAGATTAAAGGATTGAAGAAAAGGCGCAGATTTCTGTGAAGTGAAATTTTGATTTTCACTAAGTTCAGAGTTGAAGGTTCAACATTTGAGTATTGCTAAGCTAATAGTGGTTATAGAGGTCTTCTAATACCACATTAGTTTGGTTCTTGTGGTGTTTCACACACCAACAAGTGGTATCAGAGCAGATAAGGTCCTCGAGAGTAAAAGGAGTGCAGATACAAGAAGAATTGAAGAGTTCTTTATCAAAGAAGGTGGTAGCTGAGGTGTTCAACAACCAAAAGTCATCAGAAGAGTATTTCGAAGTTACTCCCAAGGGTAAAGGTCTACAAAAGGTATCATTCTTTAACTTTATACTTACAGGTTGAAGCAGAAGCAAGGATACCATGGCAGATCATGTGTCCATTGACAAATTGGACAGAGATAACTATCCTGCTTGGGTAATGAGGATGGAAGCCTTACTTACGAGTAAGGATCTAATGGTATATGTGACAGGTGAAGAGGAGAAGCCTAAATTTGAAGATGAAAGTCATCCAAGAAAGGAAGAGCTAGAAGCTTTGAAGCTATGGCAGAAGAGAGATGCAAGTGCAAGAGCTTATATATATAATACTATTACAGATCATTTGTTGCCACACATTAGAGGTTTAGAAACAGCTGAAGATATTTGGAATGCTTTGGAAGATCACTTCCAAAACACTACTAAAGCTAGGAAAGCTAGCTTATGGTCAGAGTTCACCACATTCAAGAAAAAGGAAAACCAGAGCATTAGTGATTATGTCACTAAGATGAAGGACTTGGCAGATAGCCTTGCATCCATTGATGAGGATATTGAAGATCATAGGTTGATAGCACAATTACTTGCAGGGTTAAGAGGTGATGAGAGATGGAAGCCCTTTGTACTTTCAACAGAACTCTCATTAAACCATTATGTGCCAGAATTAAATCAATTACTTGGATTGATGCTCACATTTGAGCAAGACTTGAAGTCAGATGGAGACAAAGGTCAAAGTTCTGCAATGTACATGAAGAATAAAAAGAAAGGAGATAAAGGCAAAGCAAAGGATGAAGAAGAGTCAACAACTCAAGCAAATTATGCAAGAGGAAGAGGCTTTGGCAGAGGTAAAGGTCGAGGAAATGGAAGAGGTAGAGGTAATCAGAATAATAACAAGAAGACATGTTGGATTTGTGGATTGAGCAATCATCTAGCATATGATTGTTGGCACAATCAACAAGGAGCAAGTCAAAATCAGAACAACAATGGCAGAGGAAGAGGTGGAAGGTTTCAGAATCAATTTCAAAGAGGAAGACAGAATTCAAGAGGAAGTTATGGGAGAGGTGGTGGAAGAAATTGGAATCAGAACCAATCATACAACACCACATATTACAATTATGCAAATGATACACAGAATGACAACCATACAACATTGATGATGAATTCAATAAGTTCATCAGAGAAGGAGGATCTCAAGGTATTTTATATTGACTCTGGTTGTTCAAATCATTTGTCAGGTAATATAGAATTGTTGTCAGAATTGGAAGAAGGCAATTCAAGTCATACAGTACAAACAGGTGACAATACAAAACATAATGTGCATTCAATTGGAAAAGTGAAGTGTAGGAGTGGAGCTGATTTATTAACAAATGTTTTGTATGTTCCAACAATACCAAAGAATCTTATTAGTGTTGGACAAATAGTGGAGAAAGGTTTTCAAGTCAGATTTACAAATGAAGGAGTATTTGTTGAAGATCCAGAGGATGCATACAAACCCATTGTTTGTGGTAAGAAGGAAGGTAGACTTTTTACTCTCAAAGTACAACGAAATGTTGGTCAAGCCCTAATCACACATGGTGATGAAGTAATTACAGAGTTAGATCTTTGGCATAAGAGATTGGGACATTTCAATGAAAGAGGAATCAAAACTATGGTGGAGAACCAATCTGTAATGGGGCTACCAAATGTAAAGAATCAACATATGATATACAAGTGTGAATCTTGTCAGATGGGAAAAGCTCATAGACTACCATTTCAGAAGAAAGGTTTCAAGCATGATGGTTTGCTTGAACTCATACATACAGATGTATGGGGACCAACAAAAGAAGGTTCAATAAATGGATCTAGGTATTATGTTTTGTTTATTGATGATGCCACAAGGTGGATAACCCTTTATGTTTTAAAAGAAAGATCAGAAGTCTTTGGAGCTTTCAAACATTTTCATGCTTATGCAGAAAGAGTTACAGGTCACAAACTCAAGAGACTAAGGTCTGATGGAGGGGGAGAATACTTCTCTCAAGAGTTTAATGACTATCTTTGGAATGCAGGTATCAAGAGAGAGATAACTTGCAGGTATACACCTCAACATAATGGGGTGGCAGAAAGGAGAAATAGAACATTGGTTGAATTTGCAAGAGCAATGCTAAAGGAAAAGAATTGCCCTAATTATCTTTGGGCTGAGGCTGTAAATACAGCTACATACCTTGTTAATAGGCTACCATGTGGAGCTTTAAATGGTATGACCCCTTATGAAGCCTGGTGGGGTAAGAAACCAACACTTGATCATTGTAAAGTGTTTGGGTCCATTGCCTATGCTTATGTGCCATCACAACTCAGACATAAGCTTGAACCAAAGGTAGAAAAATATGTGTTTATTGGGTATGATGAAAAGCAAATGGGTTATAGACTATGGAGTCCTTTAACTAAACATTTTATTGTTTCCAGAGATGTGACCTTTGATGAACAGAAGAGTTGGTATGCAGATAAAGATTGTGATCTTGAAACATTTGAAGAAGAGGTAAGAAGGAGTGCAAGAGGTAAGTCACATATGCAGATAGATGGAGATGAAGAACATATGCAAGCAAGCACATCAAGAGTTGGATCATATAGAAGGAATGAAGATGGACCAATATTTGATGAAGAAGTACATCCAGATATACATGAAGAGTGTGAACCAAGAAGGTCAACCAGAATGAGGAAGCAACCTACAAGGTATTCATATGACACTTCTTACTTGACTCAGAAAAATTATGCTTACATGGTTAAGGAAGATGAAGAACCTCAAAGCTATGATGAAGCAAAAGGTAAAAGACAATGGGAAGTAGCAATGAAGGAAGAGTTTGATGCACTTGAAGAAAACAAAACTTGGGAACTTGTTCCAAAGCCTAATGGTAAGAAAGTGATTGGTAATAAATGGGTTTACAAAGTTAAAAAGCATGCAGATGGAACTATAGCCAGATACAAAGCCAGATTGGTGGTTAAAGGCTATGCTCAAACTTTTGGCATAGATTATGATGAGACATTCAGTCCTGTAGCAAAGATGTCAACCATAAGGACAATCATTGCCATTGCAGCATCAAAAGGATGGACATTGAGTCAATTGGACATTAAGAATGCATTTTTGAATGGATATATATCAGATGAGGTTTACATGGAGCAACCTCAAGGGTTTGCAGATCATAAGTTTCCAAATTATGTTTGCAGGTTAAGAAGAGCACTTTATGGTTTGAAGCAAGCTCCAAGAGCTTGGAATTATAGACTTGTAAAGTATCTTAATGATCTTGGATATCAAAGTTCAAAGGCAGATGCAAGTTTACTTATCAAAAGAACAGATGAAGGTATGATCTACATTTGTATATATGTAGATGATATTATAATTACAGGTACCTGAAATGAAGGAATCAAGGAGGTGAAGAAGCTACTTGAAAGAGAATTCAAGATAAGTGATCTAGGAAAATTGTCATATTTTCTTGGAACGGAAATCACTTATGCAGAACATGGCATATATGTATCACAAGAAAGGTATCTCTTGAATCTTCTAAAGAAGTTTAACATGGAGAATTGCAGAGAGGCATCAACACCACTAGAGGTCAATCATAAACTCAGTAGATATGATGGTGCAGAGTTCAAAGACATGAGGAAGTATCAATCTTTAGTGGGAAGTTTGATTTATGCAACTCTAACAAGGCCTGATCTTAGTTATGCAGTTGGTGTTCTTTCTCAATTCATGCATTGTCCAAAGGATCCACATTGGATTGCAGGTCAAAGAGTCCTTAGATATATCAAAGGGACTTTGAAAGAAGGATTGTATTATCCTTTTACATCAAATATAAGATTGAGAGCCTATAGTGATTCAGATTGGGCAGGAAGTCAAGATAACAGAAGATCTACCCATGGCTATATGATATACATTGGAGATAAGCTTGTGAGTTGGTGTTCAAAGAAACAACACACAGTGGCCTTATCATCAACACAAGCTGAATACAAAGGACTTGTGGAAGCAGCAAAAGAAGTAATATGGATGCAGACATTATTCAAAAGCTTGGGAATTGATCAAGGTATACCCATTATTCATGGAGATAACATGAGTTCATTATATCTTGCAGCAAATCCTGTATTTCATGCAAGAACAAAGCATATAGAGATACAGTATCATTTTCTCAGAGAAAAGGTAATGGAGAAAGAGATTGAAGTGGTGTACACTTCTACAAAAGATCAGATTGCAGATATTATGACAAAAAGCTTGGATGGAGTGAAGACAAGTAGGTTCAAGGAGATGGCAGGAATAAAAGAGAAGAAGACTATGTGAAGAAGTCAAATTATGCTAATTAGTGATTGAGGGGGAGCTGTTGGGGCTTCACTCACTAATTAGGCATGGATATATGAAGATATATGAAGACATATGATGGAGGAAAGAAGAAGTGAAGAAAAGACTTACAGAAAATCAAGCCTAAGTGAAGGGACAATTTCACTATTGTAAATTAGTGCAAAATTAGAGTCTAGTTTTTTATTTGGTCTTCAGAACTTACGAGTTCAAGTCTAGAAGAATGTAAACCATAGGTATATAAGTTAATTTGAGTCAAAAATATGTATGGAAGAACTCAATTTTGTAATCTGAGTGAGTAGAGAAAAGTCGTGTTTTTTCTGAGAGAGATGGTGAGAGAAAACTTCTGAGTCTGAGAGAGTTTTCCATGGCTGTGAGCAAAATTAGGCCAAGCCATTTTGTACACATCTTCTCTGATAATCAACACATGTTTGTGTAGAAGGATTGAGTCTAATTTCTTTTGTACATTGAGTTCTAAGTCATTTCATATGACTGTGTAAGGTAGTTGATAGTTACGACTTTTCTGGCGCACATTTGACTGATCTTCTGAAGGTCAGATCTCGAAGCATGGTGTAAAGTTTTTGGTAAGTGATAGCTCATTTTAAAGCTACTCTCCTCAACTACATTTGGTCAATAGATCTTTAAGAAACGGGACGCATACTCAGAGAAATCAACTTAAGAGTGGAGGTATGTCAAATCGATGAAGTCAATTTCCAGTTTTCAGACATAGTGAAAAGTTTGGTACAAAATCAGAAGATTTTGAAGTTATTACTTGAAAGTTTTGGTTATTATGTGTTGCTTAACATTAGCAAGAACATCTCTTAGCAAGTGATCAAAAGATTTTGCAAAGATTGAGCTAATACAGGTCAGATTAAAGGATTGAAGAAAAGGCGCAGATTTCTGTGAAGTGAAATTTTGATTTTCACTAAGTTCAGAGTTGAAGGTTCAACATTTGAGTATTGCTAAGCTAATGGTGGTTATAGAGGTCTTCTAATACCACATTATTTTGGTTCTTGTGGTGTTTCACACACCAACATACATAAAGAGTAGGTGGCACATGTTTGGAGAATAGTGAGAAGAGCAAATCATCCTTTTTGTATGCAGTTGTGAGTACCTTATCAATATAGAACTAGGAGAGCTACACTAAGTGAGAGACACAAGCGCAAGCAAGGGTTAGGGAGAAACTCTTCTATGTTATTCTTTTATTCTATCATTTTGTTAGGTTTTCCCAAAAAGAAGGCAACTCAATTGGATTTTTGGCATACTACTCCATGGAGACACTTGTAGGCTTCTTGGTGAAGGGGTGGTTGTTTAATCCACACTTTGAGAAAGCTTGAATGCAAGGGTTTTGAGATTCAAGCTTGATGGTTAAGGAAAAAGAAGGCGCTTATGAGATCTATGTACCTACAAGTACCATACTCGGTGTACTTTGGTTATACTTTTAGTGTCTTTTGATTGTTCTTTTGTGTAGTTGGAAGTAGTTGGTGGTACTTTCAAGTGTTTTCCTCTTTTGGTATATGGAATTCCTTCCCTATTTCTTGCTTCCATTTTGCTATAATCAACTTATTGTTTAGGTTAAGAGTATATTTTTTAATGCACAATTTATCTATTTCTCACATTCTTTTATCTCACAAAAATCCGCATCTCAAAAGTAACCCACAATAGCCTAAAACCACATCTTGAGTACTCTTGATATTCATATTTTGTTGGTTAGTCCATACATGCTTCTTCCCAAAAATAGCCATGTTACTACATCTATAGAATGTAGTATCAATCTCTTTGTTGAAGCCAAAATCAAGAATGCTCTAATATAAGATTCTGCTCTCTAATGTTAGTATCAATCTCTTTGTTGAAGCCAAAATCAAGAATGCTCTAATATAAGATTCTGCTCTCTAATGTTGAAGGTTTTTCATAATGACTTTAATATGTTTAGTAATATGATTTTATTCCCTAATTTTTTGACCATCAACAATATGCTTATTTTTCTAACATCAACATTATGTTTATGTTATGGACACTCTGTAACTTATGGATTTGTCTCCTTCTAGAAATCATGCCTACTCTTATCTTGAATTTTTATAGATTATATCCATTTCATCGTCCATAGATTTTACAATTTTTTACTTTTAATCATGTCTTTAAAACAATGCGGTTATACAACATACATTTATCTTTGTCATGTAGTCCCATTTTCTATGTAATAGTTATATGTTGAACTTTGAAATAGATCCCTTCGTCTCTTGGACCTTCATGGCATGGATTCATTCCTGTTATTTTCATACCTAAACGTGAGCTACTAACTCCTGGATTATTTTTACAATGAATTCCAATATCCTCATCATATGTTTTAACAAACCTTTTGGTTCAACGTCATGATCTTTAAAACCATGGCATCAATATTTTATTTACTATTCTTTGATGCATTCATGAGATGCAAGATTGAATTCTCCAAGTAATCTTCTTCCGGAAGGATTTTATCTAAAACTATTGATTATCTTCAAGTAGGTGATTTGACATCTGAAGAAGTAAAGCTCAGCTGTGGAGGAGTCTCTCTCTCTCTCTCTCTCTCTCTCTCTCTCTCTCTCTCTCTCTCTCTCTCTCTCTCTCTCTCTCTCCCTCTCTGTCTCTCTCTGTATATATATATATATATATATATATATATATATATATATATATATATATATATATATATATATATATATATATATATATATATATATATATATATATATATATATATATATATATATATATATATATATATTCCATGTTGAGTATACATAATCTGCATTCTTAAGAAATAAGACAAGTTTCCCAAATCACTTATCTTAAAACCCTTTTCTATTTGCTTCTTAAGCTCCTTGATTCATTGAGCATTTGTACCTGTGACAATAATATCATCAACATAAATACACATATATATGAACCCATCTTTAGTTGCCTTCACTAGAAAGCTATTATCTGCTTTTGAAGCTTGATATCCACATTCATTCAAGAACTTAACAAGCCTGTAATTCCATGCCCTTGGGGCCTGCTTCAAACCATAGAAAGATCTCTTGAGCTTATATACATAATCTGATCCAACTGAATCCATGAAACCCTCTGGTTCCTCCATGTACACCTCATCTACAATATATCCATTCAGAAATGCATTCTTCACATCTAATTGTGACAACTTCCATCCTTTTCAAGCAGCAATAGCAATTAAGGCTCTAATTGTAGACATCTTAGCAACGAGACTAAAGGTTTCATCATAATCTACCCCATAAGTTTGGGCATAACCTTTATCCACAAGTCTAGCTTTGTATCTAAACACCTCACCATTTGCAAACCTCTTTGTCTTATACACCCACTTACATCCAATTACCTTCTGGTTCTTTGCTCTTGGCACCAATTCCCATGTCTCATTCTCAAGTAGAGCATCATACTCTTCTTGCATTGCCTTCTCCCAATTTCTTTTCCTTTAGCTTCTTCATATGTGGTTGGATCTTCTTTTTTCACAATATAAGCATAATCTAATGTTGTTAAGAAAGATGTATCATAACTATACCTGATAGGTTCCTTTCTTTCTCTCGAAGATCTTCTGACCTCTGCACTTCTTGACATCTCAGCCACATTTGATTCTGGATCAAATCTTAGCCTATCTTCATCATTGCCCTGTAATTTACTTTTACAATCATCATCATCAATATCTTCGTCATACACCTTTACTTTTGTCTTCCCTTTCCTTTATATTTCTTCAAAATCTGCATAATCATTAGTTGACCCTATATACCATGTGCTTTGCTCATCAAATGTAATATCTTTTGTAAACAGAAATTGCTTTGTAGATGGACTTGACAATTTGTATCCCATCTATCTATCATCATAGCCAATAAACACATACTTCTCTCCTTTGGGCTCTAGCTTATGTCTTAATTGAGAAGGAACATAAGAATATGCCAGACATCCAAATACCTTACAATGATCAAGAGTAGGTTTCTTACCCCACCATGCTTCATAAGGTTTTCTACCATCCAAAGCTTTACAGGGTAACCTATTCACAAGGTATGTTGCAGTGTTGATAGCTTCTGCCCACAAGTAGTTGGGACGATTCTTCTCTTTCATCATTGATCTTGCAAACTCTACAAGAGTTCTATTTCTTCTTTTTGCAAATCCATTTTGTTGAGGGGAGTACTTGCAAGTTATTTCTCTTTTTATACCTGCATTCCACAAATAGTCATCAAATTCTTTAGAAAAATATTCTCCCCCTCCATCTGATCTCAACCTCTTGATCTTTTGTCTTGTTATCCTTTCTACATGAGCATGATAATGTTTGAATGTCTTGAACACTTTAGATTTGTCCTTGATTACATAAAGTGTAATCCATCTTGTTGCATCATCAACAAACAACACATAATATCTAGATCCATTTATGCTATAGTCCCTTGAAGGACCCCACACATCTCTATGAACCAACTCAAGCATATTTGAATACTTGTATCCTGATTTATTGTATGAACTTCTGGGAGCTTTACCTAATTGACAAGCTTCATACTTGTATACCATGTGTTGACCTTCAACATTTGGAAATCCAAGCACTACATCATTCTTTGCCATTTCTTTTATAGCTCTCTCATTAAAATGACCTAGCCTTTTATGCCATAGGTCTAACTCAGACATCTTTTGACTTCCATAAGTAAACAATGCATATCCCACATTACCTTGGACCTTGAGAGTAAAAAGCCTTCCTTCTTTTTTACCTTTAATGATACTTCTATATCCCTGATTTGGATCTTGCACATAAACACCATCATTTGTGAATATGAATTCATATACTTTCTCCACAATTTGTCCTACAATTATCAAGTTTTTAGGAATAGTAGGAACATAAAGTACCTTGCTTAAGAGTGTGCTTCGACTCTTTGTCTTCACTGATCCAATGCTTTCCACTTTATGCTTGGTGTTATCTCCTATTTGAATTGTATGTCCACTCACCTTTGCTTCCATATCAGTCATCAATAATATGTTTCCACTCAGATGATTGCTACATCCTGGGTCAATATAAAATAACATTTGATCTTCTCATATTGCTTCATGTGCTACATTCAAGATGAGAGTCATGTCATCCTTCTAATCTGATGCATAATTATAATAGTTGTTATTATAGGACTGAGGTTGAAAGCTTCTTCCACCTCCTCTAGCATATGAAGTCCTACCACCTCTTCCTCTGAAGTTACCTCTTTGATTTCTACCTCCTCTACCTCTTTGATTGAAACTCTGATTATGAATTCCACCTTTTGATTGCTATACCAACAATCATTTGCCAAATGATTTGTTCTACCACAAATCCAACAAGCTTTAACATTATCTTTATTCTTACCTCCTCTTCCTTTACCTCTTGAATTCATCTTCCCTCTTGTGAAATTAATTTGGATTGAAGTTCCTTCATCATCAGTTGACTTCTTTCCTTTTACATTCTTTCTTTTATCCTTGGAGTGCATAGCTTGGCCTGCACTCCTATCATTATCTCCTTTAATGTCCTCCTCAAACGTTAGCATGTGTCCTAGCAACTGATTAAGATCAAGAGTAAAATGATCTAATCAAAATTCTATGGACAATATGAAAGGCTTCCATTTCTCATCTCCTCTCAGACCTATAAGTATTTATCTTACCAACTTGTCCTCTTCAATATCTTCATTTACTGCTCCCAAGCTATCTACAATATCCTTCATTCTTGCCACATAATTAGAAATTGATTGTGAGCTCTTCTTCTTGAAAGTTGTGAACTCAACCCATGATGACTTCCTTGACTTGGTTGTATTTTGAAAATGCTCTTCCAAAGCATTCCACACATCTATTGCTCTTTCTAATCCTCTAATATGAGGTAGAAGATAATCATTTATAGCCATGTAAATGATGCTCCTAGCTTGAGCATTCTTCTTCATCCAATTCTTCAAATCTCTAAGTTCTTCACTAATTGGAACACTAGGATCTTCAAACTAAAGCTTTTCTTCTTCTAATGTAATGAATGCCATCAAATCATTGCTCATGAGGTGTTCCTCCATCCTCATGGACCAAGCTAGATAGTTTTCCCTATCGAGCTTACCAATCTACAAGCTTTATCCCATCTTTGATCTTGGTCTTCTGCAAATGTTAAGATACATGAATATGCTTTGTACCTTTAATTAAAGCTTCAATCTTTCAAATCCTTTCGAGCTCAATCTTCACACTTCTTCAGGTTTTCTTCAAAACTTTAATCTTTTCCACCTGCAATTTGAAGAAACTCCAATGTCTACAAGAGTCAGGACTTCAAATGCTCTTTTATTTCACTTTATGTTGCACCTTTTGCTCTGATACCAGTGATGTAGAGCTGTTAATCTCCAAATTCTTGATCTATACTGATTTCAAAACACTTCTATATCAATAATAGACCAAACTTTACACAAATGTTATCATGATTTACAAAATCATTCACAAACACTTCTCTATGTGAAGTTTCTTCTCCTTCAAGAAGTCTGCTTCAGAATTTAACTTCATTGCCTGCACATAGCTTCCAATTTCTTCAATCTAATGATGCACATACCTCCATGATACCTTTGTGCAACCATAACATTGATTAGATCTTCACAAGGATAATTAAAACTCTGATTTGAGCATTAAGATCAAAGGTATGTCATAGAAATTGTCTTTTTGAACAAGCGACTTTGACATAGTCAACTTCTCAAGTTGATTTCTCACAGCACAAGTCCCATTTTTCTAAATGCTTTTAGCCATAGCTTCCTTACCTTCTAACTTAGATTTTGAATGCTTATCTATAAAAAAACTTTACACTGTGCACTGAGATCCAAGCAAAACTCTGACACAAAAAAGTGTGCGACTCTGAGAGGTCTACCTACAGACTTTACATATACATGTTCCTATTGATCATACACACAATCTGAAAGGAATTAGATCATGAAACTTTGAACATAGCTTGATTAGTTCTAGATAAGATGTGTACAAAAGATTTCTTGATCGACTTAATCAAGCTGAGAGAAATCAGAGAAAGACTCGATGCTAACTCACGAAGATGACTATCTACACATCTATCACATGATCTCTTGACTTCTAATGACCCTCTCTACTATTTCTTTATATTATTGACTTATATAAATATGATTCTAGACTCATCCTGCATCTATTGCATTACTCCTTATCATTCTAATGATCATCTATATCCATTGTACAAGAATTTCCATCTATAATGTACATATGTATACAAGCTACATTTTTGAGATCTCTTCACTTTCTCCAATGACTTCTTTGACTTCATTTTGATTTCTGACTTGCTTCAAGTTCTTCATAATCATCAATTTTGGATTGCTTTCTTCCAACAATTTATGTATCTTTAAGAGAATTAAACCGAATTCTCTAAAAGATTCTTGGAGTAAGGCTAAACATCATCATCCAACCACAAGATACTAGTATGTATCCAACATTAGGGTGTCAACCCACTAAGCTTCAAGTGATGGCATTTCTTCTTTACTCAAATCATTTATGCTTCACTAGGACTAAGTTAATCCTACTTTTGTTTGATCTCTTTATGACTTCCTTTCTTCGAATGCAATTCTTATGCATTACCATTTGGGTCAAGAGATTGAATTTTACCAATTTACACTAGGAACTTGGTGTTTAAGTTAGTCTATCTAACCTTTGTTGAAAGTTTCAGTTTTGAGAGTAGAAACTCTAGTTTCTAACATTTGTCGATCTAGGATTGTTTTTCAAGAGTATCTAAGTCGGTGATGTTCATCCTCATGAATTTCCCTTTCTCTCTTACGATACTGCACGACATTTGCACCATTTTTCTTTATCATAATGCTCTTGAAAATATCATCCACCTCTTTTTGTTGGTTGGTTGTAATATGCAATATCCCATTGGAAAGTTTGACATAAGTTCTTGACATTTTGATTATAAATTTTTGGTAATCCAATCATTAATCTCTTCTTCTCCATATCCTTCAAACTCTATGTATTGATATGTACATAACCTTTGTGCCAAAGATCCAATTCCGCTACCTTTGCGCTTCCATATGTTAAGTAGGTATCATGGTTGAAGATTGGATTCACATCCTATGTGAATAGCCTTCCCTCCTTCCTGCCTTTGGATGTCAATCGATATGTTTCTATAGGGTTTTCCACAAAGCATCTCTTCTAGTTGAATTTGACCTGTAATCCTTGCTCAACCATTTGACCCATAGAAAGAAGGTTCTTTGTGATTCTGGGAACATGAAGAACATCCTCCAAACACTTAGCCTTACGAGAATCATCCAACATAACATAACCTATATGTCTGATGTCATGGGGGTATCATCACCTGTCTCTACATGCCCTTTGCTTGATGGCACCTCCATATTTGAGAACAAGTCCTTCTTGCTGCTCATGTGATTGGTGCATCCACTATATGCTTGACCCTTGTGTTTTTTAATTACTCATTTACATCATACCTAACATAATTCCATTTGCATTTGAAATATATGCATAGTTACCTTGCCCTTGGGAAATTGCTCTTGTCAATATGTAGCATCCATATGAGTAGTTGTTGTCTCAAGTTTGATTCTACCTTCCTTCTCTTCCTCTAAAATTTCCGCTTCCTCTTGATGGAGAGAACTTACTCCCATGGTCTTCATTAGAGCCTCTGTTTGATCCTCTTCCTTGCCTTCTTCTACCTCTACCTTGATTTCTTCATCTACCTCTTCCTTTACTTGCATAAAATGCTTGGCCTTCATTGCCCTTTTCCTTTGATCCTCCAATTTTCTTCTTCTCAATGACCATTAAGGCCATTAGTTGCTCAAAATCAAGAATATTATCTCTGACATATACATTATGGCCTCATAGGTATGTTCGCAAATACCTCGCTTCACTCATAAATGATTTTCTTGGTTCCAATGAAATGAAACCAAAAGCTTTTGAACACTCAAACTAGACTATCAGACCCTCTCAATGCAAGTTATCTCAGTAAAATACTTCATCTTTCTCTGAGAACCAATGCCTCCAAGACAAAGTACTTACTACCTTCATTAGACATGCACACAGAGACCACTATTCACTCTAGACTAGATGTCTCTCTGAATATACAGAGATCAGACGAGCTTCAAGCCAAATTTAGAGGACTATATTAAATTTCTAAAAAACCAATGATTGCATGAAACTAATATCATATGAATAGGAAAACTATGCTCAACATGAAAAGCTAACTAGATCCTATATAGAGAAATCATAGTGTAAGTTTTGGCTACACAAAGTGTAAAGAAAAACCGTCAAGAAAGTAGGGGGCTTGCATGTCTATTCAAATTTTCTAAGTTATAACGCACATGGGATCGTACAATTTCAAAGTAAACAGTGTGTTTATATAACTTTGAAAACATTCCCTAAGTGATAAAAAAATATTTTCCTATAATATAGGCTTTATCACACCTATGTGTGATAGGTGATTCATTTGGGAGTTATGAGGGAGATCAAAATTCAAACTTGAACACAAATACTCATGCTTGGCTCCTTGGTTCACAATGCTCCACGTTTCATTGATTTAGAAGTTTCATATGCTCCTACCATTGGAGCTTGATTCTCAAAAATACATACACATACACATGCATACACGTGCAACGTATACACATACATAGACACATACACACAAATACATACATATATATACACACACAATGATACAAATTTACACACACATGTGCACACAAAATGATGCATCATATATACATGAACATACATACACATACACACATAAAAACACATATATGCATACAAATGCACATACACATCCACATAGAAATGAACAAACATACACATGCACATACACAAGAACACATATGTACATTGTTTTCTTTTGTACAAAATTTTGCAATTGTACATAGTTTTAGGATTAGCTTTAGTTAGGAGTCGTTTTATGACACACATATATCTACTCTATGGGAAATTCTACTTATTTGTTTATGCCTTATGGTGTTATGTACAATACACCTATAATACCTACATGCATAAATACACATTTAGTACCTACATGTATACATACATACACACACACATACATACACATATACATACACACACACACACACACACACATATATATATATATATATATATATATATATATATATATATATATATATATATATATATATATATATATATATATATATATATATATATATATATATATGTATGTGTGTGTGTGTATGTGTGTGTGTATGTATGTATATGTGTATGCATGCATGTATATATGTGTGTGTATGTATGTATGTATACATGTAGGTACTAAATGTGTATTTATGCATGTGTGTGTGTGTGTGTGTGTGGTGTTTATGTGTGTGGACGAAAAGAGAGGGTTATGCATGTGGAAGTAAAATTTGAAAAAGTCAAAGTTCAACTACAAAAGGGATTGCTCAAAATTAGTCAAAAAATCATATTTCAAGAGGAATTCAAAGAAAAAAAACTCATTTAATTGTTCTAAGAATGGTGGGAAGAGAAAATAGACAAATAATGAAAGAAATATACAAGATTTTGAAGAAAAAGCAAATCAAGGAGTTCCTCTCCATAATGATTAACATGAAATTTTCGAGTGTGTGTCTCAAGAGGAAAATCATTACTTTATCATTTGAAACTTTACTAAGCTCTTTGGATTTTCTTCCCTTCTCTTGGCATGAAGGTAGGACTGTATGGCTAGTATCTCAAGAGTTAGAACCAAAACGATTCCACAAGAAATTTCTTGAGAGCTTGATAGTCCATTTACGAATAGCAAGAGTAATGAGATCATTGATAGCCTCCCCATATGGAAACGTTTGGGCTTTAATAGTCTCACTAATGCATTCTTTAAAGCTTTTAAAGAATCCCTCATTGGTCCTCTAGGCCTTATGTGGATGGAGGCCCTCAAGTTTAGTGGCCTCTCAAGAAGTATGAACAAGGATTTATCAAATTGATTCATAAGAAAGACAATAAGATTAGGATAGAAAACTAGATATCAATCACTATGCTCGAGTTGAGGTCAAGGTCATTGCCAAGGCCATGGAAAATCACACCATGAACCATATTCAAGATTGGTTCTACCAAGATCAAAAAGGTTTCATGAAGGGGAGATCCATTTTAGAAGTCATTGTTGAAATTTGGGAAGGGCTTGAATTCTTAAAGAGTATAAGTAGAGTTTTTGTCCCCATAGATTTAATTTGAAAAGGCTTATGAAACATTCGAGTGGTGTTTCATCTTATAATCACTTAAGGATTTTATTTTTTGGCTGAGGTTCACTAGGATAAATTTTTAGTCATGTTTGATTGATAACAATAGTGATGATAACAAGATGGAAGTGTAACTCATGAGTATTCAAATCAATAAAAAATAAATAAGTTTCTAAAAAATGATTGATAGGATACACTCTCTGTAGAGATTCAAAATCCAATTATTATATCAATTTATCCCACCCCATTTTACATCGAATCAAATCAATGAAGTACCACACAAATATTGTATCAAAATCATGTAAAGATTGGTGAGGAACATGCCAAAGAAAGTTCAAATGTTGAAAATAAAATATATGATGATAGTAATATCCCTATGCTAGCAAAAATTTGCGGATGCAAAAGAAATTATCCAACTTTAGAAATAAATTTTTTATTAACCTTCATGAATAATTACTCAAAGAGGATGCTATCCAAACAAGCCATTGATAGACCGAATAGATTATTAGCAAATAATGATTTCTTGTTCATAGGAGTCTAGTGAGGGAAACAACAAAAGGTGGACTGATAGGGGGAGACGAAGAGAACGGTGAATCAAACAAAATACAATGCAGTTCAAGAAAGTCTTAGATCCCAGATCACAAGAAGTACGTCTCTAGAAGTGCATACATCAATCTCCAAAGGGGAATTTTTATTGGCAATAGAGGAGCTATTTTCCATACATAAGTGATTTGTGTTACTCATTACCTTAACAGTGCATGAATATAATCTCAAACATATGATAGAACCATGTAAAAAGTAAAAAACCCTTATGTTTTACGAAGAACCTAACAATATATTGGAATTTGAAGGCCACATTGAAATATAAACAAGATGTAAGTTTTCCACAAGACAAACTAGGGAGAGGAACCATTGATAGTGTGTCATAGCATTAATATGTTCCAATATAGTTGTCATCACTACTAGATTTTCACAACTTACCCTTGGGGTTGGGTTGGGACTACTATGGGGTTCAACCCAAATTTGTTTTCATCCTTCTAGGGATATTTTTGTGATCTTAATGACATGTGATCATATCATGTGAATCAATATGATGGAGGCAATTGCTAATGTGAGGGGGAAGAAAGGTCACTCTCTCAATGGAATCTCGAAAATTTATTGGGATCATATAAAACTCCACCAAGAATTCATCTAACTCAAAGATTATCAAGGATTCTCTTAATCCAGAGCTTCACGTTTGTATCAAGCTCTACAAAGCAAGACTAGATAGATGCTATGTGTCAAGGAACATGAATGACCTTCTTGGTCCCCTGTCTATTTCTCTCTACATAGATTTTGTAGCTTAATCATTTTTAGATTTTCACTTCCTTTTGTTCCTCCTTCGAAGGGAGAAAGGCTCCACTTTTCCATAGTCACCCTTCACTATTCTTACCTCCTTCTCATCAAGACATTGAACATGTCTAAACACAAGCTTTTGAAGCTTAAGCTTCTATGGCTAAGCATTGGATAAGTTAAATAAAGCCTACTTAGTCCATCATGTGAAACACCAAAACTAAGGTGCAAAAAAAAAAAGAAAGAAGAGAAAGGCTTTGCAAGATGCTTATGCACTTGGAAGTTGAATTTGAAAAAGGAAAATTGTGCCTGCAAAAGAGATTTCTCAAAATTAGGAGAAAGCTCAATTTTGAAGAAGAAATTAAATGAAAGAAGCTCCTTCTCTTCTTCACATAATGATGGGTGAGGAAAATGGAGAAACAAGAAAAGAAATGTAAAAGATGTTGAAGAAAAATTATATCAAGGAGTTCCTCCCTAGAATGAATAACAAGAATTTGTTTGAGTGCATGTCTAAGAAAGAAAATCATGACTTCATCATTAGGTACGTTTTAGAGATCTTTGGTGTTTCTTCCCCTTTCTTTGCATTAAGGCTGAAATTTATGGCAAATATCTCAAGAGTTACAACTAGAAATACTCTCCAAGAAATTTCCCAAAGGCTTGATATGTAAAGAGGTGATGGAGATGGTACAGAGATGAGATTGTCTTTGCCAAATCTTACTCAAGACCTACCCTTGTAAATTTGGAGACATTTGAATTACTTCTTAATTTTCCAAAATATGCACTTAGACCACGTAAGTACTTTCGAGCACCAATCTCAAAACTTCTATACCAAAACTGATTAGTGAGTTCAAAATCTCTAAGAAAATTTCTATTTTGGGAAGAGAAGCTCTCAATATTTTGTTCAATGCTCATAGCCTGGTACCAATTGTCCAAGGAGATTTTGCACACCTTCAGTTGAATTGTGAAGCTAACTAAAACAAGTTATTTCATGAATTTATACTCACATATATTGAGCAATGAATCTAAGAAGTCCGAGGGTGATACACAAACATAGTCATATTGGTTGATTGGACAAGTACCTAGATACTACGAAATGAATCTGTGAAGATGTGAGAGTTGCACAAGGTACCATAACAATAGGTACAGGTTCATAAGTCAATGGAAATGAAGCGTGATATGTATTGCTAATACACATATAATACAAAGGCATTGTGGAGGACTTCGCTCACTATCTTGAACTCAAAGAGAGTGTGAATATATTCTCTAATATCTTTGTATCCCACGATTGAATCCATAGTGTATTTATACATCTTTTGGAATTGATGGTAGTTAGAGATTCTACCTAAAAAGTTAGTCCTAACTTCTAAGACCAATTTGAATTTGAATCCAAAAACAAGTAATAGTTTTTGGTTCCCTTTAATCATGAGATTATTCATCTTTATCTTTGACTAAGATAAAATATGATTTTAACCTTTGAAGTTTTCAAACCATATGATGAAATCGATGTACATTTAATCTTCCTGAATCATGAGAAGTCCGATGTGCATTGGTCAAGCTCTTAGGCTTGTTCCATCACCAAGAACTCCCCCTAAAGCCTAAGATTTTTGAGTTTTCTATTCTTGATTACTTCCTGTAATCCAATCATAGCTTTGAACATGTTCAACTTAACTCCATCCAAAACTTTGGCCATCATATATGCACATTGTTAGTGAGTATTTATGTATGACAAGTCAATCTCCTTGTGATTTATTCTCTAATATAATTATAGTGAACTTCTATATGCTTGGTCCTGGCATGATAGATTGGGTTAGGTTTGTCCCCAAAAATGTGAGGAATAAGAGACTTGAGACCCGAATCAAAATACAAGGTCTTGATCCACATAGCTTCCTGAGTTTCATTGGCCAATCATCTATATTTACCTCCAGCTAATGAGAGTGCAATAGTAGGTTGCTTCTTTAAATTCCATGAAATAAGTTTTGTACCTGTGAAGGTGACATATACTAATGTACTTCTCATCATCTTTAGATCATGCCCAATCTACATCGGAGAAGAGCTTGATGTCTATGGCAGATGTATATGGGTAATACACACCTTCATTGATGGTTCCCTTCAAGTATTTGAGCATGCTCTTAGCTGCCTCCATGTGAGATTTCCTAGGAGTGTGTATAAATAAACTTAGGACAATTACACTATAGAAAACGCCTACTCTAATCAATGTGACATAGTTCAAACTACCAACTAAACTCTCATAATTAGTTATGTCTTTGATTTTCTCTCATTAATGAGAACTTAGCTTTAGATTGATCTCCAGGTTGTACCTACAATCTTGGGGTTCTCCATCTTGAACTTATCAAACATATCTTTGATGTATTTGCTTTAAGTGAGATGCATACCATTTTCTATGTATAATACTTCCAATCCTAGGGAGTAAGTGAGTTTCCCTAGGTCACTAATCTTGAACTCCTCCTTCATTTGAAGTTTGATCCTCCTTAAGCATTCAACATTGTTACCTATAATTATTATGCCATGAACATATACACAAAGGTATATGACTTCAGATTGATTCCTCATAATGAACTCTGAAGGATCTACTTTGATAACCATGAATCCTTTGTCATACAAATAGGTGACAATCCTTCGAAGACCTTGGTGCTTGCAATCCAAATAGGGCCTTCCTTAACATCCATTCATGTTCAAAAATTGATGAATCTCCAAACCCAAGTTCTTGATCCATATATAGCTCTTTAGATATCCAATCATTTAGAAATGGATTCTTTGCATCCATGTGGCAAATATTCCAATTCTTGGAAGTTGCAATGCTCATAAACACTCTGATGGTTGGCATTTTTTCCACATGTGAAAAAGTCACGTCATAGTCAATCCCTTGTGTTTTTGCATACCATTTGGCCAAAATTCTTCCTATTTACATGTTGATGGTTCCATCAGAGTTCTTCTTTACTTTGTATATCCACTTAGATCCAGTGATCTTCATAGATGAGGTCTTGGGTACTAACTTCCAAGTATGGTTTTCTTGTAAGGCTTAAATCTCTTCCTCCATGGCATTCATCCATTCTAGTTTCTTCTTGTCTTCCTCATAAGACAATATCTCCTCATATTTTGAACCCTATGCTAAATAGATAGAGTGTTTAGTGACCATCGATGTATCATAGCCATACCTTTATGGCTTTTTTTTCTCTCTAGTTGTTTGTTCAAAGGATTCTACTACATTCCTCAACTCTTGCACTTTAGCTTTGCCTTTGGATTTCCATGAATTAACTTCTCTCCTTGAAGTTTTCTGATCATCTTCAGAGTCACTTGATACTTCAAGGGTGTGCATTCTTGGTTTATAGAGTTGGAAAGCCTTCTTCTAGATCATAAGGTAGCTTGATTTTCCTACAATCATTCTTCAATCCATGACTTGTTTTCATCAAACATAACATCTCTAGTTACTATAAAGCCATGATTGTTGGTATTATATAATCTATAACCTTTTTATTAAGGTCATAGCATATAAAAACACACTTCTCTACATTGGGGTCCAATTTACCTCTTATCCATGAAGGTATATGTGCATAAGCAATGCACCTGAAAATCCTACAATGATCCAAGCTAGGTCTTCTTCTATTCCATGCCTCATATGGACTTATACCATCTGGAGCTTTTGATGGTAATCTAGTTATCTAATCCATATTTGTAGATGCTGCCTTTTTCGCATTGAGCATGGACCCTGCAACCTCCACAATGTTCCTATTTCTTCTCTCTACCACTCCATTTTGCTCAAGAGTGTATCTAGTAGTGATTTCCATTATGATTCCTCTATCTTGGAGATAGGAATCAAGTTCATGGGAGAATTATTCTCTCCCTCCATCAAACCTTAGTCTTTTTAGGGTTTTACCTATTTGATTCTCCACAAGAGATAAGTACTTTTAAAGCTTGAAAACACTTCATCCTTATGCTTCATGAAATATAAGATAGTCTATCTGTTACAATTATCTATGAATGACACATAGTACCTTGATCCAAAAATTGAAGATTCTTTTGTCAGACATTGATCCACAGTTGACATCTTTGCTTGGTCCCCAAACATCTATGTGGAAAAGCTCTACAAGATCTTCATGTATGTAGCCTTTCTTGGTGAATGGTTGCTTGTGTGACTTACCGAACTAACATGCACTACACTTGTATATCATGTGTTTCTTTGATATGTTTACAAGCACACTCTGATCTCTATTGATTTGTTAGAGAGCTCTTTCTCCAATGTGAGCTTGCCTCTTATGCCAAACTTCTAATTCTGATAGGGTTTGAGTGCCAAAGTTGAACAAGGCAATGTCCTTGGTATCTTGGAGCTAAAAATGTGAACAACCTACCTATCTTCTCTCCCTTTTCTATTTTTTGAATCCCTCATATGGGTCCTCAACATATGCTCCATGCTTGGAAAATATCACTTGGAAACCTTTCTCAACAAACTGTCCTACACTTATAAGTTTCTTTATGATGTTTGGCACATGGAGCACTTTGCTTAGTAAGTTCATGTTCCCATTAGATTTCTTCACATTGCCTATTTTTCAACTAGATGTCTTGTGTCATCTCCTATTTGGACCTCATGTTTGTTCTTTGGATCTTGTAAGTCTGAGAGTAAAGTCAAATTTCTTGGCACATGATTTGAGCATCCAGAATCTATGTAAAACACATTCTCAATAGACTTACCTAACTTCATTGTCATGTTCATGTGTAGAAGTGCATCCACATAGGCATTATTTTTTGAAGAAAAATACATAAAAATAGATGGTAAAGTAGTGAAATGTATCTTTTTGGGTCTAGTTATGAAAGGAAAGGGTATTGTCTGTATCATCCATAGACTAAACAGATTTTGGTTCGAAGTGATGTTGTTTTTGTGGAAGATGCTCCACAAAAAATAGGTGGTAAAGTAGTGAAATGTGGTTAGAGTTTTGAAAGCAAAGGGTATTTTCTATATCATTGTTGAGTCCTAATGCCCACGTGAAATATGATTATATAAGCCTTTATTTGACTCAAACCCCTTGGAATTGGTCGACTTGGAGTGCTTGGAAGCTGCAAAGGTATCTCTAATTGATGATTTTATGCCCTCACCTTTCCAAGCTCTCTTTCACTCATGCCCCACTTAATCCCCTCTTTTCCTCATGCACTTACACACACACCATCTAGGTCACCCTCACTTTTTCTTTCCCTCTCTTCCCTTCATGCACCCATGCATGCAGGCACACCCTTTACCCCTCTACTCCCTCAAGCATTTATGCCCACACCCGCTCTCATGAGTAAAACACATACACACATATCGAATGTCATCTAACATCTATGATTTCAAACACGCTCATATGATTTATGTCATCAAGTGGGTGATTTAGACACAAAGATAGGATCATCACTCAGGATTTCAATGGAGCATATGAACCATCTGTCTTATCCTCTTTATCCCTTGAGATGAGACTTGAAGTTGTAGGATCTCTGTTAATTTCTATGATATACTCTAGCATCATCCACACTATTTCATCATGCACATATTAAGTCAAGTAACTCACATCAACGAGCCCTAGGCAGATCCTATATAACACTCATAACTTTTTCTCCATTTCATCAAAATATCTGCGATTATTGAGGTTCGACTCTAGATGTATTTGATGCACTCGTGAATATATGCAGTGATGGTGAATCCGCAAACTTGAAATCCCAATCCGATCCATTAAGATAGATGTCACTCTATTGGATCGGCCCCAAGACTTACGGCTTTCAGCTCTAAGCCACATCACACCATTGCATGAAAAATTGGGTTTTAAGAGGGTTGTTCACAACAGTTGAACTATATGAAATTCTTTTGTGTTTCCTCATGTCAGCAAGGTCCAAAATCTTTTATTATATGTAGAAGCGAGAGAGTTAGACACTAGATGCCGACCATGGAGTATGTACTTATCAAAAAGAGAAAATCGAAGTGGTTAATGTTGAAGGGGAGAGGGCGCATAATCATTCAGAATCCAATACCACAAACCATTCACAACGTTCAGCTATAAAAAAACTATGCCGTGTGTTGCCATATTTCACTGATGCTTTCACACGTAATAGGTAATTACTTTAGCATGCAACAACCCAGTCTATCATCAAAGTGCAAAACTCATAATTTCAAGGAGGAATGTGAAACATGCAATGTACGTAGATACTGAGATCTATGATTTAGAATCAGAGATTTTGCATAAAGCGCTTGTTCATAGCATCTAAAACATCAAAATGACATGGCAAGAATCTCCTTTAATCATACCTTTGGCATGATATATGCCGAGAAGTGATGACCCTTCTTTCTAGTGACCACAGTACTATTATCCCTTGATCCCACATTGCGAGAAATTTTGACCAACTATGATTGCTAGCATTCCTCCTTTTTGTGAATTCTGCAACGAATAGTCATCCCTCTTCTATCTTCTTTCTGCACAAAATGCCTCCTAGTCCATATAGGTGGGTCATCGTCTTCCAAAGTGCCTTCGTATTTCTCTTTGTCACTTCAGTCGGCTTCTTGAAGCAACTCCACGAGTAAAGTGAGAGTAATATGTCATGTCAGATTTCTCTTCATCGGACTGAAATTGATGCCCTTCTTCCACTTCTCCTTATGCCCAAAAATGGGGTTCTTCTTTTCCAAGTTGATCTACAACAAGCATTTCCCCCCTGCAATTGTGGCTGAGAATCAGGTTTGGCTTCTCATGGTGCACCTCTACTCCTGCTTGTGCTACAATTGTATGAGAACAGGTGCCCACCAATTAAGTGATACAAGCGGTAGTAAACCCTCACTCAGGAAGTCCAATAGTTGTCTGCTCATCCTGCATACAGATAGAGAGATTTCTCTTTCCAAACATGTGGCTCCAATTTTCCCTCCCCATCATATACTTCAAGAGGAGCTTTGAAGTGTAATACTCATAATTTCCGAAATCAGTCATCATTCAATAGAAGCACTTCATCAATCACTGCAATCTTCCATGCTCGAGGCCTTCAGCAGCCACCGAATCGAACCTGTCAGTAATCTCCCACAACAGCAAACTCCTATTAGTTTTGTAACTGATTTGCTATGGTTCACTATCGAAGACCACCACCATATACTACTCAGAAGCCAAAGACACTTATGTCTCGCTGCCCAGTGTCAGCCTCCACTCAAGGTCCTAAATCTTTGCATCAACTGGAGAGTTTTTGTTTTTAGTGCATACAAATCTACAATCGTTCACTCTTAGCTCTGAAGTGCATAGAGTAATCATACTCCCAATTTGCTACAGTATCCCTTGTCTCCTCGTACCGCTTCCTGTTGTATTTCTCCAAAACAGAGAGGGGAAAACTTCCACTATTCTCTAAATCTCCGATTCTCCTTTCGATGCCTCTCCTTCATCACTCGCTCGATAGAATTAAGTGACACCCCTGCCCGCCTGCATAGCCACGAATACAACACAATAACTAAACAACATTTTGTTATCAAGAACACAAGGGATCATTAACAAAGGGGCGTGCGAAAAATCTATGCAATGTGAATGACAAACACACAAACAAGGCACATCTCAAACTCCGCAACTCCACTACAATCATTCCCTAAAAAAATTTTTAGCAAAGCAATATACTCAATGTGGACAAAAATCCAAGCTAACAATCATCCATAGACTAAACACATTTTGGTAAGCAATGTTGTCTCTCCTTCATTTCTATCCCCCTTGATATTTTTGTTGTATGATTTTCTTTTCTATCCATGAGAAATATTGAATCTACCTCTTGATGTTCCATAGCTTCCTCTATTGTATCCTCTTCCTCTTTGAATCCTTGAATAACTGAAGCAATTCTCTATGATGTGATTTGATAGACCACATATGGCATAGGTTGATGAGCTTTGAGCTCTCCCCCTGCCTTATCTATCTCCTCAGCCTCTTCCTCTTGAACCTCTATCTCTTCCTCCAAATTTAGCTTGAGAGGTACTTCATCATCAGATTTCTTACCTTTTCCTTTGTTGTATTTGCCTTTGTTCTTACTTGTATAAAGGGTAGAGGATTTTTTACATTTTTGGCTCTCACCATTCTTCACAAGCTTTGGTTCATCTGTGAAAAGTTTCCCTATGAGTGTGTTGAAGTCAGGTACTTGCATGTCCATGTAGAGGTCCATGGCTATGGTGAAGGCTTCCCATTTTTCATAAGCTTTAATCCCCTTGATGACTTGCCTAACAATTTTCTCTTCATCAATTATCTCTCCAATGCTCCCAAGTTGATCTACAATGTCCATCTTGATGACAAAGTGAATCACACTTTGCTTGGACATCTTCTTGAGTGATGTAAACTCCATTCATAGTTGATTCTTCATGGCTTTGGTACTTAAGGAGAAGAATGCTTCCAAAGAATTGCATGTCTCTTGAGATGTCTTAAGATCCAACCAATGGATTAGACAATGAGTACCTACACACTATGAAATAACCCTGTTAAAATGACAGAGTTGCACAAGGTATTGTAACAGTAGATAGAGGTTCAAAAGTCAATGAAAATGTAGTTTGATATGTATTACTAATACACACATGATACAAAGGAGTTGTGGAAGTGGTTTACTTAAAGTTTGGAACTTATCTCATGAAAATAGCATACAAAAACAACTATCCTTACATGCGTAGAGTTAAGATTATGCTCTTATTGGCAAGATGCTCTATAAGAAAGGAAAGGATAACTTACTACACCTATATGTCCATGAAGGTGATTATTTTCTACTATTGGAAGTTGCACACTCAAGTGTCATAGTGGGTATTTTTTTTATCAGACCGGATAGTCCAAATGAGTCTATTTGCTAGTCTATGGTGGCCCACATTATGCATGGATGCGCAAACATTCAAACATTCATTAGTAGGTGTGATATTTGCCAAAGAGAAACATATCCATTTAATCAAGATCAAACGCCTTTAAGGCCTATGATGTCACGACACATATTGAAGAATGGAAGATTGACTTGTCCAATCAGCAAAAAGTAGTTTTTTCTTATGGATACATGCTAAGTCTTCTTGTTGAGCTTTAGCTCTAATGTATTGTTCTTCTTGTCACCTATTTGTGTTCACTTGTAAGATTTCAAGAGTAAGAGGTTTTTGGTATATCTTGATTCTACATTCAACCATATAGTTTGAAAAAATCTCTCCCTCTAATGCGACTAATTGAATGGCACCACGAGGCGATATACAATGTATCACTAGGGATTGTGCCCTCTTTTCTACAACTTCTTAGCATGTTGTCTTATATCTCCTTCATAAATCTTCTTATCGTTGATATGGCCATGAAAATAAGTTTTTTTTTTTGCTTTTTGGGAGCATATATTCTTGCATCAAGCCTAAGGTGCATGTCTTGTAATGCATCTAGTTTATTCACCAAATCTAGATACCTCATGAACATTCCATTTGTATTCTCAAGCCAATATGAGAGCTGGTACAAGGAATTCAATAGGTCGGATTGTGTGTTGTCTATATACTAAGTTGAAAGGACTAGCTCCTAGCATGGTCTTGTAAGCAACATGATAAGCCTAAATTGCATGGTGCAGTTGCTTATCTAAGTTTAAGTGCCCGCATGTAAATCTAGTCATGTACTCTATTCCATAAAGAGAAATCCCCATGGAGACCTTCATACAACCAAAAGCCTTTGCTATGGCTATGTGTCAAGTGCAAAGATAATCAAAGACAAAAGACCTTGCACAACTGCTCAATTAGGGTGCTTCGCTAAACATTTGACCAATTTGCTTATGGATACAAGTGCCACAACTAATATGATCACACTATCTCTCATATAGACTTTGAGGGATACATTGAAACCTGTGGAATCCTACTTCATATGCATAGGAGATATTCAAACCCCATGTGTTGTAGAGGTTACACTTCCCATGTATTTGGGTAAATCCAAATTACCAATGAAAATTTTAGTCTACAGGATGATGATCTAATTGAGTAGTTCATCTTAGGACAAGGTTGGTTCTTTGAAAACTCAATAGGTCTAAAACTAGAAAAAACAAAATATACTCAAGTGGGAAGGGGAAAATTTAATTCTTACTCTTATCACTTCCTCATACCTTAATGGCTTGATTTTCATGGAAACTTCACAGGTTATTAAGCTTGTCTCTCATGCACTAGACATTTAAAAGTTATGTGTTAATAAAAAAGCTAAACAAGTATAGAAGGAACAGAAATACAAGAAAACACACATATCAAGTGTCTAAATAGATTACCTGGGTATCTTGTGGCTTCAAAATAATCACGATCACACATTTGGGTAGTGAAGAAATTGGTAACACAATTTGAGGATTCTCCTTGCCATTGTACAAAGAAATGAGCTTCATATCACAAACCACTTCAATGATAAAAGTCACCACGTAAAGAGACACATCTGATGGTCAAACAAATTTTGATGGCCAAGACCATGAACGCCTCATATAATCAATATAATCAAGTATGGGTTCTTGAATCTTTACTTTAGGAGAAATTTGTGCCCCATACCTCAAAAACATCTATTATGGATGATAGAAAATGGAGAGGGTTAAGTGCAAGTATATATGGGGCAGAGATCTACAAGAAACCTTTCTACATAAAGCCCTATAGTGGTAAGTCTAGGCCCTAACTTACACAATAAAAGGAAGATACACAAGGCCAAAAAGAAACCATGAAAAAAAGATCCTAGGCTCAAATGGAAATCAATTGCAAAGTAGTCAACATGACCAAGGAAGACCACAATGAATACTAGCCAAGTTTTGAGGCAATGTTTTATTCTCTCCATACTCCTTAGTCATCTATTCACCGCTAGCAAGACCCTTGGTTCCACTCTCCATCAAAGAGTACGCACAACATCTTGATTACCATGCTCAAATCCCGGAGTGTTGACATGGGGTGCTTTGACATGGCAGAAGAGCTTAAATACAGTTTGCATAATGTCAAAAGTGCTGCCCGAATGAGATCTTTCGAAAGATAAAACGTCTTGTAAGGGGGTCATTCACCAAGGATGGAAGAATGAATGTGTTGGGCAAGTCCTTATTCTCAAAGGCCTGAAGTGTAGTCACTAAGTAGTAGTATCGATAGAAGTCCGGTTTGGGCAATGGATCACTGAAATACTTCGTAAAACCAGCTCTAGCCCAAATGTGTTGTAACTCTTCTGAATTTTAAAATGCTTCAAATTCTGTGGAGAAAAATTGATACTTACCCCACTTAATATTGTCAAAACATAGCATGGCATCAAAGATAAAGTTTGCATCTGCCAAGGGTCCTACTAAACCTTGGAACCAATGGGAATTGTTGTGAACTCTTTCAGTGTATCCCATAGGAGGATCATCTATGGGCATTGGTCCTGGGAATCCCTAAAACTCGGGCGGTTGTAACGTAGGATATGGTTCAGCTAGTAAATTGCAAAAATTGACTACCGACACACTGGGGCCAGCCACACAAGGTCCTTCAATCTGCATGATGAGTGATATGAATGCAGAGGAGATTTGCTACAAAAGATTAACACATTATTATGGAAATTAATCATGATCCTAATAAGGTGAGACCGCAATCCCATTCCATAACCGATGTGTAACCCGTGTAGCCGAGTGTTGTGAGGTGGTTTACGTAATGATTTTCAAAAACTTATGCAGGTCACTAGACACCTACATGCTTTAGATAATGTATACAATGCTTTTGGTAACATGTTATTATAGGTGATGGTGGGTTAGTGTGGGTGAGTTTGTACAAGGTTCAGTTTTGAGTGAATTATTACAAGGATGAAGGTTAGTTGATATGGGTGTTATGTTGTACAAAGGATCATGTGGTGGATTCTGGATACGTTTTGACATCCATGTCCTAAGAGTTGATGAGTGGGTAGTATTCTTTTGTTGAGGTACAAAAGGTGATTTTGGTGGTTGTGGTGTCAATAGGGGATGAGATGTCAGAGGGTTATATATTAGAAGGCTAGAGATTTGAGCTATAATACAATGCTTGGGTACCCATAACTACATGGGTGTGGGCCGATTCGTCAGGTACTTCTTGGCGATCTAAATCTTTCAAACTCGTGGTTGGAGAAGAAGGCCGATGGGATGTTGGAGGCTAAATCGGATTCTGCTTGGAGTTCTTCTTATCATTGTCTCCATTGTTGGACATTGTTGGTGCTTGCTATCCTTTTGGCACCCATACTTGTCTCGTGCCGCTTGCTTTGAGATGTTGATACTGTTGCCTTCTTTGTGGCATCTGGTATGGTCGTCATTTTGGATTCCTAACTCGTGGTTGACTCCTTCGCGATTGGGGTTGAGAGGTCAGGTTGACACTGCTTTGGAAAAGAAGGGAGGTCCAACACTTGCGAAACTTGCCCATTAGGAAGTGAGGCATTCTATACCACGGATATAGGCCAGTCCATAGTAAGTGTGGAGGATGGGACACAAGATGCTATTGTCCCCATTTATCCATTGATGTAATCCACCTGACCGCTGATGCAACCCACCTGATCACTGATGGTCCCCATTTCTCCACTGATGAATGACCCGAGGGAGATCTCCTGACATCGTTTTGTCTAGCAACTATCCATCACCAAGCTCTCATGTGTTAACTTTGGAAGGAGCATGCTTAGCCGATGGATCTGTCCAAGGATCTTTTGATCCCCTTTTGCAAGCATTTCATAGGGGTGTGGGTTACATACCTCAGGCGGAGTGTTGTTAGGAAAGTCAAGTGGTATCACTCATTGTTGGTCTAAGGTTCCAATCTGTAGGGAACCTTGTCTAATATTTAGGTCCAGTGAGTGATCGTATAGCCAATCTTGGCCAAGGATTAGGGGTTCTATCCGGTCATCATCATGGCACACTAGGAGCTTCACAGTCATGGTCACTTTGTGTATGAGGATAGGAAGGTCCACCTCACCCATGCAAGGGGTTTCCATGCCTCCTAGCCCTATGAGGTATGCCTCGATTGGCCACATTTCTATTCCTGAGTCCTTATAGCGGGACCATCTAATGGCACTAGTCATAGCACTTGAATCAATTAAAGCCCTGAGCGCATGGCAAGGGTTTGTGCTCTAGCATGACTATAATGAATGGTCTTCTATCCACTATGCTAGGATGAACAGTTGACCTTGTTTGACACATGGCCATGGGGTATCTGGGTATTTCTTCCAGATGGTTATAATGTTATCTCCCTAGTCCTTGTCTTCTCAGCTTCATGCGCTTAATGTGTTCTATAGCTTCTACCTGAGTTTTTGCGCATATTCTCTTTTCTTCCTCCTTACGCTTCTTTGCCAACATGAGTCATCTAAGCATATCCTCAGTGAGAGGTTCCGGATAGAGTTTGACTCCATAACCACTAATGTAATTAGGCATTATCTCTCCTTCTAGGGTGTCTAATTATACCGCTCCACTTATCGAGAGTCTGTTAATGATCATAGGTCCATAACCTCGCTTTTCTAATTTTTGTGCATGTTGTTTCAATGTATACATTAGGACTAAGTCACCTTCTCTTAAGCCTTTGTCTTTCACACGTGCATTGAAATAGGCTTTTTGTCGCCTCTTTGCTGTGTATATACCTGCTACTGCTTTCAGCCTGGTCTCTCCTAATCGTTCCAAGTCCATTATCCTTAAAGATAATTCATGGCCGGTCCACTGATGTTCTTGTGCAACCTTAAGGGTGGGTATCGAAAATTCCAAAAGAAGCACATCATTTTGACCAAAAACCATCTGAAAGGGAGTTGCATTGAGTACGATCTTGTAGGCCACTCGATATGCCCAAATAGCATGGTATAACTGTTTGTCCCAATCTGAACGTTTGTTGTTCACGAGTTTCATTAATATAAAGCAAAGGATCTTGTTAGTGCTTTCAGCTTGACCATTGGCCTGAGGATGATATGGTGCGGATTTCTTGTGAATCAACATAAAATCTTGTAACAAATATTCAATGACTTGGTTTAGAAAGTGAGTTCCTCGATCGCTCACTGGCTTTATAGGCAATCCATACCTTGTAAAAACATTTTCATTAAGATTTTTTCCATCGTGTGTGCATCATTCTTTTTTGTGGCCTTAGCCTCTACCCATTTGGTAAGATAGTCTATTGCTACAATGATGTATTCAGCATGAGTACCTTTCGATGGGGGGTTAATGGGTCCTACAAAGTCTATGCCCCACTTGGAAAATGCACGTCCTCCCATCATGGGTTTCAGTGGCATTTCATCTTTGCGAGTAGGAAACTGAGTTCTTTGGCACACATCACATCTCTTAACATAGGTATGTGCATCCATGTGAAGAGTCGGCCACCATAATCCTACAAATAATATGGCTTTGATTATCTTATAGGGGTCAAAATCCTTCTGCAACACCTTGGTGTTTAGTCTCTAATACGCTCAAGTAATCGCTCTCATAAAGACACTGTCTTAGGTATCCGTCTCTTCCTCATTCGTTTAGATTGTCGTCGATAAGTGCGTAGTCTTGAGCTTCCTGCTCTAGATTTCGTTGTCATGATAAAGTCATTCCTTGAGGGAATGTTTTTGTCCTCAAGTAAATCACTAAAGGTTCAATCCATTTTGGTTTGAGAGACATATGATATAACGTGGCATGTTCTACCGGTGGTCTTTCACAATAGACATGACATTCTTTACACAACTTATAGACATTTGTTTCCATAGAAGGCGAATATATAGAGTCTGCAATGTACAATGTTTTGAATGATGTTGCTTTAATGCACCCATATGTGCTAATTGCAACCAATTTGCATATTCTGATTCGTCAACACAACAAGCAAGAATTTTTTTATTATCCTGTTTATATATACTTCCTGCTACTATCTAGTATCTTTGTGACTTGGTAATCTCTCCTTCTCTGATCCTTATCCTTGGATTCTTGGGTCCAAATGTGAGAATAGGGACAATCGGCTTAGCCCATTCACATACGATTTCAAGGTTAAACAGGTATGTGTCGGGTAGTTCATTCATTATTCCTTGAGGAGCTTCTCACGTGGTTAATCTTGAGAGATGGTCCACTCTAAGGTGGGTCTTTCCCTTCCTGACTACTATTTCAAATTCGTACTCCATGAGTAATAGAAACCATCATCCATGAAGAAGTTGAACTTATTTGCCAACAAGTAATGCCTGAATTTCTTTACCGCGTAGATCATTCCTAATCCTTCACGCTCCGTAGTGGTGTAGTTTCTTTCTGTTGCATTCAACTGTCTGCTTGTGTAAGCTATAGGGAAATCTGTATTGCCTTCATTAGCAGGTTGTGCCAACACACATCCTATGGCATAGTTGGCTGCATCCACATGTACATCAAAGGCTTGCTCCAATCTAGCGTTATTAATATTGGTGTTGAACACAAGTGTCGTTTAAGTTCATTGAATGTATTTTCACACTCATTCGTCCATTCAAACTTGGTCAAAAGAGAGTACAGAGGCTTTGCTATGATAGCATACTTGTGTATGAATCATCGATAATAACCACAATGGCCCATGAAGGCATGTACCTCTTTTACGTTCTTTGGTCTAGGTAGGTTTGCAATTACTTTCATCTTTTCTTCATCTATCGAAATTATGTTCTTTGACAAAATATGTCCTAGAATTTTGCCTTGCCTGATCATGAAAACACACTTTTCTGGGTTCAAACAAACTTGATATTCTCAACATTTGTCAAATACTTGCCTTAATTCTAGGATATGAGTCTGCCTCATATTTGAATGAGTACATATATATGGACTTTGCATCAGATGGATGTGAAGAATGCTTTCCTACATGTTCAGTTTATGTAGGTTCCCAGGAAGCCACATTTGGATGCTCAAAGGCGCACACTACGTTATGTGAGTGCTACTTTGGATTATGCATTGTTTTATGAGGCTGGTGTAGATTTGCAGGTTTATGGATACACCGATGCAGATTGGGCTGGTAGCATTCCAGATAGAAGATCTACTAGTGGTTTTCTATTCTCACTTGGGAGTGTAGTTGTTACATGGAGTAGCAAGAAGCAACCCATTATTGCTTTGTCGAGTACAGAGGCTAAGTATAGAGATGTTGCAATGAGAGCATGTGAGGCATCATGGCTAGAAATGCTACTTGCAGATATGGAAGTGGGAAAGCCTATCAGTATTTATTGCGATAATCTTAGCAGCATATAGTTAGCACGGAATCCTGTTTTCCATGCTAGAACAAAGCATATCGAGGTACATTATAACTTCATCAAAGAGAAGGTATTAGCAGGTAATATTGATCTTGTTTATGTGAGAACAGATGAGCTGGTTACTGATATTTTCACCAAAGCACTTGGAGCTGAGAAGTTGAAGAAGTTTTGGGAGATGCTTGGATTACAGGATATGGTGTTGAGCTTGAGGGGGAGTGTTGAGATATCAAGCTCAACATGTGATGATCCAGGATGACATGTACCAGTTTTTTGTTTCTCTGACATGTATAGTGGTCACGCCTGTAAGACAATAGTTACACAATATAACACACGAGCAATACCAGAGAAGCTAACAGATATAGAAGAATCTCAATAATTTTCTACTAGCAGAAAGTACAAAGATGATGGCATTGTCCACCTGTGCGCTCTCAAGGTAGAGCTTAAATGGTGATCTAGACAACTCTAGATAGAGAGATACAAGGTAGAGGTATGCTTGCTCAATTCGATGTCTCAAGTAGTGTAGAAGTCATGTATATATAGGATCATGGGTGGCCTTCCATGGACAGCTATACATGGGTAGTAGAGCATGGGCGGCCACCGTCCACGTAATTGCCATACACGCCTTAGGTCGATTTGAACCGACCTAACAAATATAAATGATTTCTGACTCCGACAGGGAATATTCCATGGAATATTCCCTTTATCGTCACGCCAGGGGGTGCTGCCCCTGGACCCCCACCAGGGGGCCCACTGGCCTCCTTGGACCCCCCAGCCGGGACTACTCCCTACTGCCCCGGACCCCACAATTGGGGACCCTGGTAACTCCCTTTTCTTACAATACCTTACATGGTCCAATAGGACCTTCATCCAACATGCAAGTTGGGATTCCCATCAATTGGGTAATGCACGCTTGGCTTCTCCTCATAATGGGGGCCTTACAAAATGTGCATAAAATCATGAGGGGTAGACATTGATCATATACTAACACCCCCCTCTCAATGTTTACCGATGAAAAATCAAGTAAGTTTCGGTCCTATGCCCATCTATTGAAGATGCCTGTTGAGCTATTCTCTTCCAAGTGCTTTAGTGAATATGTCAGCACACTTTGCCTCTTTTGGGCAATATTCTAGCTCCACAATTTCATCTTCAATTAGCTCATGAATGTAATGGTACTATACTTCTATGTGCTTGGTGCGAGCATGAAATACTGGGTTCTTTGCAATAGCCACACAACTTTGATTATCACACTTGAGTACAGTTGCCATATTTGATGGAAAGCCTAGATCTGCAAGAATTCTCCTTAACCAGACTGCCTCACAAGAAGCAAAACAAGCTGCTTTGTACTCTGCTTTAGTGGAGGAGAGTGCGAGAGTTGGTTGCTTTCCACTTCCCAAGAAAATATTCCTGAACCAAGTGAGAAACAATATCTAGAAACTGATTTTCTAGAATCATAATCTCCAGCCCAATCTGAATCACAATATCCTTGGAGTGTATCACATGTGGTATAAAAAATACCAAAATCCAAGGTTCCTGCAATGTACCTTAGAATTTGCATTCCAGCATTCCAGTGACTCTCCTTAGGTTTGTTGGAAAACTTGCTTAATACTCCAACAGCATAGCAAATGTCTGGTCTAGTGTTGCACAGAAAAATAAGACTTCCAACGAGCTTCCTATACTTCTTAGCATCTACATCAGGCATGTTATCATCCATAGATAGCTTATGATTTACCTCCATAGGTGTGCTAGTTGGTTTGCAGTCCATCATTCCAAATGCCTTGAGAATTTCTTTGGCATATTTCTGTTGTGAGATAAAAATGCCATCCTTCCTTTGCCATACTTCAATTCCCAGACAAAAAATGGAGTAGACCTAAGTCTGTCATTTCAAACTCAGTTCCCAAGCTGATCCAAGTTTGATTGATGAGTTCTTGATGATTATCTACATATACAATGAAAACAACTAGCTTGCTATCCCTTTTCGTTACATACAAGTTAGCATCTGAAGTACTTCTTTCAAAACCCATATTTTTGAAAAAATTATCTATCTATTGGTACCAAGCTCGTGGAGCTTGCTTAAGTCCATATGAAGCTTTCTTCAACCTGCAAACTTTATTTTCTTAATTGGGCACCTCAAAAGCAGGTGGTTGAGATACATATACCTCCTCCTTGAGGTGACCATTCAAAAATGCAGATTTGACATCCATCTGGAAAATAGGCCAGGCCTTTTGTGTAGCTACTACAAGTATCGTCCGAATAGTTGTCATGCATGTTGTTGGTGCAAAAGTTTCTTGGACATCGGCTTACGCTGTGTAGCTACAATTGGTTCACTTTTTATTGAGGAAATTTCTTCATCAGATGTTTCCTCCTCCTCAATTTTAACCTGTCTTTTAATAGGCACAAGGTGAGATATTCCTCCGTTTGATGAGATAGTAGATTTACCTTTATCTTCTACTAAGTGTGGTCATTCATCAAACACCACATCTCATTGACAAAAATCTTCCTTACCTTAGGATCCCACAACCTGTATGCTTTAGACTCTTCACTATATCCTAGGAAGACACACTTTTTGCTTTTTGAATCCAACTTTGATCTTGTTGAATTAGGAATATGTGCATAACAGAAACAACCAAAAATTTTGAAATGCAAAACTAAAGGATTTTTACCAAAATATGCTTCTTGAGGAGTCATCCCCTTCAGTGTTTTCGTGTAGCTTTGATTGAGGATGTAGATTACTGTATTGACTGCTTCTGCCTAGAATGAATCAGGCATGTCTTGAGCTTTTAACATACAATGAGCCATTTCAACTACTGTCATGTTCCTGCGCTCAACAACGCCATTTTGTTGAGGTGTATGAGCTGTGGTAAGTTGCCTTTTCACACCATGCTCCTTACAGTAATTATTGAATTCTGTTGACAAGAATTCACCTCCTCTATCTGTTCTGAATTTCTTCAATTTCCTTCCTGATTCATTTTCCACATACTTATGCCACGTTTTAAATTTTTCAAAAGCATCAGCCTTCTCTTGAATGAAATAAACCCACATCTTTCTACTATAATTGTCGACTAATAGCAAAAAGTAGAAAGATCGTCCTAAAGCAGGTGTAGACATTTTACCGCAGAGATCAGCATGTACCAACTCCAGAGGATCTTGAGATCGATTGTTGGACTCTCTTGGAAATGCCTTTTGCTGTTGCTTGCCCATCATACAAGCTTCACAAGGTTCTTGCAACTCTGAAATGTAGAAAAATGAGCAACCATCCCTGTTCTTTGCATCTCCTTCAAAATTGCAAATCCGAGATGCCCAAATCGTTGGTGCCATAACCTGCTTATATCTTTATCTTCTGTAGCAGTTAAAGCACTTAACTCATACAATTTATCCCGCCGTATGCCTTTACCTATAACATTACCTGATGAATCCATGATTTCTGCACCACTCTTATTGAAGTGAACTTCGAGTCCACGATCTGTTATTGCAAAAACTGACAACAAATTTCTTTTAAATGTAGGTACATAGAGAACATCGGATAAATTTTTCTCAACACCTGGAGAAGTGATAAAAGAGATGGTTCCAATTCCTTTGGCTAGACACTTGGAGTCATTTCCCACCACTACATTGATGGATTCCCGTAGAGTCACTAGGGAACTATACCAATCCTTTTTAGTGGTCATATGGCGAGAAGCTCCACTATCTAAAATCCATGGTTCATCAACACAAGCTTGAGCAGATGATCATACCTCTTCAATAGCTACCCAAAGTTCCAGCTCTGTGTTGTTTGCAGACTCTTTGTTCTTCCACGATGATTTTATTGTCCCATTCCATTCATCAGCTTGCTTCTTTCTACAATCCTTGATGGCATGGCCTTTCTTTTCACAATAGAAGAAACTTCCTGTGAAATTTTTCTTCTTTGGCTTCTTCTTTGATCCATCAGAAGAGCCTTTACCTTTTGCATTTGATGAGAATGCAGCATCACTTGTACTTTGCCGATTCTTCATATATGTTTCCATATGTTTTCGTGACTCTGTATAATATGCAGGTAGGCTATCCACGTGGATAGAGTCAAAACTGTTAGAATTGGGATCACCTTCTGTGATCAGGGGCAAAGAAGGCACTAAAGCCCTATTGAGGTTCTCTTCTACAGCAGTGTACTTGATTGAGATGACATTAGATAGTGGGGTTGGCTTCTGAGCTAAAACAGGTTGAGGCCTCTGTTGAGCCTGATAAGGATAGTTCTGTGGAGGCCTATAGTAATGAGGTTGAGCATTGTATTGACCTTGATATCTACCTAGTTGGGGGTATGCTTGAGGTAGTTCTATCGTACTACTTGTTTGTTATATGGTCAATCTTGTGTTGTGTGATTTGTATATCGTCTCTCAATTGTACAATATTGGCCACTAGGGTTGGCTTGAGTTTGTGCCACATTGGGACATACATTTTCCATATGATCACCACCACAGGTGTAACAACGTTTGTTTGTTGTTAACCTAGGCATCTCTTTGCTTGAAACTCCTAGTTTTTGAGCCACTTTTCTGCTAGGTCTTCAATCGAGCTAGATATTTTTGAGGATGATTGAGATGAACAATCGGAGTCCTTATAGACCTTTGAAAGTTCCAATTCATCTCCTAGATTTTCCTCAATATCTATGTAGATTCTTACGCATTGCTCTAGTGTTCTGGTTTCTTTCAGGTATACATAGGAGCGTAGTTTAGAGCTTAAGAGGCCATCTAAAAACAACGACACTTGCTTGGCTTATGAGGGTAGTCCTTGCATCAAACATATCTCAACATATTGTCTAAACCTACGTCTTGCAAGTCTAACTGCCTCCTGAGGGGTATGTTTGAAGCTGTGAATTAATAAAGAAGTATCATGTTTGATTCCACTTTTAGAGAATTCCGTGATGAATAACTCTAACAAGTGATGAATATCCCTAAATTGCCTTTATTGCAATGGTTGAAACCAAATTAAAGCCGTTTTCTTTAACGTTAGACCAAATGCTCGTAGCACTTGCTTAAATTTAGCAACATGGTCATAGGGATATCCTATCCCATCAAAGTAATTTTTCATTGACTTTACTAATTGAGTGGGTCTTAGTATCCTGGGGTGTTCACGTGGTCTAGGTAGAGGAAAATCATCTCTACCACCTGGTATTCTTGGTTTCCTTTTTCGTTCCAATCTATCGGTATCCATGATTGGTCTATCTCTCCCTATGGGGTGGGCGAAACTTACTTCTACTCTTTCTTTGTTCTTCTCTCTTTGAGTACCTTGGGCTGAGGATGTTCCAACACCCTGATAGCTAGTGTTTACATTTTTTCTTGATGGGGGGAATACTAACTCACCTCTCCATGTTTAGGCTTGTCTCGCATGATCGGGCACTACAAATATTCGTTCTGAAGTATTGTCCAAATATACTACCTTTCCAGGTGTATCTGGGTCCTTGAATTTGTAAATCATGATGGAGCCTACCTCACTAGGTTGTTCCATTATGTACCTCCAAAATGCTTCATCTGTGTCCTTATTCAGGAACAATTCTATGTTTCTATTGACACCAGCAACAAAACCCCAGAGGCCCCTGACAACAAAGAAACCAATGAGGAGGGATACACTACAAGAAAAGAAGACGGTTTTACCACTAGTAATGAAGATAACATGGATAGTGAAAGCTCCATCATTGGTTCGACTATTCCAGAAATGCTTTCTTGTTCATTCCAACAAGAGGCCTCTCGCGAAGGAAAACAGCCTATTGGGTTATCGTTGAAAAGCCCCCACTTATTCGGGACCATGTCCCTACGAAAAAGAAAGATAAATCCAAGAGGAGAAAGGATACGGCCCCTTCCCGCAAAGATGGCAACTTATGACAATGATCATCATATCATTAAATGCTAGGGGGTTGAGTGACCATCATTGGTCAATGGCTTCGTGACATTAGCCTAAACCCTGAATTTATCTATATTCAAGAGACTAAAGTTGATGGAGCTTACCTCCACGAACGTCTTAGACATGTCTCCCCCACCCATGTCTAGATTTCAACGTCGCACCCTAGGGGGTCGGATGGGACAGTAATTGGTATAAATCAATTCTGGTTTGAAAATCTTGAGAACTCCATTGAAGATCAGAGTCATCGGTGGATTTCCATTTCTTTTGGTGCCCCCTTTCGTTTCACGGTTGTCTCTTTGTACGCCCCAAATAGGGAGTTGGAGAGATTGGACACCCGGGCCTCCTTGGACTCGCTCCCCCACAACGTGCTAATTTGCGGAGACTTCAATATGGTGGAGGACCCTACGGATAGATGAAACAGCAAGGGCCAAGTCACCGATAATTGGGAGAAAGAAACTTCAAATAAAACCAAACTACACTTGGATCTAGTCGAATTCAAAGATTCAAATGGCTTTTCATGGTCTAATCTCGAAGCAAGCGAGGACCTGAGGAAAGCGATACTGGATAGAAGCTACATCGCTCATAGCATCATTCACCAGTGGGACTCTCCTTCCCTTTCGCAACGCACTGACCTCGCCATTTCTGATCACTACCCGATCATCATCTCTTTCCAACCTCTCATCAAAACCCGTAAGGCTCCTTGGTTTCATGCATGTTCAACTTCTTTCTCTCTCCCCTCCGTCCATCAAGAAATCGTTGATGTGTGGAAGGAGGCTTTCACCACCTATTCATCCCTAGCCAAGAGTTGGAGACGTGCAGTTGACAAGTCGTGGTAGATCATGATAAGAACCAGGAAGATGCTCCAGGATGTTCGACGAGGACAAAGAGAAGCTATTTATCATAGACTATGGAGACTCAAGGAGGAAGTGAACAAAGGAAAAGCAGAATCCCAAAAGGGTCTATGAAGAATGAGAGCGCTGCTAAGATACCAGGAAGAAATACAAAGGAAAAATTTGCAAATACTCTTTAAGGAGTGGTGGGATGGCAAAAGTCGACAAGCCCACCAAAGTGATGTGCAACATTCTTAAAAGGAAACAAAACAGAGAACGGATCCCCCCCTTTTCTAGACTCAAATGGCATTGTATGCAATACCGAAGAAGAAAATATCAAATTCATTGAAGAACATTTTACGAGACTCTTGGGGACCTCGACTCCCCTCTCCCCATATAAACGAGACTCCATGGTGTCCATCTCTAGGGTATCCTCTCATAGGATCCCACACAACCTTCGATCCCTGCTTCATGCCCCTATCTTAGAAGAAGAAATCATTGGAGTCATTGATTCCCTTCCCAATGGGAAAAGCCGAGGGCTGGATGGGCTCACTAATGCATTCTTTAAGTCCTTCAAGTTGGTGATGGCCACCCCTCTTCCTTTGGTCTGGAGGCGCTCGAGTTTGGAGTGCTTTCGACTTGTCTCAACAATGGCATAATCAAATTAATCCACAAAAGAAGGGAAAAGAACAAAATTGAGGACTGGCATTCGATTACGATGCTTCAAATGGGATATAAGATCATTGTTAAAGTCATAGCCAACAGAATTTCCGGCCATCTGAGAGCTTGGTTAAGCAAGGACCAAAAGGGTTTCGCCAAAGGTAGGTCAATTTTGGAAGCCATAATTGATATCTGGGAAGGTATCGACTTAGCGGATGAGTCAAGACAAGATGTGGTTTTCCTCAAGATTGACTTTGACAAAGCTTACGACAGGCTAGAATGGGATTACATTTGGCAATCACTTAAAGATCTAGGTTGCAGCTAGAAACTCACCAAGATGATCTCGACCCTATTGGGAAATTTGTCGACGATCAAATTAACACGATCAATTAGACAAGGGTGCTAGTGGCTCCCCTTCAGTTTTCCATTGCCACAGAAGGACTTAGCCGGCTGGTGGACCAACAGCTGGAAATTGGTAATATCAAAGGCCTCTAATTGCCCTATAACCATGGCCAAATCACCGTGAGACTTTTTGCAGATGATATGAATGCTTTTTGTCCACAAGGACTGTACCAGTCTAGAGACATTTTGGAGGTGTCTGAATACTTTTTGCGAAGCCCCTGGATCCAAAATGAACCACTCAAAGACCGCGTTCAGAGCTATTTTCAGAATCCAACCCAACCTTCTCTTTGAACATGGCTCCCAAAACATTCCCCCAAGCCAAATTTTCCAGCTTCTTGCGATTCCCTTGGGCTTTGGTATATCGTTGGAGCAGCAATGACACTAGGTCATGGCTAGACTCGAAAGCAAGCTAAACTTTTGGAGAGGTATGCAAATCAATCTCATGGGTGGTGCAATGGTTATCAACACGTTCCTCATTTCGTCAACCATTTACTTCCTCTCTTGTTGGAGACCAAAAGAGCAAGAGCTGTCCAAATTGGCAAGTATATGCAGAAACTTCCTTTGGATGGGAGACCACAACAGGAGGGGGATGCCTAAAAGCAAATGGTCCATCTACACTAAGCCAAAGGGATAGTGGGGACCTTGGTATTCTGGACATGAAATGCATGGCTGACAAACTGGCGGCAAAATGGTTGATTAAGGCGTGGTGCAACAGGAAGACTTCATGGGCCAAATTGATCTTCGAAAACAAGAACGTGCTGACTTTTGTGGGATTCCGGAATTGGAAGAACTTGGACACTCTGACCCTTTTGTTTTCCCCGATTGCTATTTTCCCAAAAGGCTCGGATCTTGTGTGCTCCCTTTGGAAGAGTTGGAACAAAGTCAAAAGCCTCATAAGAATCAACGAAGATTGAAATTGGGAGACTGGTATCAAGCAGAATGACTCTATTTGGTTTCTAATCCATGGCATCAAGAACGTGGAATCTTGGAACATTCGAAGTGCCAAGAGGCTCTGGAACAAGGGCTTCACAAAATGGAAACATCTCTGGAAACAAGACACCAACCAATGGATCAACTTCAAGGATATTGACCCTAGGGTCAGCATTACCTATGAAGAATGGAATATTTTACAAAGCAGATGTCTTGCTTGGGACCGCTCTAAAGTCCATCTTCTCATGGGACATGACGCGCCATGCCTGCTGGGTCTCAGATGGCATAATGGTAATTGCCTAACAAAAATCCCATATATCAAAGGGGACATTGATTATCAGATCAACCTCAACAAGAAGTGGTGCATGTCATGGACACCACAGCGGTGGGATTTGAAGTTCATGGCTATCAGGCACCCTCTCATAGAAAACAAAAAGTATGTTCTCTTATGGAAAATTCTTCATCGGGGAATCTGAACCAACCTAAAGGCTAGTAAAATTTGTGGGGCATCTCCCTAGTGCAAGCGTTGTAGTTAGTCCATTAAAGATGTCAGTCACATCTTCTTTTCTTGTCCCAACTCCAACAGGCTCTAGCAGATTGTCGGAAAGAAAATTAGTCTTCAGAAGCATATCAGTTAGAAACAAGCTTTGTTGGGAGAAGCCATCGAATTCTCGTTGACTCTCTGAAATGCCATCAGAGGGAAGGTCCTCTGGAAAATTTGGCGAGAAGGATGTTCTTATAACTTTGGCGACTCCCCCAAAGAGTGGTAGATTGAGAAATCGTTGTTCCTCCTCGGTAAAAGAATCGCTAATTGTAAAGTGCTCCTTCTAACCAACAAGAATCGCATCATAAAGTGCTCCTTCTAACCAACAAGAAGCTTAAACCCAAGTGGGCCCCGCATGAGGGTGATGAGAGGGTGATTAACCTTCTTTGTAATGCATTCTAAACTCTATAAGATCTATCCTTGCTCTTGCTCTGTGGGACTTGGGGGATCCCATGGGCACTAGCCTCCTTTCACTTGTACTTTTCTTTCCTTTTATTTAATACGAGTCCCGGAGAGTAGGCTAAGGCCGAACTTCCTTTATTTAAAAAGAGGATAGTAGGTGAGGAAAGAGTGTTTATCATTTCATAAGCACAAAAGTAACGACCTTTAATTCCACAATTCACACAGAAGAGATAGGGATATAGGAAACTTTGCTTTGCGCAACATTGAGCTCAGAATGGCATGATCAGTAAAATGGGAATGTTGAATACTAATCAACGAATGATCTTTGAATTGATGAATAATGAATAAGATTTGTAAAATTACACGTTTCTGATTATACTCCTCCATTTTACTTTTCCCTAAGAGAACTCAATCTCTTCAACTTGCTGCATTCTGATACAAATGTGTCAAATTTTCGCGCATGCATCGCTCAAGTATAACTCGACATTGTTTGAGCATTTTCCAAGTAGTGACTAGATTGGAAGATGTTACTGCACTGACAAATTTCATTGAATAAGGGGGAGTTGATCATCCTCTGATTAATGGAAGACCGGCTACAGCTATGATCAATGTGGATGGAAAGCCAAACTTCAAATGCTTCCAAAATGACAAGTTGTAAGGCATCCTTGTGGATACTCTCGCCTGCTCACATACGATGAGGTTTGCAGCAGACCCTACCAATGTAAGATTTCCCGCAACAGTACTCGCCCATGCCAGAATCAGCCAGGCTCTTGTTTCGCTTGCTCCTGGAAGGTCCCTGGATGCTGCCGCAACCATCGGCCCTAGCAACAACACTGCATGCACCATTCATTTTAAAGCGGATCGTTAAGCAAGGTCACGTAATAGGACAACTGCTACACAATCATAAATGAGAAAGTAACGATGAAACGCTTACAAGATAGCACTAAAAGCATAAATCAATGAGTCATGAAAAACATAGAACATGATGCTTATAATCCATGCCGGCATAGTCAAAGTTAAGTACTAAGATTAATTAAGCTGGTGATCATGGGGTGCATGTGGTTTAGATTTGATATTTCACCTGTTGGAACATTCGAAGCAATGTTGGATAACAAAATGACAACAGCAGCAAGGAGAACTGCTCCAAGGAAATGGTTAATGCGAGCATGTGGTTCCACAGCATTCCAAAATGTTTCTGGTAAGCCTGTTCTGTTAAATCCATCAACTGTGATGAACATTGCTGAGAAGAAAACAAGCAGAGAATATGACACCTGCATCCATGAGAAAGAGAGAATTTATCAAATCATTGTACGAAACTAACAGGAAACCCTAAAGACACAACCTGCTCCACTACAAATTCGTCCCACTTATAATCACGGTCGAACTGTCTTACGGATATAAATTGTGTGCAAGCTCTGGACTCAATTGCTGCATATCCTCACACTGGGCATTCAAGTCTAGTGCAATGGAGGCGTGCAAGTCTAGTACATATCCTCACACTGGGCATTCAAGTCTAGTGCAATGGATTCAGAAGCAGAACTATTACAGGATAGAAAAATAAAAATACCTTGCTGATATGTGGTCCAGCATCCTCAAAATCAAGCACAATAAGTGCACCTGCTGCAGTTATCGTGCACCAAGAGAGGTCGAGCCCGGCTAGAAGAGCAGCCAACATGCCAATAGTTACAAGGTAGACAGATAGCTTCCAAACGCGATTCTTCCATGATTTCCATTTAGGTAGTTCTTCAAGACACAGACCAGATGACGGTGAAGATTGCAATGGTGGAATTGATGTTGAAGAACCGAATTGGGTGACTGTAACATTTATCACTTGTTGTTGGCTTCCCTCTGACACTGCCTTATTTTCCACATTATCAGTAGCTTCTTGAACCACGATAGCCTGACTTCCCGAGGAAAAACCATCGCTGACTGGTTCATTAACATCAGCATTTTGCGAGACATGATTGGATTGACCACTATTGTCTACTCCGATTGATCTACACTTCTGCAGTGAAACAACCAAATTAGGCTTCATTGGATCATATTCCCTTCTATTGCCAACGTCCTCTACAGGTTGATTTCCTACGTTTGCTATCTCAATTGCATGAGAAAAATCGTTTCCTTGGACTTCAACTTTTCTAATTACTCCGGTAGAGAGCTGCTTCCAATATACAGCAAGCAATAGTGCCGTGTTTATAGTGATGCCAATAAACATGGACGGGAGCACACCTACAAGGAACTTACCAAATGAGATCTTGCTTTTGATTGCAATCACAAGGTTCTGGGGATTACCAATGGGTGTAGCTGCGGAGCCAATGTTAGAACTCGTCGAAAGTGCAAGCAGGAAAGGCTGAGGAGGCAGGCCTCTCTCTTTGCAGAAAGCAAGTATAAACTCTGTGAACAATACACAGCATGTATCGTTGGTAAAAAGTGCGCTTGTGAATGCTACTAGAAAGGACAGACGGCAAAGCAGATCTTTGCCGCCCCTGCAACGATAGGATAAGGCTTTCGCTAGGTACTTAAACATGTCCGCACGCTGCAGGTAGACACTCACTACCATAGTGCCAAACAGAAGTCCAAGGATGGGGAGGTTTATGGAAGTATACGCTTGATCAGGAGACTCCACTTGACATACCACAACCAGGGCAGCACTTACAAGTGCACCAGCGGTTCTGCCGATTGGCAAGGCCTGAAATTTGGGAAATGTGGCAGTCACCCAAAACACGAAAAATGCAAAACTCCCTAAGATCACCGTATTTATGTCTGCAAGTGGCATAATTTATCAACTATGGGAAATTACGAACCAATCAGATGAAGTAATGAGAGCGTCTGGGAAATTAACCCACCAACTTACTAACTCCAATCCACGAGCTTTTACGATGACTTCTGCCTATAAGCAATAGCTATGACTGGAGTTATTCTGAATGTGATGCAGTTTCCTTTAATGCAACCAGTGTTATGACCATACAGCACTCTGGTTTCCGCCACAACCTCCTTCGGATGCCAAGAGAAGAAGCTTTATATTCCTGGAGAAACAAATACCTGACAGAATCAATCTATTGTTCACATGTTTGCACAAAAGATGTGAGGACATAACTGATCACGCAGAAAACTTGTGTCCATAGGCATGGTCAGGTAAAAAACTACGACACATCCATGTACGAATCCGTGATCTTGCTCTCACCTTCAAATTCCCCTTTCGGATGAAATTCTTCCGCGACAACCCTATCACACTTCGTTTTACTGGCTGACCACCATTGATGTCGTCGCCATGAAAGAAGTGATGTTGATCGGTGCTATTTCGATGTACCCTTCTGATTTTCAGTTTCGCCGAACCTCTCTTTCTCTATCTCTGTCTCTCTCTCTCTCCTGCACAGATCTTACCTTCGCGGACATATTTAAAGGGTTAAGGTTTGCCCGCTAAAAGCCACCCGCCGTGGCGATCAAGGAAAAGCCGTCATGGGTAATCCAAGCTACAGTGCCAGGGCTCCCGAGTCCCGTCTCCCGAGTCCCAACTCCGAGTCTCGAGTCTCGTTGTCAAAAAGCCAGGGCCCGCAGACTCGAGCTCAATACGTCGCTGACGAAGAAAATGCTTCTATCCGAATGGTCCTATGCTTCTATCCGTTCTACCGAAAAAAATATACCATCTAAAGAATTCTCTTCTATATAACCTCTCGAAAGTCGGGGACAAAAGGCTATTGTTTCAGTCTTTCAATCCTAAATGGAAAAGTAGATCAAGGATTAAACCCCGCAAGTGGTCTAACATTAGCTGAAAGTGAGAACTTGAAAATTTCATGCATCTCTCATTTGTGCGCTTGTGTTTTGTTTCTTTCTTCAGCTTCCCAAGAGTCTTTGAGGTGTTCTTGTTGATATATTTAGGTAGTGATGTGTGTGAACACACTAATGGAACATTTGACAGGTATAAAGCTAGGCTTGTTGCAAAGGGTTATGCACATGAGGCATTGATTTTGTTGAAACCTGTGCTCCTACTTGCCGAATGACTACTATTCGTAGCATCTGTGCACTTGCAGCTCATCATGGTTAGAATGTACATCACTTGGACATTAAAACAGCATTTCTAAATGGTGACTTGCATGAATAAGTGCCCCATGGCTTTGTGCAGAAAGGGCATGAAAACTAGGTGTGCAGGTTAAAGAAGGCATTATATGGTTTAAAGCAAGCACCACGTGCTTGGTATGAAAAGCTACATGCCTATCTAATTGCATATGGTTTTGAGAACAGTCCAACTTAAAGAACCTTATATGTTAAGCGTGCTAATGATGTGCTTCTGATCATTGTAGTGTATGTTGATGACATATTGCTCAGTGGTCCTCATGACATGCATATTGCTGATTTTAAGGCTGATTTGCATGCCTCATTTGAGATGTCTGATTTGGGGAATTTGTATCACTATTTGGGCATTCAGTTTATGCAATTTGATGGTGGAATGGCATTGTGTCAAACGAAATATAGTGACACATTATTGCAGCGTTTTGGCCTTGAAGACTGTAAGCCTATTGCCACTCCGATGGAGACAGGTTTATGATTGATTCTTCATGATGATGGAGATGCATTTGATATTGTTCTCTATCAGCAAACAGTTGGATGTTTGATCTACTTATGCATTACTCAGCCAGATGTTCAGTTTGTAGTCTCACAGATGAGCAGGTTTATGCATTGCCCAGGTGTCAAGCATTGGCAGGCGGTTAAGCTTATCTTTTGCTACTTGAGTGGTACCCGACTACTTTCATTGTTTTATCCCAAGGCGGGATCACTACCGCCAGATTTGCATGCTTTTTTTTATAGTGATTGGGTTGCTAGCTATGACACTCATGTGTCCACCAGTGGTTTTTGCTTCATGCTTGGTAGCTCATGTATATCTTGGGTGAGCAAGAAGCAGCCTACTGTGGCCACTTCCAGTTGTGAGGCTGAGTATAGGGCAGCTTTCAGAGCTACTATTGAGTGTGTATGGCTCAGATGCCTTATGGCTGATTTGGATGTTGGTCAGTCTTCTGCCACCACTATCTTCACTGATAGTCAGAGGGCATTGGCGTGTTCCATGCTCGCACTAAGCATATTAGGTGCATTATCATTATGTCAGGGAGAGGTTCTGTAATAAAGTAAGTCTATGGTCCAAGGGTCTAGCCGGTTTAGACGGATCTGAAATCGGACACCGTTTGGTCATCCGTGTGTATGACCAAAGATCTCGAGTTTAGACTTACTAGGAGGTCTTGTGCTCTTATGAATAAGTGACCCACTTAGTCTAGTGGTTAAGTCTCAAGGATGTGAAGGAGGAGGTTATGGGTTCAATCCCCATGGGGGACATGGGGAGAGTATTTTGCCCAAAGAGATCTAGAACCTTCTAGAAGCATCTACTTGAGTTAACTCGAGTTAACTGGGACACTTGGTGCATATGTAGTTACATGGCCGACACTTGGATGCCTAGTATCCACCTGCCCAAGAAGACAGTCCCCTGGAGAGAGCTATATATAGAGGCATTTGGTTGGGAGGAGAGTCATCTCTCTAGCATGTGGTGGCCGTAATCCTTGTTCTCTTGCATTGGTATCAAAGCCCTATAAGATCTATGGTGACCTTAACTTGAGAGGAATTATGATGAAGATTTTATTTTCTCATTTCATGAATACGTTTATACTCCTCCCCAATGTTTTCTTTATGCTGAACGTTTTCTCTCTCGTTCTTCGAGATTCGAAGGCAAAACGTTTCTTCGTCGCATTTGTTTATCCTCTCTCGCAAGTCGTGGTATCTCTATGCAGAACATTTCATTATGGAGAAATGTTTATTAGTTGATTTGCTCATCGTAAAGGTTCTAGGCCAACATGCTGCAACGTGGTATCGAACCCGGATCACTGACAAAGCAAGTATTTGTCCTAGCTGCGAAGCCAGTATAGTATAGAGAGCATACGGGCGCTGCCTTTTTATTTTATTGAACATATACCATCGTAAATCTGTTCGCGATATCTAGGCGAGATTTATGCACGTTATATGGTAACTATTGCTTTATGGTTTTTCCTTTCTCTGCAACAAATGGTGAATGGTTTTCGAATCCATCGTCTGCAACCTCGGGTTGGCTGCAAATGATGCAAGCGCAAGTTACTCAAGTTATATTAAGCGCAACAGCGCCCAGGTTCTGTCCTGTGACCACTCAGTTTCAGATGATATGCTTCATCCACGCCCGGAGTACTATTGCAATCAGCAGTTATATAGCTGCAATTGACATGCAACCCGCGAGCTTGGCAGCGATTTCCTTCAAGCAAGGGAGCACGCTCTGATTGTAGTCTCTCAATTTTATAATACTTTTAGAATGCATATTGCAGATGTTTGTACATTACAGACAAAAGATGACTTTCCGTCTTGGCACACGCTCTGCCCGAGATCTATTCGACTGGCCGTCAGTGGACGTGCTTTTTAAAGCATGCAGAATGGTTTCGAACCCATGTCTTGCTGATCAATCAAGGAGGTTATCTTCAACAATTTTACCAATCGTGCCACGCTAGTCTTCTTCAGACTACTCATATATATGACAACACAGACATCGATGGAGCAAACCTGTCGGGTCCAAGGTTAGATCGTCTGTCTTAGTGTACGAGAGGATATTCATGGTAACAAAAAGTGTTAAGCTGCGTAAAGCATAGAAATTTGAATCGATCTCGGACCATAGGCTTGCTACAGCAGTGCGCTTTTCTATTCATATTATATATATCAAAGCAACAATATCTAGTTGGTATGTATACACGCGTTCGTCTCTGCCAAAAGCAGCAAAAGAAGATCTTGATCGTCAATGGTGTGGCGTCAAAAGGACTCGTTTTAAAGTATGCTCTGCCTATTCTCATCATGCTATAATGAACTGGCGACCCCTCCAGGATCAAACGTTAGATTTAAATCATAGAAGCAAAGTTTTTCGAAGTGCCAATGTTGGCTCCGTTGCAACTCCAATAGGAAACCCGTAGAACCTCATCTTTGCAGTGCAGAGCGGCATCTCAATTGGAAGGTCTGTCCTTGGGTTGTTGGGTGCGATGGTGCTGGGTGTTTGTCTGAACATGCCCCTTCTTCTTTCCACCTACTACAAACAGCTTACGACTCTGGAGGTTTCTCCATATGTCGACATGAGCAGTAGTAGCAATAACGGTAAGGAACATCAGTCAGCAACACCATGGACGCCCTTCCAATCTGGGAACCTCTATGTCCCACAGGAGATTTTTGACGAGCAACGAGGCTAAAAGTCTTCAACACGTAGGCAATGACATTTCTGTGGAAGATTACGCAGAAATGGCGTAGGTTGATGAATGTGATCACGAGACAGTGCTGCAAATTCTACCACCATATCAAAAAAATCTTGTTATCTGCTTTCAACAGCTGGACAAAGAAACGGACTTGTGGTCAGGTGTGCATGAACAATTGGAGAAGGTGGAAAAAGGGGATATGGAAGCTCAGCTTTTACTCTATCCCTGCTGCAATGCTTGTAGTTTTCCTCTGTGGATTGGATATGGCGTGGACTATACTTACAGCTGCCATAGTTCTCATGGCCCTGAATTTCTGTGATGCTAGATTTCTGTGAGGACGAATCACACTTCGAAAGGATCAAGGGAAGGACGTAGTTCTATGTGGAGCTAAGTATTTTCCAAATTATGTTTTCATTTTGATATTTGTTTGCTCAAATGCTTTCATTTAGGATGCATTAATAAGGACTAAAAGCATAGTCCAATTATGATTATCTCAACATGAAAGCTAATTAGAGAACTAAACGGTATTGAAATGACACAAAAGTATACAAAGTACTTTTCAATTTTAGGCATGCAATGGCAATTGAAATTTCTATTTACATTCATGCACAAAAGTGAAAAGATTATTTGTGCATAAAAGAATGTTTTATTCACATCAAGTTTGCACTTGCTTGGGAAAGGTAGTTAATTCTCTAGTTCATGCACTTGAATAATTACCTTTTGCCAGAATAGCAAGCATGTTGTTTTTGCGTGGATGCTTGTTTGCATACCTAATAAGCTTGAGATTTGCTTAAGTTCATTACACTTGCATGTACTCACATGCATTTGCACCAAGAATGGGCATTTGCATATATGAACATGTATTTGCATGCAAGTAGATGCATGTGCATACGCATGATCTTTTGGTAAAGTAGCTGAACACATATACTTTTGTTCCTTTCTTTTTCTAACTTGACTTAGCTAGGTGGGAAAAATAGAAAATTACCTAGTTGCAAGGATCTTGACCATCATGCAACTAAGTATCTAGTCTATTTTTTCCAAAAAGTGATACATAGGTACCACTTAGTAGGAGTCTTTTTGAGGAAAAGAAAGCATGTTGAAAGTAAGTATTCATTTTTTCTTGTCATTAAGATGCCAAGAAAATAGAGCTACTTTTCAATGTGCATGCTCAGTCTAAGCTTGGGAAGAAACCTAGACATTCTTAGCAACTAACGTGGATTTAGTTTTTTTTGGATCTTCATGTTCATGCACCCAAGTAGCGAAGTTTCTGTTCAAACACAAACCAATTGAGCTTTTAAGTTCCTAAGGACTTGAAGCAAGTGTGCACTTTTCATTTAGGAATAGAAAGTTCTAATTAGAAATGGATCTCCAATCCATGAACTTTTCCTAAATAAAGCTGTAAAGTTCAAAGTTGTGTTCATAGTTGCATTACTATTGGATCAATCATCAATAGATGCTTGGACTTTAAACATAATTTTGATTAGTGAAACATGTTTAAATGAATCTAGTAACATCTCAAGATTGATTAATAATAATGAATCTTGTATCAAACTCAAGAATAGGAGTCAATATCACATAAATGAATGATCAAGCGTAAACTTTCATAGTGGTATGGGAAACCATATCCAAAAGGTGATACTTGATCTCTAGTTTGATACTCAAGAAATGAACACAATTGCATTAGTAAACTTTCAGGATATTCTTTCAAATATCCTTCTAACATTGTAAAAGATTCCAAAATGAATCATTTGCTCAAGATATTGGATTCCCTAAAAGGAATCTCAAGTCTTTGAAAGAATAACATTCTTCCAAGTATTAAGAATGAATTTTTTTTTCTCTAAAATCCTGCAGGTAAGCCAAAAAGCTTAGAAAATCTCAAGAGATCTTAATGATAAAGATAAAGTCTTTATTATTATCACATGATCAAAAAGACATGATCAATCTTGGCCATGGTTGTCCAAGATAATTGCGATTGGAACTATTGGGAAGTTCGCTCAAGTATTGGCAATCAAAATAGTAAGTTGTTTCAAGTTTTAACAGAAAAGATATTCCAAGAATGTAGTCTGCAACCGTGTCAACGGTAATTAAGTCTGTGGAAGGTAAAACATCGTGTTTACCTATCCTTAAAGGGATTTTGGTACAAATCCAGAGAGCATGAGCGGATGCTTAGACTTAAGATAGTAGAGAGATTCCTGTAAAAGTACTCGCCGGGGTAGGTACCTAAAGCATTAGTAAGAAAGAAATCTAAAGACAAGAAGTCCAAAACTCTTGTCACTACAAAATTGGTCAAGGACAAACCAATTGAACTTGAATTTGAGAAAATTCAAGTACTTGGAATTCTAATTGGTTTTTATTTAAAAAAAAAAAAACCTAACAAAGAAGAATTCTTTAGAATTTAGGATAACTGTCATGCACACATTAATGTGAATATAAAATAGGGTGGTATGGGACACCAGATTTTATACTCAGATTGATGTAGGAAAGATGGTATGGGACATCCGACCATGGATGATAATTATCTTTTAGTCTCAGAAAGGATTTTGAAGTTAGATTTGATCTTCAAGGGAATTGAAACTTCGAAGGATAAGTTTTAATTCAAGGAGGATAAAAGTAGTATCCTAAGATACTTCAAGAAAACTTCAAGATCAAGGAAACTGAAGATATGAAGTAAGTAACTTCCAAGATCTTCTTAGAACACTTCAAGCTTAAGTGTTATCGATCAGAAATATTTGATAAATTTTTGAAAAAAGTTGGACTTTGATTTTCAATTGATCTTTTCAACCAAGGATTGGATTGGCTAAGTCAAGTATCAAGTTCCTAGTATAACTTGGTAAATTCACTCTTTTGACTCAAAGTAATGCACAAGAATTGCATACAAGATAAGGAGTGAGCAACACTGAATGTAACTTGAACTTAGTCTCAAAGCATTGTTTGAGCAAAAAAAACTCATCAATAGAACCTCAGTGGGTCGATACACTGATGGTAATTGCCACACTAGTATCCTGTGGTTGGATGATGTTTATTGCATCTTTTTGAGAATCCAACTTATTTCTCTTAAAGATAAAGAAAATGCTTCAAATCTTTGTTGAAATAGATCATTCAGAAGTTAAAGTTATGAGTCATCAAGAACTTGACTCATAGCAAGTTTAGATCTTAGAAGTTTGAATTAGTTATACATAGTTTTTATTTATTTCCTTTCGCTTTCCAAATCTTTTGGAATTGACTCAGCTAAAGTATCTGATTCCTTTCGCAAAAGTCTTGGGTCAGCTGATTGGAACTAGATAACTAAATTAAACATCCTAGATAGATATTCTGTATAATAACATACTCACCCATCAAAAGATAACAAGTACAAGATTGACTTATTCATGTGAGTTTGCTTCGAGTTATTACCATACCTACATTGAAGTTAGTAATTGCTCATTAGATTGACAATTCCCAAGTCTTTGAGAAAAGTATCCTAAGTTGGATAATTTTCATTTTGAATTTGAATTGATCCAGTTAGTATGGTTAACTCAACCAAAATGGTAAACTGTCTCCTATAGTTACATAGGATTTTTAAGCCTATTAGGACCCAGTAGTCCTCAAGTCGGGCTCAGAAATCAAGTAACTGTTGGATTACAGTAAACCATTGTACAAACATCCAAGTTAAATGTTTGCTTCAAGTTCTCCAAATCAAATTCAAGTGAATCAAGAGTTCTCAAAATCTTGCGAGGGATAGGAATCCCATCTTCATTCCTAAGTTCATGCACCAGTTATGCCTAGAAATGGACTAGTAAATAGCATTCACCTAGTTCACATGTTTGTGCCTAGATCGCACATCCAGAAACTGTGAATTGGCTAGGGATGTATTTAGATCCACCCTTATTATTCATTCACTACTTTGTACTTTGCCTAGTTCATCAAGGTACAAGACCAGATAGTGTCTTGAATCATTTGGGCATGGACGCCACCACAGAGATGAGACGTGTTCTTCAAGTTTTAGAACATGACCATGTTCTTCCAGTTTTAGAACATGAGGCTCGGGGGTTGCCTATAGTATGTATATAGCTCTATTTTTGAGGACGAAAATATTTTCCAAGGGAGGAAGAATGTAATAAAGTAAGTATATGATCCAAGGGTCTGGTCGGTTCAGACGGATTCGAAAACGGACACCGTTTGGTCATCCGTGTGTATGACCAAAGATCTCGAGTTTAGAGTTACTAGGAGGTCTTGCGCTCTTGTGAAAAAGTGACCCACTTAGCCTAGTGGTTAAGTCTCAAGGATGTGAAGGAGGAGGTCTTGGGTTCAATCCCCATGGGGGACATGGGGAGAGTATTTTTCCCAAAGAGATCTAGAACCTTCTAGAAGCATCTACTTGAGTTAACTCGAGTTAACTGGGACACTTGGCGCATATGTAGTTACATGGCCGACACTTGGATGGCTAGTATCCACCTGCCCAAGAAGGCAGTCCCCTGGAGAGAGCTATATATAGAGGCATTTGGTTGGGAGGAGATTCATCTCTCTAGCATGTGGTGGTCTTAATCCTTGTTCTCTTGCAGGTTCTCTACTGGGGAGATCAGCTTGGCATATGTGCCCACGCAAGAGAACATTGCAAAATGTTTTTATGAAGGCTCTGCCTAGGGAGAAGTTTGAAGCTTTCCACAAAGCTTTGGGCTTACTTTCTTTTGTGGATTGATTCCACATAGCTTGGCACTTCCTTATACATGAGGGCCAGCTCCTTGTTCACCGCATCACTCCCAGGGCAGATTTGTTGATCTATTTAGGTAGTGATGTGTGTGAACACTCTAAGACCGCCCATGCACTTTTTCCCTCTTTAGGAGTTTTTTTCCCCCGGCTTGTATATACGCATATTGTCCTAACAGGCTACTTATCTTTGTACATTCTAGTGGTAATACATTCAACATTGTGTGTTGTGCTCCAAGCTTCTTCTTCTTCCATGTGTTGTTCTCGTGCTTCCATAGATGTCGAACTCCAATAGATTATAGTTCTTTCACTTTGTCGGATGCTTTATCTGTTCTAGGCATCAAGAAAAATTTGTTATCAATTTTTGCATTAGCCAAGATCAGCTTGGTTGTGAAATTTATTGATGACATATGTACAGTTCATGATCTATCAAATGGCGACATAATTATTGCTTCTGGCATTTTATGTCATGGGATGTATAAGATCATAGACTATGAAAAATCTATGAATGTTTTAGCATGTGCACTACATGATTCTCAGGCTATGCCAGATGCAAAGTTTTGGCATGCACACTTTGGTCATCTAAATTTTGCTAGTTTGCTATGCCTACAGAAATCGGAAATGGTGTCCTCTTTGCCCAAACTTGAGGCACCCAGAAAACATGACTATGAAGGCTGTATTTTGGGCAAAATGTAGTGTTCCTCCTTTCCAAAAGATGGTTTAGTTCGAGCTACTTAGAAATTGCAGCTTGTTCACAATGATGTATGTGGTCCTATGCAAACACCCTCTTTTGGAAACTATCTTTAGTTCATGACTTTCATTGATGATTTTTTGAGGCATGCATGGGTATATCCATTGAAATCAAAGTTCGAAAGTGTTCATGTGCTTCAAATAATTTTTGGTTTTGGTTGAAAATCTATCAGCATGCAAAATGGGCACCCTCTATTTTGATTGAGGAGAGGAATATATGTCTTATGAATTTAATGCATTTCTGGATGAATGTGGGATAAAACATCAGTGTACAGTGCAATATATACCTAAAAAAAATGGAGTTTCTGAACGGAAGAATAGGTCACTCATGGAGATAGCGAGGTATATGGTCAAGACTCAGGCTTTACCACATAGTTACTAGCTTGAGGCTATCATGTGTGCATCGTATGTACTTAATGTTGAGATATCAAGCTCAACATGTGATGATCCAGGATGACACGTATCAATTTTTCATTTCTCTGAGATGTATAGTGGTCATGCTGGTATATGTGAGGGACACTTCATTGAGCTGTACTAGATTTATCTACCGAGAGTGATGGCACATTTGTTTCTTGCTAGCTCACTCATTCGCGAACATTAGGTTTTTCCTTATGTACTAGTCTTCATATATTGCACTTATTCTATTCTTGTTTTTAAGTCATTCTTGTACATTCCTTTTTAGGTAATAGAAGAAGAAGAAGAAGAAGAAGAAGAAGAAGAAGGAGGAGGAGGTCATTCTTCCTTGCCTCAATCTTTGTGTGTGCTTCTCCTTGATTGTGAGAGTGTGTGTGTGAGATCTCTTTCTTATCTCGTTCCTCGTGACATGGTATCACAACCAGTGTGGCTATAGAGAGCTTATAGAGAAGGCCGACGGTGAAGAGTATGTGAGAAGGCATGGAGAAAGCACGATTCACAAATGATCTTAGATTGCTACAAAAATTTGGAGCCATCTCGACCTCCCTTTCGAGCCCACAAGGTGGGGCCCATAGAAAAACTAGGTCAGTTTGCAAAACTGTAACTTGCATTGTGTTCCACAACACTCATATATTTCAGATCCAGAATTTCAACCGACTTTGTGTACTCTTAATACACGAAAATTGTGTTTTTCTGAGATCGACCTGTCACATCATAGTGCAACAGCATTCAAGCAGAAGTGCTACTTCTAGTGTTTTGTAGTGTTGTGAATTGCTACAAAAATGGCAAACGTAGATGGAATGAGTCAGCTTATGAGCGATAAGCTGGATAAAAAAACTTCCATGCTTGGAGATTCAGAATGATGAATTTCGTGATGGGAAAAGGCTATTGGAAGTAAGAGAACAAAAATGCTCCACAGTTGCCAGAGAGGAATCCGACAACGGACCACTTAAGAGCATATGAGGAATGGAATCAAGGAGCATGAAAGGTAATGTATTGGCTATCTATTAGCATATAGGATAGCATGATTGGGCACATTCAAGATGCCAAAACTCCGAAAGAGGCTTGGAATAGTTTGTTCACATGGTATGAGACCAATACAAAGGCACGGAAATTGCAACTCAAGAATGAGTTCCATACATTGGAGAAGAAGGGCATATCGGTAAGTGACTACACCATGAAAATCAAAAGCACATGTGAGTCACTTGCATCTATTGGCATGAATGTAGATGATGATGATAGGGTGGAAGTGTGCCTTTGTGGTTTAGGAGCTGCATATAAGTAGTTCAGAACTTCTATAAAAACCAGAGAAAATATTTCGATTTTTTCTAATTTGGTATCCATGCTGATTATTGAAGAAAAGAATCTTGGTGAGGATTCAAACTCCCAAGGAAAG